>NC_069405.1:12362749-12378941 GCF_026875155.1 Cherax quadricarinatus
AACACCTCAATTATGGGACGCTTGAGGTTCTAACCTGTATTCCCTGGAACGCAGAGGGAGAGATACATGATTATATACACCGGGAAAAAATCCTAGAGGGAAACTAGTACCGAACTTGCACGCGAAAATCACTCACTACGAAAGCAAAAGACTTGGCAGACGATGCAACCATCCCCCAATAAAAAGCAGGGGTGTCACTAGCACGTTAAGAGACCATACAATAAGTGTCGGGGGCCCGAGACTGTTCAACTCCCCTCCCAGCACACATAAGGGGGATTACCAACAGACCCCTGGCAGTCTTCAAGCTGGCACTGGACAAGCACCTAAAGTCAGTTCCTGATCAGCCGGGCTGTGGCTCGTATGTTGGTTTGCGTGCAGCCAGCAGCAACAGCCTGGTTGATCAGGCGCTGATCCACCAGGAGGCCTGGTCACAGACCGGGCCGCGGGGGCGTTGACCCCCGAAACTCTCTCCAGGTAAACTCCAGGTAATATAAAACTATTTTTTCCACCTTGTAGACATTGCAGTGCTCAACACATTCAATATGTACGAAATAGACTGGAAAACGACAACGTTTCACATAATTCCCCCTGAATGTCATAAAACAGATAGCAAAAAAGTATGGTACCACACCTGTACCTGCCCCTCAACAGCGTCCCCCGACCACAACCACAACCACAGCTAGTTGGGGAAGTGCCAGACCGAATCATCCCTGTCACTACCTGATACCAATACCACCTACCCCAAAGAAGAAGTATTCACAGAAAAAGTGTGTTGTGTGTGATACCACCACAAAACGACCCCAACAGCGGAAGGACACACGATTCATGTGTCACCAGTGTGGGGTGGCACTCTGTATGATCCATGGTTTATGGAATATCATACAATCGTGGAGTTCTAGAAACATCAGTGGGACATGTAAAAAATGTATTTGTATATGCGTAGTTGTAGATAATAGAATGAGATTCAGCCAGTTGTACGTGTGTTTGTGACAGTATAATTTCGTACATAATATTATTTTATAAACAACAATTGGCCATGAAATCAAAAGAAATACTATAAAACATAATTATCGTACCATAAAAGCTAAGAAAGATAAAAGAAAAAAAAAGATAAATTCATGTAGAATTTCTACAAGCGGCAATGCTCCATGTTGGCGTCAGGTGATCATCAAGTGGCCCGGTGGCCTGGTGGCTGTGGCCCGGTGGCCTGGTGGCTGTGGCCCGGTGGCTAAAGCTCTCGCTTCACACACGGAAGGCCCGGGTTCGATTCCCGGCGGGTGGAAACATTTCGACACGTTTCCTTACACCTGTTGTCCTGTTCACCTAGCAGCAAATAGGTACCTGGGTGTTAGTCGACTGGTGTGGGTCGCATCCTGGGGGACAAGATTAAGGACCCCAATGGAAATAAGTTAGACAGTCCTCGATGACGCACTGACTTTCTTAGGTTATCCTGGGTGGCTAACCCTCCAGGGTTAAAATTCCGAACGAAATCTTATCTTATCTTATCTAACTTTGCGGGCTCATGTCTCCGTAACTACTGACCCTAAATTTTTTTTTTATCCTGTGTTACATAGAAAAATGCGCTCTTTTCTAAAGATTTTTTTTTTTTAAATATTCGGAGCGCTCTGGAAGAGAACGTAGATCTAGGTTTGGACAGTTAACGGGTTAAAATCCATGCTGACAAAACATTAAGCGGAAATCATGAGTCATCATATAATTATTGATAAGTTTACACTAATCTGATAGATTACAGACTTTAGGTAGGATTAGAGTGTTAGGAACTAATAATAGAATTAAAAAATGTAGTTTTAGGCTTTTAATATATGTTTACACTAGGCAGAAATGAGTAGGGAAATTAGATAAGTAGTGACACCTAGCAGTTCTCTAGCGAATTAGTTAGAAAGAAGAAGGCTGGTAGCCAACTTTGGACAAAGGCCTGTGCCGTTAGCAATTACGTACAAGCTTCTATCGCTTGAGTCCCACACGGTTTCTCAACATTACCTGGCAGTCAACAATGTACTTCAGAGGCCTTACAACGAATTGGGGATGCAAGTCTCTGCACCAGATCCATTGGTGATACTTACTGTATTTTTCTCCTAGTCACGTGGCCACTAATATTCTTAGCTATTCCTAGCTCCAACCAACCCCATAGAAGTTAAACTCATCATAAACACCTTAAAAACAAGGCAGGAGACATAAACAACTTGCCTGCTTTTATATACAAAAAAGCTTCTCAAGTATTGTCACCAATTATTGCAACGCTCTTTAACAAATCCATTGAATCATCTACCTTCCCAACAATCCTCAAAATAGCGAGGTCACTCTGATCCACAAAGGAGGTGTCCAAGCTGACTTGAATAACTATAGACCAATATCTAACTTACCGCTGCTCTCTAAAATCTTTGAAAAATTAATTCATAGACGGATCTATTCCTACCTCGTCTCACACAATATATTAAACCCCTGTCAGTTTGGATTCAGGAATAATAAATGCACAAATGATGCTATCATACACATGCTAGAACTAATATATACGGCACTTGAAAAAAAGAAGTCCCGCTGGGCATTTTCATTGACTTACGTAAAGCTTTCGATACAGTCGACCATGAACTGCTGTACTCCAAATTAACACACTGTGGTATCAGAGGCCACTCCCTCAACCACCTAAAATCATACCTTAGTAACAGAACTCAATATGTGTTTGCAAATGATGCAAACACTTCCACCCAACCAATCACAGTAGGAGTCCCACAAGGAAGTGTCCTTGGACCACTCCTATTTCTCATCTCCATCAATGATCTACCGAATGCATCACAGCTACTCAAACCCATATTATTTGCAGATGACACTACATATGTTTTTCCCACCCAAACACAGTCATACTAGCAAATTACTAGCCGAATTACAGAAAATATCTGCTTGGATGATGACTAACAAACTTACCCTGAACCCTGATAAAACCCAAGTCATTCAGTTTGGAAACAAAGCTGCAAATGATCCAATTAACATAACGCTAAACGGATCATCAATCACAAGACTCACAGAGGGAAAATTCCTAGGTATCCACCCTGACAGTAGCCTTAAGTTCCGGACACACACAACAAATCACCAAGAAAATCTCCAAGACTGTAGGTATACTATCAAAGATAAGGTACTACGTTCCACAATCAGCTCTCCTGGCGCTGTAACATTCACTCATATACCCTTATCTTATATATGGAATTTGTGCATGGGGATCAACAACATCCAATCACCTAAAACCCCTCATAACCCAGCAAAAGGCAGCAGTAAGAATGATAACAAATTCCCACTCCCGCCAGCATACTCCAATTTTCAAAAGTCTGAATCTGCTCACCATTAAGCACATCCATACTTATTCATGTGCCTACTACATACACAGAACAATACATGCAAATATAAACCCTCCACTCAAACTTCTCCTCACCAACCTAAACAGGACACATGACCACAACACAAGACACAGATCTCTTTTTGATATACCCCGTGTCCATATCATACTGTGTAAAAACTCTATGCACATAAAGGGCCCCAAAATATGGAATTCATTACCAGAAGATATTAAAATAACCCAGTCTGAAAATCAATTTAAGACTCTTTTCAAAAGCCACTTAATCACCCTAGACTAAACGCTAAATACTCAGTACACACATACTCACTTATGTACTCCCACATCATAACTTCAACAATCACTTTGAACCTTTTATCCATTGTTGACAGGAATATAATTGAATCATTGTTTTCACAAAAAGCATTTTCAAATATATGAATATATCTTTGGTCTTATACAAATTTTGATTCATTTATAATTAATAATTTACTGTACAACTATGAAATAATTACTATCCTACTGTACAACTATGATAAAATCTTTAGTGTTAAGTAGTCTGTAAGCCAATAATGTTAAGTTGGCCCATAATGCCTAGGCATAATAGAGGCTCTCTTTGCATTGCAACCCACTATTGTAAATACAAAATCTCAATATACTGTTTGCAAAGACATAAAATAAATAAATAAATAAATAAATAAGTACTGAGAGGGGAATCAGGGATATTTAACTTACCGTTAATAAACGGGCTCATGACCAACTATCAGGTAATTTGTAACTGACATTTACTACAGTTTTACTCCTGAAAGTGTTGTTAATTAGTTTAATATGTTTATTATGGACCCCATATCCATCCTGTGAGCGGTAGTCAAAAGATTACAGCGGTACATAATGGGTCTAGGGACTGGGTCCCAAAGTTTTGATAGCTGAGCAAGTTACAAAGGTAATGAACTCCAGGTAGATATGGTCTCAATCATGACACGTTACAAAGGTATTTACAGATTACAGAGGTACATAATGGGTCCAGGGACTAGGCCCCAAAGTTCTGATAGCTGAACAAGGTACAAAGGTTATGTACTCACAAGTTAAAAAGGTAATGAACCATGTAAGTAAATTTACTTACGTTTATACATGGCTACAATCATGAGCAAATTATTGAGTAATGAGCAATTCACACGTCCACACCCGGTCACAACTATAATGAGTTATTGGTGCAAATATTAATTGCTGGGTCACACATACACACAAAGCTCCTAATCATGGGTGACTTTAACCACAAGGAAATCGATTGGGAGAACTTGGAGTCACATGGGGGCCAAGATACATGGAGGGCTAAGATGAGGGAGGTGGCATTGGAAAACTTCATGTACCAACACGTAAGGGACACTACAAGAGAGAGAGGAGAGGATGAATCAGCAAGATTGGACCTAGCATTCACCTTGAGTAGTGTAGATATTGAGGACATCACATATGAAAGACCCCTTGGGGCCAGCGATCATGTGGCTTTTAAGCTTCGGATACACAGTAGAGCTACAAGTGGAGGGGGAAGCAGGAAGGCCAGGGCGAATGAAACCAAATTACAAGAAAGGGGACTACACAGGAATGAGGAACTTCCTGAATGGGGTTCAGTGGGACAGAGAACTGACAGGGAAGCCAGTTAATGAGATGATGGAATTTGTAACAACAATGTGCAAGGAGGCTGAGGAGCTGAGGAGAGGTTTGTACCCAAGGGTAACAGGAATAATGAAAAAGCCAGGATGAGCCCATGGTTCACTCAAAGGTGCAGGGAGGCAAAAACCAAGTGTGCCAGGGACTGGAAGAAGTATGGAAGGCAAAGGACCCAGGAGAATAAGGAGAGCAGTCGTAGAGCCAGAAATGAATATGCACAGATAAGAAGGGAGGCCCAACGACAATATGAATACGACATAGCAGAGAAAGCCAAATCTGACCTGAAGCTGTTATACAGCCACATCAGGAGGAAAACAACAGTCAAGGACCAGGTAATCAGGCTAAGGAAGGAAGGAGGAGAGACAACAAGAAATGACCGTGAAGTATGTGAGGAACTCAACAAGAGATTCAAAGAAGTGTTCACAGAGGAGACAGAAGGGGCTCCAGAAAGACAGAGAGGTGGGGTGCACCACCAAGTGCTGGACACAGTACACACAACCGAGGAAGTGAAGAGGCTTCTGAGTGAGCTAGATACCTCAAAGGCAATTGGGCTGGATAACATCTCTCCATGGGTCCTGAGAGAGGGAGCAGAGGCACTATGTGTACCCCTAACAACAATATTCAGAGGCACTATGTGTACCCCTAACAACTATATTCAATACATCTATTGAAACAGGGAGATTGCCTGAGGCATGGAAGACAGCAAATGTAATCCCAATCTTTAAAACAGAAGAAAGACATGAAGCACTAAACTACAGACCAGTGTCACTGACATGTATAGTATGCAAAGTCATGGAGAAGTAAAAACGAGAAAGACATGAAGCACTAAACTACAGACCAGTGTCACTGACATGTATAGTATGCAAAGTCATAGAGTAGATTATCAGGAGAAGAGTGATGGAACACCTAGAAAAGAATGATCTCAACAACAGCAGCTAACATGGTTTCATGGATGGGAAATCCTGTCACAAACCTACTTGAGTTCTATGATATGGTGACAGCAGTAAGGCAAGAGAGAGAGGGGTGGGTGGATTGCATTTTCTTGGACTGCAAGAAGGCATTTGACACATGTGATGAATGGTTTGAAAAACCGACAAGTTGAAGATTGAGACACTTATGCAGCATATGGGAATCTTTATTCAGGAAACGTTTCGCCACACAGTGGCTTCATCAGTCCAATACAAAGAGGAAGGCGTTAGGAGAGGAGGAGTATGAGGTAATCAGTCCCTCAGCCTGGAGTCGATGTGTTCAGTCCATCAATCTTGTAGATTGATGGACTGAACACATCGACTCCAGGCTGAGGGACTGATTACCTCATACTCCTCCTCTCCTAACGCCTTCCTCTTTGTATTGGACTGATGAAGCCACTGTGTGGCGAAACGTTTCCTGAATAAAGATTCCCATATGCTGCATAAGTGTCTCAATCATTTGACACAGTTCCACACAAGAGATTAACGCAAAAACTGAAGGACCAAACAGGGATAACAGGGAAGGCACTACAATGGATCAGGGAATACTTGTCAGGAAGACAGCAGCGAGTCATTGTACGTGGCGAGGTGCCAGAGTGGGTGCCTGTGACCAGCGGGGTCCCACAGGGGTCAGTCCTAGGACCAGTGCTATTTCTGGTATTTGTGAACTACTTGACGGAAGGAATAGACTCCGAAGTGCCCCGGTTTGCAGATGACGTGAAATTGATGAGAAGAATTCATTCGGTCGAAGACCAGGCAGAACTACAAAGGGATCTGGACAGGCTGCAGACCTGGTCCAGCAATTGGCTCCTGGAGTTCAATCCCACCAAGTGCAAAGTCATGAAGATTGGGGAAGGGCAAAGAAGACCGCAGACAGAGTACAGACTAGGGGGCCAGAGACTACAAACCTCACTCAAGGAAAAAGATCTTGGGGTGAGTATGACACCAGGCACATCTCCTGAAGCGCACATCAACCAAATAACTGCTGCAGCATATGAGCGCCTAGCAAACCTCAGGACAGCATTCCGACATCTTAATAAGGAATCGTTCAAGACCCTGTACACCGTGTACATTAGGCCCATATTCAATTCAATTCAATTCAATTCAAGTTTATTCTCTATAAGGATTACAATGCTGAGTTTACATACTAATTACAGAGGGAGCCACTAGAACACCTAGCATGGCTAGGCATTTCGGGCAGACTTAGATTAATTCTTAACTTTAAAATATTACAAATTATGAGGCAAGTTGGTATTATGGCTAAGTGACTAAATACTAGTTTGTGAGTTTAGCAATGTGAATGTTTTTGTTTTCGCACAATACATAGTTTCAGTATTGGAGTATCACAGGCCAACTTATGACTAGTTAGGATTCATTATTTTAAGATTAAGATTGATATTTCTGTGTTTATGGTCAAGTGGGTGAGTGAGTGTGTGAACCACCAGGTCAGGGAGATGAGATGTTTTCTAATGGTAGTTTTGAAGGTGATGAATGTGTCTGCAGTTCTAGAATATTCAGGGAGGGTGTCCCAGATTTTAGGGCCTTTGACATACATTGAATTTTTGTAAAGGTTTAGTCGGACATGGGGAATGTCATAGAAATGTTTGTGTCTGGTGTTATGCCTGTGGGTTCTGTCACAACTATCAAGAAAGCATTTTAGGTCAAGGTTAATATTGGAATTTAAGGTCCTGTAGATATAGACTGCACAGTAGTAAGTGTGGATGTACTGAACAGGGAGTAAGTTTAGATCTATGAAGAGTGGGGGGGGGGTGTTGCCAGGGATGGGATTTAATGATTATTCTTACTGCAGCTTTTTGTTGGGTTATTATTGGCTTTAGGTGAGTTGCTGCAGTTGATCCCCAAGCACAAATAGCATAGGTGAGGTATGGATAAATAAGTGAATGGTATAGTGTGAGAAGGGCATTTTGCGGCACGTAGTATCATGTCTTGGAGAGGATCCCAACCGTTTTGGATACTTTTATGGTTATGTGTTTTATATGGGTGCTGAAATTCAGGTTGTTGTCGAGGTATAGGCCTAGGAATTTGCCCTCATTATGTCTGGCAATTAGAGTGTTGTCGATCTTAATGTTAATTTGTGCAACTCCTGCTCTGCTACCAAACATAATATAGTAGGTTTTGTCAATGTTAAGCATAAGTTTATTGGCTGTTATCCAAGTCGATATTTTGTGCAGCTCCTCGTTAACAATGGTGTTGAGTGCGGCAAGGTCAGGGTGAGAGATGACATAAGTCGTGTCGTCAGTAAAGAGAATGGGGTTCAGGTGTTGGGATACGTTTGGAAGATCACTGATGTATATGAGGAAGAGCAGGGGACCAAGGACACTTCCCTGTGGAACTCCAGTATCAAGTGGCCGTGTTGATGATGCTGTGTCTTTAATGGTGACATACTGATACCTATTAGTAAGGTAGGATTTGAAATATGCAAGCGCATGTCCTCTTATACACTAATGGTCAAGTTTGTGGAGTAGGATGCCGTGGTCTACTGTGTCAAAAGCTTTTCTTAGGTCAATAAAAATTCCTAGCGGAATTTTTATTGTGGCACCAGTTTGGAACCCACACCTAGCCAAGCACGTAAAGAAACTAGAGAAAGTGCAAAGGTTTGCAACAAGACTAGTTCCAGACCTAAGAGGTATGTCCTACTAGGAGAGGTTAAAGGAAATCGACCTGACGACACAGGACAGGAGAGATGGGGGGACATGATAACGACATACAAAATACTGAAAGGAATTGACAAGGTGGACAAAGACAGGATATTCCAGAGATGGGACACGGCAACAAGGGGACACAGTTGGAAGTTGAAGACACAGATGAATCACAGGGATGTTAGGAAGTATTTCTTCTGATACAGTGTAGTCAGGAAGTGGAATAGTTTGGGAAGTGATGTAGTGGAGGCAGGATCCATACATAGCTTTAAGAAGAGGTATGATAACGTTCACGGTTCAGGGAGAGTGACCTAGTAGCGACCAGTGAAGAGGCAGGGCCAGGAGCTTGGACTCGACCCCTGCAACCTCAACTAGGTGAGTACACACACACACATGAGTATACATACACACACGAGCACAAGTACTCATATATGAGTATAGAAATATACATGCAAACACACACACAAGCACACACATACACACACACACATATACACACACACATATACACACACACTAACAGACAACTGCCATGTCCAGGAACAGCTAAGCACAGGGACACCAGATAGGGAAGAGACAGTACGAAGAAACACATCAATGGCAGGAACTAATTCGAATCAGAGGATGCTCAGGAAAGTACAGTCGACCCTCAACTAACGGCGGCATTAAGTAACGGCAATTTCGTCTAACGGCGCTTTTGCCATAGAAAAAATGCCTTAACCAACGGCGAAAACTTAACCAACGACGTTTGTCCAGAACTCCAAGACTCAGTGTGCCATTGTTTACAAGCTGTTCTGGTCGGTTTCCACGTGTGCCTCCCATACATTTTGGATTATTCCACTGTTTCTAGTGCTTGTAACCGCTAAATAAGCCACCATGGGCCCCAAGAAAGCTTCTAGAGCCAGCCCTTTGGCAAAGGATGTGAGAAACATGATAGAATTCAAGAAAAAGTTTGTAGAAAAATATGAAAGGGGTGGTGCTAGAGGGTGGTAGTGGTGGTGGTAGAGGGTGGTACTGGTTATAATGGTGGTAGAGGGTGGTAGTGATGGTAGAGGGTGGTACTAGTTGTGATGGTGGTAGAGGGTGGTACTAGTTGTGATGGTGGTACTGGTGATGGTGGTAGAGGGTGGTAGTGATGGTAGTAGAGGGTGGTCCAGTGATTCTCAAGCTAGTCCTAGTGGCATTAAAAAATCAAGAAGGGAGGTAACCATACCAAAGGACTTGGTATGTGAAGTCTTTATGGAAGGAAATTCTCCTTCCAAGCAATAGACAATCCTGAATTTCCCCTGCTGCTGGCACATCACTCATCAACAACTCCACAATAAAGGTAAGTGGCATTTAATTATTGTTTATTTTGCATGTCCCATTCCTTTCCATATAAGGAAATGTATATTTCATGTAATTTTTTTTTCAGACTTTGAGGTGTTAGGAACGGATTAATTCTGTTTCCATTATCTCTTATGGGGAAAATTAACTCGACCAATGGCAATTTCGACCAACGGCAAGCCCTCTGGAACGGATTAATGCCATTGGTTGAGGGTCCACTGTACAGTGGGAAGACGAAAGGGAGAGGGCAGCTTTTGTCTATGGGCTCCAAGAAGTAGAAGGGGAAACTTATGAAACACGGAAACAGGAGGAAAAAAACGACTGAAAGCATCATGAAAGCAATAGGAGAGGACGACATGACCTAACTGACATATTTTTGGAGAATTGGGTGGTTTGCGAGAGGAAAAAAAAGTGTCCACTCAAAGTGATTTTCAAGGCAGAGTCAGCTCAAAACTGGATCATGCAGGAGAAAGCGTGTCTAAGGGACAAACTGGAGTACCGGAGTGTGTACCTCGACCAAGTCAGAACACAAGAAGAAAGGATGATACTGAGAGAAAGGGTGCAACGTCGCAAGGAGGAATGGGAGGCGAGGAAGAAGAGGAGCAGGAGGAACAAGACCCAGGTGGAAGAACAAACACAACCTCCTCCAATACCACCCACAGAAGGAACCCAGCCATGGCAACCCCAATGCAATCAAACAATTCAATCCAAAACCCACACACTGCACCCTCTGCCCCACCCCCCTCACCACAAACCCCACCCCCACAGTAACCCTCACACTGTACCTTCAATCCCCATCCCCCCACCAAAAACTCCACCCCCACAGAAACCCACAGCAACCCACACAATGTATCTTGTGATGAATGGTTTTGAAAACCGGCAAGCTGAAGAATTGAGACACTTATGTAACATATGGGAATCCTTATTGAAGAAACGTTTCGCCACACAGTGGCTCCATCAGTCTTATACAAAACAGGAAGGTATAAGGAGAGGAGGAATTTGAATTAATCAGTCCCTCAGCCTGGAGTCGATGTATTCAGTCCATCAATCTTGTAGAAAGTACAGCACAGGGCCGTAGCAGTGGCTTATATACTGTAGTCAGGTGAGGCGAAGCAGGAGGAGGCGGGGTCATAGTGGTATCATCCACTAGTCTAAGTAGGTCATCGTTTATAGATTGGACAAGTTTTGAAGAATTCTTTGTATCAAGATCCCATGATGATGCAGTGTCTGACAGACGTGATGAATGGTTTTGAAAACTGACAAGTTGAAGAACACACAGTGATGAATGGTTTTCAAAGCCATTCAGTGATGAATGGTTTTCAAAACCATTCATCACATCTGTCGGACACTGCATCATCATGGGATCTTGATACAAAGAATTCTTCAAAACTTGTCCAATCTTTGGACGAAGACCTACTTAGACTAGTGGATGGTTCCACTATGACCCCACCTCCTCCTGCTTTGCCTCACCTGACTACAGTATATAAGCCACTGCTATGGCCCTGTGCTGTACTTTCTACAAGACTGATGGACTGAACACGTCGACTCCAGGCTGAGGGACTGATTACCTCAAACTCCTCTCCTTATACTTTCCTGCTCTGTATAAGACTAATGAAGCCACTTTGTGGCGAAACGTTTCTTCAATAAAGATTTCCATACGTTGCATAAGTGTCTCAATTCTTCACACTGTATCCTCTATCCCCATCCCCCTCATCACAACCCCCACCCCCATTGAAGCCCCCCATATGCTCTCTCCCACCATCCCCCACACCATAGACCCCACCTCCATAGCAACCACCTATAGCCCCCTGCCAGAGCACCTGCTCCCCCAAACCCACCATTCTCCCCGGATCACAGTTGTACAAAAGAAGTTGATGGTTTGGTACACGAACACAGATGGAATAACAAATAAATGTGAGGAGTGGCATGAAAGAATTAAGGAGATGTCCCCAGACATTATAGCAGTCATAGAAACAAAACTCACTAGGACAATAACAGACGCAATCTTCCCACCTGGTTATCAGATCCTGAGGAAGGATAGAAGGAGCAGAGGGGGAGGAGGGGTTGCACTGTTCATTTAAAATCGATGGGGATATAAGGAAATGGAAGGAATGGACGAGACTAGCGAAAGGGATCACACAGTAGGTAGAGTTCAGTCAGGGAAATTTAAGGTAGTCATTGCATGACCCACTACAGAACTGCAGGAGGCCAATAGATGAATATGTTGAGTGCAATAAAGCAATGGTGGATACACTAGCTAGCTGAGGTGGCAAGAAGAGCTCACTCAAGTAGAGCAAAGCTACTGGTTATGGGCGACTTCAACCACATGGAGATTGACTGGGAAATTTGGAAAACCTGGAGCCACATGGGGGTCCCGAAACATGAAGAGCAAAGATGACGGATGTGGCACTGGAAAACCTCATGCATCAACATGTTAAGGACACTACCAGAGAGAGAGGGGAGAATGAACCAGCAAGACTGGGCTTTGTGTTCACCCTGAGTAGCTCAGACATCGAGGACATCACATATGAAAGGCTCCTTGGAGCTAGTGACCACGTGATTCTGAGCTTTGAATATATCGTAGAGCTACAAGTGGAGAGGGTAACAGGAGTAGAAAGGGAAAATCCAAACTATAAAAGGGGGACTACACAGGTATGAGGATCTTCCTGCAGGAGGTTCAGTGGGAGAGAGAGTTGGTAGGAAAGTCAGTAAATGAAATGATGGACTACGTGACAATAAAATGCAAAGAGGCAGAGGAAAGGTTTGTTCCCAAGGGTGACAGAAATAATGGGAAGACCAGAACGAGCCCTTGGTTTACCCGAAGGTGTAGGGAGGCAAAAACTAAGTGCACTAGAGAATGGAAAAATTACAGAAGGCAAAGGACACAGGAAAATGAGGAGATTATTCGATGAACCAGAAACGAGTATGCACAGATAAGGAGGAAGGCCCAGCAGCAGTACAAAAATGACATAGCATCAAAAGTCAAATCTGACCCGAAACTGCACAGCCACATTAGGAGGAAGACAACAGTCAAGGACCAGGTAATCAGGCTGAGGAAAGAAGGTGGGGAGCTCACAAGAAATGACCAATGTGGCATGCAAAGAGTACGTAACCTTTATTCGGCGCATGTACACACCCTCCATTACAGGCTAATCCTCCACCCAACCAGCGAACCCAGGTTGGCTAAAGTTGATGATTGGGCCCCGTCGTTTCAACTAGTGACCAGGTTTTTCGTGCCAATAAAGATTGTTTTTGTTGTGCAATCGCAGAGGCTATGTGGTACCACTCTCCGCTGTCTGCTCCTTGTCATTTCCCCATTCTAGAGGCTGGTGAAGCACGGTCCCTGCTATCTTGTGGCTTCTATTTCTGCCTTGCTTAACCTGTAGGGATGCACTTAACTTATCACTGTACATAGTGTACATATGCTGTTCTAAATTGTGAAGGATAATATAAGTCTAAATACTTGTTTTCTGCTGTGTTTATTGTTTCCAATTACAAAACCTCGGATAACAGGCCCTTTGGATTCCTGGGTTGTAATAAGGGTAAGGCCTGTCCGAGAGCTGGAGCTTGGACTTAAGAGAAACGGTTGAGCTTAGGGTGGAAGCCTCGTAAGGCAGGATACATTGTGCAGCATGCTGTCTGGCATTGCATTAGCTTGGCCACGCTTTAATTCAAAAATTTTGTGTGTCATTACTGTATGGTCCAGCCTTGCTATTGTGTGGATCGTTTCAAAACCAGCTCGCTAACTAGTCTTTGTGCGGTGGCTCTCGCGTTCGCTACGGTCAATTCTTCTAGAAACCATGTAGACTGTCTGGGGCATGCTTTACAAATTTTGCGTGTCAGTTGTTACTTTTTTTTATATTTTATTAATTTAAAAAACGAATCATAAATACAAGGCCTGCTTAAAATTAAATTAGGCAATCACATACATATCTATAGAGTACCTGGGGAGAAGAGTTTCGGTGTCAACTGACCCCCGCGGGGGGCCCGGTCTGTGACCATGCCACCTGGTGGATTCAACGCCCTGAATCAACCAGCTGTTGCTGCTGGCTGCACGCAACCAACCGTACGAGCCACAGCCCGGCTGATCATGAACTGACTTTAGGTGCTTGTCCAGTGCCAGCTTGAAGACTGCCAGGGGTCTGTTGGTAATCCCCTTATGTGTGCTGGGAGGCAGTTGAACAGTCTCGGGCCCCTGACACTTATTGTATGGTCTCTTAAACGTGCTAGTGACACCCCTGCTTTTCATTGGGGGGATGGTGCATCGTCTGCCAAGTCTTTTGCTTTCGTAGTGAGTGATTTTCGTGTGCAAGTTCGGTACTAGTCCCTCTAGGATTTTCCAGGTGTATTAATCATGTATCTCTCCCTCCTGCGTTCCAGGGAATACAGGTTTAGAAACCTCAAGCGCTCCCAGTAATTGAGGTGTTTTTATCTCCGTTATGCGCGCCGTGAAAGTTCTCTTGTACATTTTCTAGGTCGGCAATTTCACCTGCCTTGAAAAGGTGCTGTTTAGAGTGCAGCAATATTCCAGCCTAGATAGAACAAGTGACCTGAAGAGTGTCATCATGGGCTTGGCCTCCCTAGTTTTGAAGGTTCTCATTATCCATCCTGTCATTTTTCTAGCAGATGCGATTGATACAATGTTATGGTCCTTGAAGGTGAGATCCTCCGACATAATCACTCCCAGGTCTTTGACGTTGGTGTTTTCGCTCTATTTCGTGGCCAGAATTTGTTTTGTACTCTGATGAAGATTTAATTTTCCTCATGTTTTACCATATCTGAGTAATTGAAATTTCTCATCGTTGAACTTCATATTGTTTTCTGCAGCCCACTGAAAGATTTGGTTGATGTCCGCCTGGAGCCTTGCAGTGTCTGCAATGGAAGACACTGTCATGCAGATTCGGGTGTCATCTGCAAAGGAAGACACGGTGCTGTGGCTGACATCCTTGTCTATGTCGGATATGAGGATGAGGAACAAGATGGGAGCTAGTACTGTGCCTTGTGGAACAGAGCTTTTCACCGTAGCTGCCTCGGACTTTACTCTGTTGACGACTACTCTCTGTGTTCTGTTAGTGAGGAAATTATAGATCCATCGACCGACATTTTCCTGTTATTCCTTTAGCGCGCATTTTTGTGCGCTATTTACGCCATGGTCACACTTGTCGAAGGCTTTTGCAAAGTCTGTATATATTACATCTGCATTCTTTTTGTCTTCTAGTGCATTTAGGACCTTGTCGTAGTGATCCAGTAGTTGAGACAGACAGGAGCGACCTGTTCTAAACCCCTGTTGCCCTGGGTTGTGTAACTGATGGGTTTCTAGATGGGTGGTGATCTTGCTTCTTAGGACCCTTTCAAAGATTTTTATGATATGGGATGTTAGTGCTATTGGTCTGTAGTTCTTTGCTGTTGCTTTACTGCCCCCTTTTGTGGAGTGGGGCTATGTCTGTTGTTTTTAGTAACTGAGGGACGACGACCCCGTGTCCATGCTCCCTCTCCATAGGATGGAAAAGGCTCGTGATAGGGGCTTCTTGCAGTTCTTGATGAACACAGAGTTCCATGAGTCTGGCCCTGGGGCAGAGTGCATGGGCATGTCATTTATCGCCTGTTCGAAGTCATTTGGCGTCAGGATAACATCGGATAGCTTGTGTTAATCAAATTTGTGGCTCTCTCATAAAAAATTCATTTTGATACTTCGACTCTCAGTCTGGTTAGCGGCTTGCTAAAAATTGAGTCATATTGGGACTGAGTAGCTCACTCATTTCCTTGCTGTCATCTGTGTAGGGACCCATCTTGTTTAAGTAGGGGCCCAATACTAGCGTTGTTCTCGATTTTGATTTGGCATAGGAGAAGAAATACTTGGGTTTCTTTCGATTTCATTTATAGCTTTTAGTTCTTCCCGCGATTCCTGACTCCTAAAGGATTCTTTTAGCTTAAGTTCGATGCTTGCTATTTCTCTGACCAGTGTCTCCCTGCGCATTTCAGATATATTGACCTCTTTTAGCCGCTCTGTTATTCTTTTCCGTCGCCTGTAAAGGGAGCACCTGTCTCTTTCTATTTTACATCTACTCCTCCTTTTTCTTAGAGAATAAGCCTTGTGCATACATCGAGTGCCACCGAGTTAATTTTCTAGGGATAATTTTTGGGTCTGTGTTTTCTTGTATATCTTCCCAGCTTTTATCGGTTAGGATTGGTTTACTTGGTCCCCTTTATTTTTTTTGTTAATT
>NC_069405.1:12379441-12429230 GCF_026875155.1 Cherax quadricarinatus
ACAGTGTGAACCTTGCTTCATGTAAAAACCATGAAGCAACATGTGAACCTTGCTTCACTGTGAACCATTAAGAACAGTGTGAACCTTCTTCACGTTAGAACCAGTGAAGCAACAGTGTGAACCTTGCTTCACTGTTAGAACCAGGAAGAAAACAGTTGAACCTTGCTTCACTGTTAGAACCAGTGAAGCAACAGTGTGAACCTTGCTTCACTTTAGAACCAGTGAAGCAACAGTGAAAAACCCTTTGCTTCTTTTAGAACCGGAAAGC
This sequence comes from Cherax quadricarinatus, assembly GCF_026875155.1. Classification (NCBI taxonomy): domain Eukaryota; kingdom Metazoa; phylum Arthropoda; class Malacostraca; order Decapoda; family Parastacidae; genus Cherax; species Cherax quadricarinatus. Next base: position 12,379,710 of record NC_069405.1, read on the forward strand.
AACAGTGTGAACCTGCTTCACTGTTAGAACCAGTGAAGCAAGTGTAAACCTTGCTTCACGTTAGAACCGTGAAGCAACAGTGAAAAACCTTGCTTCACTGTTAGAACCAGTAAAGCAACAGTGTGAACCTTGTTTCACTGTTAGAACCAGTAAAGAAAACAGTGTGAACCTTGCTTCAACTGTTAAAAACCAGTGAAGCAACAGTGAACCTTCCCTTTCATTTGTTAGAACCAGTGAAGCAACAGTGTGAACCTTGCTTCACTGTTAGAACCAGTGAAGCAACAGTGTGAACCTTGCTTCACTGTTAGAACCAGTGAAGCAACAGTGTGAACCTTGCTTCACTGTTAGAACCAGTGAAGCAACAGTGTGAACCTTGTTTTCACTGTTAGAACCAGTAAAGCAACAGTGTGAACCTTGCTTCACTGTTAGAACCAGTGAAGCAACAGTGTGAACCTTGCTTCACTGTTAGAACCAGAAGCAACAGTGTAAACCTTGCTTCACTGTTAGAACCAGTGAAGCAACATGTAACCTTGTTCACTGTTAGAACCGTGAAGCAACAGTTAAACCTTGCTTCACTGTTAAACCAGTGAAGCAACAGTGAAAACCCTTGCTTCACTGTTAGAACCAGTAAAGCAACAGTGTGAACCTTGCTTCACTGTTAGAACCAGTAAAGCAACAGTGTGAACCTTGCTTCACTGTTAGAACCAGTGAAGCAACAGCGTGAACCTTGCTCACTGTTAGAACCAGGGGAAGCAACAGTGTGAACCTTGCTTCACTGTAGATACCAGTGAAGGCAACAGTGTGAACCTTGCTTCACTGTTAGAACCAGTGAAGCAACAGTGTGAACCTTGCTTCACTGTTAGAACCAGTGAAGCAACAGTGTGAACCTTGCTTCACTGTTAGAACCAGTGAAGCAACAGTGTGAACCTTGCTTCACTGTTAGAACCAGTGAAGCAACAGTGTAAACCTTGCTTCACTGTTAGAACCAGTGAAGCAACAGTGTGAACCTTGCTTCACTGTTAGAACCGGTGAAGCAACAGTGTAAACCTTGCTTCACTGTTAGAACCAGTGAAGCAACAGTGTAAACCTTGCTTCACTGTTAGAACCAGTAAAGTAACAGTGTGAACCTTGCTTCACTGTTAGAACCAGTGAAGCAACAGTGTGAACCTTGCTTCACTGTTAGAACCAGTGAAGCAACAGTGTGAACCTTGCTTCACTGTTAGAAACCAGTAAAGCACAGTGTGAACCTTGCTCACTGTTAGAACCAGTAAAGCAACAGTGTGAACCTTGCTTCACTGTTAGAACCAGTGAAGCAACAGTGTGAACCTTGCTTCACTGTTAGAACCAGTGAAGCAACAGTGTGAACCTTGTTTCACTGTTAGAACCAGTAAAGAAACAGTGTGAACCTTGCTTCACTGTTAGAACCAGTAAAGCAACAGTGTGAACCTTGCTTCACTGTTAGAACCAGTGAAGCAACAGTGTGAACCTTGCTTCACTGTTAGAACCAGTGAAGCAACAGTGTGAACCTTGCTTCACTGTTAGAACCAGTAAAGCAACAGTGGTGAACCTGCTTCACTGTTAGAACCAGTAAAGCAACAGTGTGAACCTTGCTTCACTGTTAGAACCAGTGAAGCAACAGTGTAAACCTTGCTTCACTGTTAGAACCAGTGAAGCAACAGTGTGAACCTTGCTTCACTGTTAGAACCAGTGACTCACACATAATATCTAAGCTCTGTTAATTAAAAATGTATTTCAGAACTTACAATATTTTTCAGTCATCGCAGAGAAACATAAAACAGTTTGTGTTAATGTTTCTGTGAAACTGCTTTGATATTGCTTTGAAACTGCTTTGAAACTGCTTTGATACTGCTTTGAAACTGCTTTAATACTGCTTTAATACTGCTTTGAAACTGCTTTAATACTGCTTTAAAACTGATTTGAAACTGCTTTGAAACTGCTTTAATACTGCTTTAAAACTATTTAAACTGTTTGAAACTGCTTAATACTGCTTTGAAACTGCTTTAATACTGCTTTAAAACTGATTTGAAACTGCTTTGAAACTGCTTTAATACTGCTTTGAAACTGCTTTAATACTGCTTTGAAACTGCTTTGAAACTGCTTTGAAACTGCTTTAATACTGCTTTGAAACTGCTTTAATACTGCTTTGAAACTGCTTTAATACTGCTTTGAAACTGATTGAAACTGCTTTGAAACTGCTTATAATACTGCTTTGAAACTGCTTTAATACTGCTTTGAAACAGCTTTAATACTGCTTGAAACTGCTTTAATACTGCTTTGAAACTGCTTTAATACTGCTTTAAAACTGATTTGAAACTGCTTTAATACTGCTTTGAAACTGCTTTAATACTGCTTTGAAACGCTTAATACTGCTTTAAACTGCTTTAATACTGCTTTGAAACTGCTTTAATACTGCTTTGAAACTGCTTTAATACTGCTTTGAAACTGCTTTAATACTGCTTTGAAACTGCTTTAATACTGCTTTGAAACTGCTTTAATACTGCTTTAAAACTGATTTGAAACTGCTTTGAAACTGCTTTAATACTGCTTTGAAACTGCTTTAATACTGCTTTGAAACTGCTTTAGTACTGCTTTGAAACTGCTTTAATACTGCTTTGAAACTGCTTTAATACTGCTTTGAAACTGCTTTAATACTGCTTTGAAACTGCTTTAATACTGCTTTGAAACTGCTTTAATACTGCTTTGAAACTGCTTTAATACTGCTTTGAAACTGCTTTAATATTGCTTTAAAACTGATTTGAAACTGCTTTGAAACAGCTTTAAAACTGCTGGGAAACTGCTTTATAACTGCTTTGAAACTACTTTAAAACTACTTTGAAACTGCTTTAAAACTACTTTGAAACTGCTTTAAAACTACTTTGAAACTGCTTTAAAACTACTTTGAAACTACTTTAAAACTACTTTGAAACTGCTTTAAAACTACTTTGAAACTGCTTTAAAACTACTTTGAAACTGCTTTAAAACTGTTTTAAATACAACTTTAAAACTGCCTTCAAACTGCTGTAAAACTGTTTTGAAAGCCATTCATGGTTATGAAGGGGGTCGCGGCACCCCGTCTGAGAGACGAACTGTTGATTACGGTTAGTAAACCAACTTGACTCATCATTGTGTGTGTGTGTGTGTGTGTGTGTGTTACCTGGAGGTTATTCCGGGGATCAACGCCCCCGCGGCCCGGTCCATGACCAGGCCTCCCGATGGATCAGGGCCTGATCAACTAGGCTGTTACTGCTGGCCGCACGCAGTCCAACGTACGAGCCACAGCCCGGCTGATCCGGCACTGACTTTAGGTATCTGTCCAGCTCTCTCTTGAAGGCAGCCAGGGTTTATTGGTAATTCCCCTAATGCTTGATGGGAGGCTGTTGAACAGTCTTGGGCCACGGACACTTATGGTGTTTTCCCTTAGTGTACCAATGGCGCCCCTACTTTTTATTGGGGGCATTTTGCATCGCCTGCCCAGTCTTTTACTTTCGTAGGGAGTGATTTCTGTGCGCAGATTTGGGACCATTCCTTCCAAGATTTTCCAAGTGTAGATTATGATATATATCTCCCTCCTGCGTTCCAACGAGTACAAGTCAAGTGCTTCCAAGCGTTCCCAGTAGTTAAGGTGCTTGACAGAACTTATACGTGCAGTAAAGGATCTCTGTACACTCTCTAGATCTGCGATTTCACTTGCTTTGAATGGAGATGTTAATGTACAGCAGTATTCCAGCCTAGAGAGAACAAGTGATTTGAAAAGGATCATCATTGGCTTGGCATCTCTCGGTTTGAACGTTCTCATTATCCATCCTATCATTTTCTTTGCACGTGCGATCGTGGCACTGTTGTGATCCTTGAAAGTGAGATCCTCAGACATTACTACTCCCAGGTCCCTTACATTATTTTTCCGCTCTATTGTATGGCCAGAGTCTGTAGTAAACTCTGTTCTAGTTATTATCTCCTCCAGTTTTCCATAACGGAGTAGTTGGAATTTGTCCTCATTGAACATCATATTGTTTACTGTTGCCCACTGGAAAACTTTGTTTATATCTTCTTGGAGGTTAACCGCGTCCTCAGCAGATGACAGCCTCATGCAGATCCTAGTATCATCCGCAAAGAATGATACGGTGCTGTGATATATTTCTGTCTATGTCTGATATGAGGATAAGGAATAAGATGGGGGCGAGTACTGTGCCTTTTGGAACAGAGCTCTTCACTATGGCAGCCTCCGATTTAACTCTGTTGACCAGTTATTCCTTTAGCACGTATTTTATGGGCTATTACACCATGATCGCATTTGTCAAATGCTTTTGCAAAGTCTGTGTATATTACATCTGCATTCTGATTTTCTTCCAGTGCATCCAAGGCCATGTCATAGTGATCCAGTAGTTGTGAGAGACAGGAGCGACCTGCCCTGAACCCATGTTGCCCTGGATTGTGCAGATTTTGGGAATCCAGGTGATTTGCAATCCTGCTTCTTAGCACTCTTTCAAAGATTTTTATGATGTGGGACGTCAGAGCTATTGGTCTATAGTTCTTAGCTAATGCTTTGCTGCCACCTTTATGGAGTGGGCTATATCCGTTGTTTTAAGTGACTGTGGAATTTCACCCATGTCCAGGCTCCTCCTCCATAATGTACTTAGGGCACGCGAGAAGGGTTTCTTGCAGGTCTTAATGAAAACAGAGTTCCACGAGTCTGGGCCCGGGGCTGAGTGCATGGGCATGTTGTCAATGGCTTTTTCGAAATCTATCGGAGTTAGGGTAATGTCGGAAATCTGGCATACATTTATGGAGTTTTGAGGCTCATTCATGAAGAAATCATTTGGGTCGTCGATCCTCAGACCGATTAGTGGTTCACTAAACACAGAGTCGAACTGGGATTTCAATATTTCACTCATTTCCTTGTTGTCATCTGTGTAAGTCCCATCCTGTGTGTGTACCTTTGATCAAGTTAGATCTAACTTCTTTTGTTAAAAATGTTAGAAGCATTTGTTAATTACTAAGGTGAGGTTGTCTTGACAGGTGAAGGTTCCAACACCACGTCAGGCAGAGAAGAAACCAATGTCCGGTGTCAACATGGGATCTGAACACCCCTAAGAGACGCTCTACTCCTCTTCTTACATACAACAAAGGTAACACCTCTCATTATTATTATTATTATTATTATTATTATTATTATTATTATTATTATTATTATTATATGTCGTGCCGAATAGGTGAAATTGGTCAGTTAGCAAGAACTCATTTAAAATTAGTCCTTTCTAAAATTTTCTCATGTACGTTTAAAGATACATTATTTTTCATTTATGTTAATGTAAAAATTAATAATTTTGTACCAAAAGAACCTTAAAAAACTTACCTAACCTTATAACAAGCGCAATATAATTTAGCCTAATCCAGCAAAATTTATTATAAATAAGTTTACAATAATTTAATAATAAACAAATACAATGAAATATATTTTTTTCGTTAGGTTCAGAATAATTTTTGCGAAATTATTGCATACACAAATTTTTGCTTGCCTTATTCGGCAAGAAGAGCATTGCTATTTAGGCCAAAATAGCGAGAAAATAGGGAAGTGCAAGCGCTTTCATAATAGCTCTTGGAATTTCGCTCTTTTTTCACAGTGGTTGTTCTGCATATTGTGATATCACCTGTTTACTGTGATCTTATCGCATATATACAAGAACTGGACTGGGGGACCCTTATCCTCAGAGAAAAGAATAAACTTCAGGGAACACCGAGGATCTCTCCAGAGCTGTTTGAATGTTTTCTTCTAAGGATGAGGGTCCCCAGGACAGTTCCACAGGTGCTACCTCCCTACATTATATATATATATATATATATATATATATATATATATATATATATATATATATATATATATATATATATATATATATATATATATATATGCAAAACAACCACTCTGAAAGAATAGGGAAATTCCAAGCGCTTTCGTGACTACTCACATTATCAAGGAACTATTGATAGTTCCTTGACAATGTGAGTAGTCACGAAAGATCTTGGAATTTCTCTATTCTTTCAGAGTGGTTGTTTTGCATATTCTGAAATCATCTGTTTACTGTGATCTTATTGCATATATATATATATAAAATAATTATATATATATATATATATATATATATTAATATATATATATATATATATATATATGTCGTGCCGAATAGGTAGAACTTGCCATCTTGGCTTAAATAGCAACGCTCATCTTGCCATATAGGACAAGTGAAAATTTGTGTATGCAATAATTTCCCAAAAATCATTCTGAACCTAAGGGAAAAAATATATTTCACTGTGTTTGTTTAGTATTAAATTATTGTAAACAAATCTAATATATATTTAGTTGGGTTAGACTAAAATAAATTGCGCTTGTTATAATAAGGCTAGGTAAGTTTTCTAAGTTTCTTTTGGTGCAAAATTATAAATTTTTACATCAACGTCAATGAAAAAAATATATCTTTAAACGAATAAGAGAAAATTTTAGAAAGGACTTAATTTTAAATGAGTTCTTGCTAATTGACCAGTTTTACATATTCGGCACGATATATATATATATATATATATATATATATATATATATATATATATACATACATATGCAAGGAATTCGCAAGAGCAGGCGAAATATACACAAACATTGATCTCTGGCCGAAGGAGACTCGAACCTACGAACCTTGGAACAAGGTACGCAGTGCTTTACCAATCTCACCACACTGGACCTTGGCACCCAGCTTGCGCTAGACGTTAATCCTAGGCAGCCAGCTTTTAGAGAGAAGGCATACAGCTTTTCATCTCATCCCGTGCATGCATCAGCCTTACTAGAGATTTTAACAATGCAAGGAATTCGCAAGAGCAGGCGAAATATACACAAACACTGATCTCTTGCTGAAGGAGACTCGAACCTACGAACCTTGGAACAAGGTACGCAATGCTTTACCATTCTCACTGCACTGGACCAATACCTCGGCCAGAGATCAGTGTTTGTGTATATTTCGCCTGCTCTTGCGAATCCCTTGCATTGTTAAAATCTCTAGTAAGGCTGATGCATGCACGTGATGAGATGAAAAGCTGTAATCCTTCTCCCTGAAAGCTGGCTGCCTTGGATTAACGTCTAGCGCAAGCTGGGCGCCAAGGCATTGGTCCAGTGTGGTGAGAATGGTAAAGCACTGCGTACCTTGTTCCAAGGTTCGTAGGTTCGAGTTTCCTTCGGCCAGAGATCAGAGTTTATATATATATATATATATATATATATATATATATATATATATATATATATATATATATATATATATATATATATATATATATATGAGGTGCCGAGTAGATAAAACTTGCGGTTTTGACTTAAATAGCAACGCTCTTCCTGCCAAATAAGGCAAGCGAAAATTTGTGTATGCAATAATTTCGCAAAACTCATTCTGAACCTAAGGAAAAAATATATTTCATTGTGTTTGTTTATTATTAAATTGTTGTAAACTTATCTAAAATATATTTGGATTAGGCTAAACTAAATTGCGCTTGTTATAATAAAGTTAGATAAGTTTTCTAAGGTTCTTTTGGTACAAAATCATTAATTTTTACATTAACATATAAGATAAAAATATATCTCTAAACGTATAAGAGAAAATTTTAGAAAGGACTTAATTTCAAATGAGTTCTTGCTAATTGACCAATTTTACCTATTCCGCACCACATACATATATAATAGAAAGAGAGGGAGAGAGAGAGAGAGCAAGCTTCTATACCACAAGACGGGCAGCAAGCAGCAACTTCACTCTGGCTGCACCCTTCTCCAGAATTTCACTTCATCTGAGATCATTTATCCCCAGGATGACTAGAGTCTGGAACACATTCGTACAACATTATGATGTCAACGAGATAAAGTCAGTTGATAAAATGCTGGCCCACAGACGCTCCCTCTACAGAAGATGACGAAGAGTCACTGAGCTCCTCAGGAGTGCTAGAATATCTGATACACGAAAGGAGGCGCTGACTAGGGAAGTGGAAACTATCGAACTTAAGTTAAATGACTCTTACAGGAACCAGGAGAGACAGGAGGAGCTTAAAGCTATTAGTGAAATTGAAAGAAATTCAAAATATTTCTTTTCATATGCCAAAAACAAGGCAAATACCACATCTAGTATCGGGCCCTTACTCAGACAGGATGGGAATTACACAGATGACAACAAGGAAATGAGTGAAATATTGAAATCCCAGTACGACTCTGTGTTTAGTGAACCACTAATCGGTCTGAGGATTGACGACCAAAATGATTTCTTCATGAATGAGCCTCAAAACTCCATAAATGTATGCCAGATTTCCGACATTACCCTAACTCCGATAGATTTCGAAAAAGCCATTGACAACATGCCCATGCACTCAGCCCCGGGCCCAGACTCGTGGAACTCTGTTTTCATTAAGAACTGCAAGAAACCCCTCTCGCGTGCCCTAAGTACACTATGGAGGAGGAGCTTGGACATGGGTGAAATTCCACAGTCACTTAAAAAAAGGATATAGCCCCACTCCATAAAGGTGGCAGCAAAGCATTAGCTAAGAACTATAGACCAATAGCTCTGACGTCCCACATCATAAAAATCTTTGAAAGAGTGCTAAGAAGCAGGATTGCAAATCACCTGGATTCCCAAAATCTGCACAATCCAGGGCAACATGGGTTCAGGGCAGGTCGCTCCTGCCTCTCACAACTACTGGATCACTATGATATGGCCTTGGATGCACTGGAAGAAAATCAGAATGCAGATGTAATATACACAGACTTTGCAAAAGCATTTCACAAATGCGATCATGGCGTAATAGCCCATAAAATATGTGCTAAAGGAATAACTGGGAAAGTGGGGAGATGGATCTTCAACTTCCTAACAAATCGAACAAAAAGAGTAGTGGTCAACAGAGTTAAATCGGAGGCTGCCATAGTGAAGAGCTCTGTTCCACAAGGCACAGTACTCGCCCCCATCTTATTCCTTATCCTCATATCAGACATAGACAGAGATATACATCACAGCACCGTATCATTCTTTGCGGATGATACTAGGATCTGCATGAGGCTGTCATCTGCTGAGGACGCGGTTAACCTCCAAGAAGATATAAACAAAGTTTTCCAGTGGGCAACGGTAAACAATATGATGTTCAATGAGGACAAATTCCAACTACTCCGTTATGGAAAACTGGAGGAGATAATAACTAGAACAGAGTATACTACAGACTCTGGCCATACAATAGAGCGGAAAAATAATGTAAGGGACCTGGGAGTAGTAATGTCTGAGGATCTCACTTTCAAGGATCACAACAGTGCCACGATCGCACGTGCAAAGAAAATGATAGGATGGATAATGAGAACGTTCAAAACGAGAGATGCCAAGCCAGTGATGATCCTTTTCAAATCACTTGTTCTCTCTAGGCTGGAATACTGCTGTACATTAACATCTCCATTCAAAGCAGGTGAAATCGCAGATCTAGAGAGTGTAGAGATCCTTTACTGCACGTATAAGTTCTGTCAAGCACCTTAAGTACTGGGAACGCTTGGAAGCACTTGACTTGTACTCGTTGGAACGCAGGAGGGAGAGATATATCATAATCTACACTTGGAAAATCTTGGAAAGAATGGTCCCAAATCTGCACACAGAAATCACTCCCCACGAAAGTAAAAGACTGGGCAGGCGATGCAAAATGCCCCCAATAAAAAGTAGGGGCTCCATTGGTACACTAAGGGAAAACACCATAAGTGTCCGGGGCCCAAGACTGTTCAACAGCCTCCCATCAAGCATTAGGGGAATTGCCAATAAACCCCTGGCTGCCTTCAAGAGAGAGCTGGACAGATACCTAAAGTCAGTGCCGGATCAGCCGGGCTGTGGCTCGTACGTTGGACTGCGTGCGGCCAGCAGTAACAGCCTAGTTGATCAGGCCCTGATCCATCGGGAGGCCTGGTCATGGACCTGGCCGCGGGGGCGTTGATCTCCTGAATAACAACCAGGTAACCAGGTAACTTCATCTTCTTCCCTACTTGTGTGTCTCATAACAATAAAAATGCTTTCAAATGAGCTGATGTAGGTAACAGCTCTTAGCTTGTCAATAAAGTTAGGAATCCTTAACCTGTAAATAGCTTGTCAATAAAGCGGCGGCCTGGTGGCTAAAGCTCCCGCTTCACACACGGAGGGCTCGGGTTCGATTCCCGGCGGGTGAAAACATTTCAACACATTTCCTTACACCTGTTGTCCTGTTCACCTAGCAGGAAATAGGTACCTGGGTGTTAGTCGACTGGTGTGGGTCGCATCCTGGGGGACAAGATTAAGGACCCCAATGGAAATAAGTTAGACAGTCCTCGATGACGCACTGACTTTCTTGGGTTATCCTGGGTGGCTAACCCTCCGGGGTTAAAAATCCGAACGAAATCTTATCTTAACCTTACCTTGTCAAACCCTGTATAAAAGAGAGAGAGAGAGAGTCTTCATGATAAGTAGTGTTAATGATCCTCGTGTATCGACTGGTAGTGTACAGGTAACATACAGCCTTGAACTTGCCAAATCAAGCTCCGCTCTACCCATAATGGCTTTATTGGGTTTTAAGCCTATCGACTAGACGAGAACTTCACGTCACCTGTTCATCGTAGACAAGAACTCTTTAATCACTAAAACAAGGCGTAAAGTATATACACAAGTATATGTCGTAAAGAATATATATACAAGTAATATATCCACATAAACCGAAGTTATACACACTAATGTTAACTGAATAACGAGGCTTCGAAGTGGTTCACAGTAGGTTTCACTGAGCTTTTCGGAGCGAGGCTGGTCATTCCGGCCATTTGCCAGGTGGTCGTAGCAACCTGAAGGTGAAGACGGCTCTGATAGTGACGAAAGTGTAGTGATACAGATCTTATAATAGTGTGCGATCGAACCATTTTGAAAAGGGAACGTTCCTTTGTGAAGCATAAGTTGTATTTCTCCAGCGGCGCCAGTAACGTAGTTAGGTTATGTAGTTGAGAATAGGCGAGTGTTGGTGACGAGGAGTTAAGTAATTGTGCCCTTATTGTGGTGGTGGTTGCTAGTTGTGGTTGGTGGTTGTGGATGCTGGTTATTGGTGGTTGTTGCTTGTTGTTTCCCCGTCTTCATGTTGCCTTTGCATCCTTTCTTTTCTCGTTTTGATTTTTAAATGTTTATTTATAGTATTATTGTTCTTGTTATACGTCCTATTTTTGTTATTGTTCTTCGTGTTCCTGATACGTGGTGACTAGCAAGTCTCCTTACATTGTGTGTGTGTGTGTGTGTGTGTGTGTGTGTGTGTGTGTGTGTGTGTGTGTAGACTTGTGTGCACCAGCCACAGTGTACGTCTCACATAAGGTACGACCTGTGTAGCACATAACACACACAACACGGAAGGGAAGACTAGACACGCTAAGGGATAGGGGTATCTGGCAGAGGGTGGGGGGTTGTGGGGGGATGACGGGTGAGGTATGGGTAGGAGAAGGAGAGCTGCATTTTTCAACCCCCTCCCCCCCCCCACTCGCCTTGATGGACATATCTACATTAAAAAAAAAATATCCTGTGTATGGTATAGTCAATGCTGAGAAATGGTAGTTCCCAAGTGACAGTAACTGGAGCTCTGCTGGAAGGTGAAGCTGTCGTACCTGATGAACCTTTAATGGAGTATTATTATTCTTATTGTTCTACTGAAGTCTCCCAGCTCAGACTGACACTACTGAAGTCTCCCAGCTCAGTCTGAGACATTTTAACACTGATCCATTCTGTAAATTTTAGATTTTGCCACCGAAGCAGCAAGTTTATTGTGCACCCCATATCCATCCTGTGGACGGTGATGAAATATGACAGGGGAAATATAACTAGCTTTTTTATCCACTATGCAGCTATCATGTAGAATAGTGTAGCAGTACACTGCTGGTGTTGCTACTGTGCAGCTATCATGTAGAATGGTGTAGCAGTACACTGCTGGTGTTGCTACTGTGCAGCTATCATGTAGAATAGTGTAGCAGTACACTGCTGGTGTTGCTACTGTGCAGCTATCATGTAGAATAGTGTAGCAGTACACTGCTGGTGTTGCTACTGTGCAGCTATCATGTAGAATAGTGTAGCAGTACACTGCTGGTGTTGCTACTGTGCAGCTATCATGTAGAATAGTGTAGCAGTACACTGCTGGTGTTGCTACTGTGCAGCTGTCATGTAGAATAGTGTAGCAGTACACTGCTGGTGTTGCTACTGTGCAGCTATCATGTAGAATAGTGTAGCAGTACACTGCTAGTGTTGCTACTGTGCAGCTGTCATGTAGAATGGTGTAGCAGTACACTGCTAGTGTTGCTACTGTGCAGCTGTCATGTAGAATGGTGTAGCAGTACACTGCTAGTGTTGCTGTTGCGCAGCTATCATGTAGAATAGTGTAGCAGTACACTGCTGGTGTTGCTACTGTGCAGCTATCATGTAGAATAGTGTAGCAGCACACTGCTAGTATTGTCATGTGTGGGGGGTTCGATAACGTGGATTGGGTAATAACACTCACGTTGGATGTTCTAGTATAATTATAACGAAATATATGGGAAGCACCAGGCCCGCCCTGCCTTTCTGCTTTCTATCTTAAGACTGACTCACAAATTGGGTCCTAGGGGTGAGCGGCATTCAAAAACATGTTATGGTCAGCAGCAACATGAATAACAGTCAGTGATTCACGCAGACGGTTGGTAGTGAGTCATACTACTGGTAACTGGTTACTGGTAACTAGTACTACTGGGAACTGATACTACTGGGAACTGATACTACTGAGAGCTCGGCGACGCTAACGTATGTCGTCCCGACATACAGCTAATACAAACTAGAGACGGCAGGCGTACGGCTTGGGCTGATTCTATACAATGTCAAAGTACACAACAATTGAACATTATAACATAAGGAGAATATTGGAATGGAAGCTAATGTAATTGACTATAATGAAACTTACTGTAATGAAACTGTAATGAAACTGTAATGCATTACAAGGTATAGCACAACTCATCGAATGAACTCAACATTGGGATTACACAAAGTGATAAAAAAAATTGATCGATCGATCTGTATTTATGTGATCTACGGATTCTGAGGAAGAAATATATACAAAGAAAGAAGTGTTTAACAGAAAGGCAGACTTGGTGCACTCAAATCTAGACCGTTAAATCTCAGAATTCGGAGAGAACGTGAACACAAAAAAAATCTGGAATATTGATAAGTTGATACTGTAATTATTTATCTATACAGGTTATTTACATTTAACCCCAACTTTGCTAGGGTGAGATTGACATATGCAGACTGGGTGTCATCTCTGGGAGGATCAAACTCTGTTGCACTGGCTAACTCATGCCATCTGAATTTGTAGTTACAAATGATACTTGAGAATTTCTCAATACCTGTCATGTACATAGGGAATAACGACATTCAGGCTGATCATCTGACTGAGTGTTAGAGGTAGAGGGTACAGAGTCAGGAGGATTGTCAGAGTCTGTCACATTAGTCTGGGTTGGAACATCATTATCATCACATACTAACTTCATATGATCCAAATGCGATTCTTTATACTGACCAGTACTAATTTCTCTAACCTTATACTTATTGCCAGTGATATGTTCAACTACTCGATAAGGACCAACAAACTTTTGATCAAGCTTAGGCATTGCAGACGTTTTGTTAAAGTTAGTCAGCATAACTCTCGAACCTACATTGATTTTGGGCGGCTTTGCTCGAGTGTTTGCGACTCTTGTAAATTCTGCTGTTGATTTATGAAGTGTTTCACGGATTCTTCTAAAGACGCTTTGAGCTAAGCTGAGACGAGTTGCTATGAAATCATCAGGGTTGTAATTTGATTTCGGATTAGAATATAACAACTCATAAGGCAAACGTTTATCTACACCGTACAATGCATAATGTGGAGTGTCACCTATAGAAACATTGTAAGCAGAATTTATAGCACACTGCACATCAGGTATAACTTCATCCCAAGGTTCACTGTTGGGATTGATAGTGGCTCTCAAGACATCAAGTACTTTCTTATTGGTTCGTTCTGCTAACTGGTTACTGGTAACTGGTATTACTGGGAACTGATACTACTGAAAGTGTTGCTACTGTGCAGCTAGCATGTAGAATAATGTAGCAATACACTGCTAGTGTTGCTAATGTGCAGCTATCATGTAGAATAGTGTAGCAGCACACTGCTAGTGTTGCTACTGTGCAGCTATCATGTAGAATAGTGTAGTAGCACATTAGCAGTGTGCTGCTACACTGCTACACAGTAGCAACACTAGCAGTGTTGCTACTGTGCAGCTATCATGTAGAATAGTGTAGCAGCACACTGCTAGTGTTGCTACTGTGCAGCTATCATGTAGAATAGTGTAGCAATACACTGCCGATGTATTCAATTTTGCTAAAAAGTGAAGAAGAGGGGGAAAAAGTATTGAAGGGGAGGGGAGAGAGTGAAGTGGGAAAACTGAAGAGAGTAAACTGAAGAGGGTGAGGGGAGAAGGAGGGAATGAGAGGGAAAGAGGTGCTGGAGCAACACACAGACACACTTTATCGTGGGCTTACCTGTGTGGTTGTTGCCGGGGACTGCGTGTGTACACTATTGCTGTACACGCCACTGTGTACACTGCTGTTGCACACACCGGTGTGTACACTACTGTTGCACACATCGGTATGTACACTACTGTTGTACATACTAGTGTGTGTAACAGCCTAACCAGTTAGAGACTAGACCTCGATCAACATATGGAGGATCGAGCCTGCTACTTGCGCTGCAAGATTCATTACTTATCAATACAGCTGCCTTCCCCCTCCTCAAGGATTAACTGATTGACAGAGAGAGAGAGAGAGAGAGAGAGAGAGAGAGAGAAAGGGCAGTAGTAACAAATGAGAGAAAGAGGAAATAAAAGTCTTAATGAGATTGAGAGAAGTGGAGAGAAAGCATCTAAGTAATGAGTAGGGGGAGAGAGACTTGGAGAGACAGTATTGGGAGGATGTATCAGGGTTATGGAATGGCTGGAAGGGAGATGACACTTGTAAGTTGCTGTATACACTCAGTGGCAAGGGAGGATAAGTTGCTATATACACTCAATGGTAGGGGACGATAAGTAGCTATATACTCAGTGGCAGGGGAGGATAAGTAGCTATATACTCAGTGGCAGGGGAGGATAAGTAGCTATATACTCAGTGGCAGGGGAGGATAAGTTGATATATACTCAGTGGCAGGGGAGGATAAGTTGCTATATACTCAGTGGCAGGGGAGGATAAGTTGCTATATACTCAGTGGCAGAGGAGGATAAGCTGCTATATACTCAGTGGCAGGGGAGGATAAGTTGCTATATACTCAGTGGCAGGGGAGGATAAGTTGCTATATACTCAGTGGCAGAGGAGGATAAGCTGCTATATACTCAGTGGCAGAGGAGGATAAGCTGCTATATACTCAGTGGCACAGGAGGATAAGCTGCTATATACTCAGTGGCAGGGGAGGATAAGTTGTTGTATACTGAGTGGCAGGGGAGGATAAGTTGCTTTATACTGAGTGGCAGGGGAGGATAAGTTATGTACTGAGTGGCAAGGGAGAATAAGTTGCTATATACTGAGTGGCAGGGGAGGATAAGTTGCTATATACTCAGTGGCAGGGGAGAATAAGTTATATACTGAGTGACAGGGGAGGATAAGTTATATACTGAGTGGCAGGGGAGGATAAGTTATGTACTGAGTGGCAGGGGAGGATAAGTTATGTGCTGAGTGGCAGGGGAGGATAAGTTGCTATATACTGAGTGGCAGGGGAGGATAAGTTATATACTGAGTGGAAGGGGAGGATAAGTTATGTACTGAGTGGAAGGGGAGGATAAGTTATGTACTGAGTGGCAGGGGAGGATAAGTTGCTATATACTGAGTGGCAGGGGAGGATAAGTTGCTATATACTGAGTGGCAGGGGAGGATAAGTTGCTATATACTGAGTGGCAGGGAAGGATAAGTTATATACTGAGTGGCAGGGGAGGATAAGTTATGTACTGAGTGGCAGGGGAGGATAAGTTGCTATATACTGAGTGGCAGGGGAAGATAAGTTATGTACTGAGTGGCAGGGGAGGATAAGTTGCTATATACTGAGTGGCAGGGGAGGACAAGTTGCTATATACTGAGTGGCAGGGGAGGATAAGTTATGTACTGAGTGGCAGGGGAGGATAAGTTGTTATATACTGATTGGCAGGGGACGATAAGTTGCTATATACTGAGTGGCAGGGGAGGACAAGTTGCTATATACTGAGTGGCAGGGGAGGATAAGTTGCTATATACTGAGTGGCAGGGGAGGATAAGTTGCTATATACTGAGTGGCAGGGGAGGACAAGTTGCTATATACTGAGTGGCAGGGGAGGATAAGTTGCTATATACTGAGTGGCAGGGGAGGATAAGTTGCTATATACTGAGTGGCAGGGGAGGATAAGTTGCTATATACTGAGTGGCAGGGGAGGATAAGTTGCTATATACTGAGTGGCAGGGGAGGATAAGTTATGTACTGAGTGGCAGGGGAGGATAGTTGTATATCTGAGTGGGAGGGGAGGATAAGTTGCTATATACTGACTGGCAGGGGAGGATAAGTTGCTATATACTGAGTGGCAGGGGAGGGTAAGTTGCTATATACTGAGTGGCAGTGGAGGATAAGTTGCTATATACTGAGTGGCAGGGGAGGATAAGTTATGTACTGAGTGGCAGGGGAGGATAAGTTGCTATATACTGAGTGGCAGGGGAGGATAAGTTGCTATATACTGATGGCAAGGAGGATAAGTTTTGTTTCTGAGTGGTAGGGGAGGATTAAGCTGCCCATATACTGAGTGGCGGGGGGGAGTAAGTGCTATATACTGAGTGGCAGGGGAGGGTAAGTTGCTATATACTGAGTGGCAGGGAAGGGTAAGTTGCTATATTCTGAGTGGCAGGGGAGGATTTAATTGCTATATACTGAGTGGCAGGGAAGGATAAGTTGCTATATACTGAGTGGCGGGGGAGGATAAGTTATGTACTGAGTGGTAGGGGAGGATAAGCTGCTATATACTGAGTGGCAGGGGAGGATAAGTTGCTATATACTGAGTGGCAGGGGAGGATAAGTTGCTATATACTGAGTGGCAGGGGAGGATAAGTTGCTATATACTGAGTGGCAGGGGAGGATAAGTTATGTACTGAGTGGCAGGGGAGGATAAGTTGCTATATACTGAGTGGCAGGGGAGGATAAGTTGCTATATACTGAGTGGCAGGGGAGGATAAGTTGCTATATACTGAGTGGCAGGGGGAGGATAAATTGCTATTTTACTGAGTGGCAGGGAAGGATAAGTTGCTATATACTGAGTGGCAGGGGAGGATAAGTTATGTACTGAGTGGTAAGGGAGGATAAGTTGCTATATACTGAGTGGCAGGGGAGGATAAGTTGCTATATACTGAGTGGCAGGGGAGGATAAGTTATATACTGAGTGGCAGGGGAGAACAAGTTGCTTTATACTGAGTGGCAGGGGAGGATAAGTTGCTATATACTGAGTGGCAGGGGAGGATAAGTTATGTACTGAGTGGCAGGGAGGGGAAAATTATATACTGAGTGGCAGGGGAGGACAAGTTGCTTTATACTGAGTGGCAGGGGAGGATAAGTTGCTATATACTGAGTAGCAGGGGAGGATAAGTTATATACTGAGTGGCAGGGGAGGATAAGTTATGTACTGAGTGGCAGGGGAGGATAAGTTGCTATATACTGAGTGGCAGGGGAGGATAAGTTGCTATATACTGAGTGGCAGGGGAGGATAAGTTGCTATATACTGAGTGGCAGGGAAGGATAAGTTATATACTGAGTGGCAGGGGAGGATAAGTTATGTACTGAGTGGCAGGGGAGGATAAGTTGATATATACTGAGTGGCAGGGGAAGATAAGTTATGTACTGAGTGGCAGGGGAGGATAAGTTGCTATATACTGAGTGGCAGGGGAGGATAAGTTGCTATATACTGAGTGGCAGGGGAGGATAAGTTATGTACTGAGTGGCAGGGGAGGATAAGTTGCTTTGTATTTGAGTGGCAGGGGGGATAAGTTTGCTATATACTGAGTGGCGGGGGAGGATAAGTTATGTACTGAGTGGCAGGGGAGGATAAGTTATATACTGAGTGGCAGGGGAGGACAAGTTGCTTTATACTGAGTGGCAGGGGAGGATAAGTTGCTATATACTGAGTAGCAGGGGAGGATAAGTTATATACTGAGTGGCAGGGGAGGATAAGTTATATACTGAGTGGCAGGGGAGGATAAGTTATATACTGAGTGGCAGGGGAGGATAAGTTGCTTTATACTGAGTGGCAGGGGAGGATAAGTTATGTACTGAGTGGCAGGGGAGGATAAGTTTTATACTGAGTGGCAGGGGAGGATAAGTTATGTACTGAGTGGCAGGGGAGGATAAGTTGCTATATACTGAGTGGCAGGGGAGGATAAGTTATATACTGAGTGGCAGGGGAGGATAAGTTACATACTGAGTGGCAGGGGAGGATAAGTTATGTACTGAGTGGCAGGGGAGGATAAGTTGCTATATACTGAGTGGCAGGGGAGGATAAGTTGCTATATACTGAGTAGCAGGGGAGGATAAGTTATATACTGAGTAGCAGGGGAGGATAAGTTATATACTGAGTGGCAGGGGAGGATAAGTTATATACTAAGTGGCAGGGGAGGATAAGTTATATACTGAGTGGCAGGGGAGGATAAGTTGCTTTATACTGAGTGGCAGGGGAGGATAGGTTATGTACTGAGTGGCAGGGGAGGATAAGTTGCTATATACGAGTGGCGGGGGATAATTTGCTATATACTGAGTGGCAGGGGAGGATAAGTTATAAAACTGAGTGGCAGGGGAGGATAAGTTATATACTGGAGGCAGGGAGGATATTTAAATATACTGAGAGGCAGGGGAGGATAAGTTATATACTGAGTGGCAGGGGAGGATAAATTATGTACTGAGTGGCAGGGGAGGATAAGTTATATACTGAGTGGCAGGGGAGGATAAGTTATATACTGAGTGGCAGGGGAGGATAAATTATGTACTAAGTGGCAGGGGAGGATAAGTTATATACTGAGTGGCAGGGGAGGATAAGTTGCTATATACTGAGTGGCAGGGGAGGATAAGTTGCTATATGCTGAGTGGCAGGGGAGGATAAGTTGCTATATACTGAGTGGCAGGGGAGGATAAGTTGCTATATACTGAGTGGCAGGGGAGGATAAGTTGCTATATGCTGAGTGGCAGGGGAGGATAAGTTATATACTGAGTGGCAGGGGAGGATAAGTTATATACTGAGAGGCAGGGGAGGATAAGTTATATACTGAGTGGCAGGGGAGGATAAATTATGTACTGAGTGGCAGGGGAGGATAAGTTATATAATGAGTGGCTGGGGAGGATAAGTTATATACTGAGTGGCAGGGGGATAAGTTATATACTGAGTGGCAGGGGAGGATAAGTTATATACTGAGTGGCAGGGGAGGATAAGTTATATACTGAGTGGCAGGGGAGGATAAGTTATATACTGAGTGGCAGGGAGGATAGTTTAATACTGAGTGGCAGGGGAGGATAATTTATATACTGAGAGGCAGGGGAGGATAAGTTATATACTGAGTGGCAGGGGGGGATAAATTATGTACTGAGTGGCAGGGGAGGATAAGTTATATACTGAGTGGCAGGGGAGGATAAGTTATATACTGAGAGGCAGGGGGGAATAAGTTTTATACTGAGTGGCAGGGGGGATAAATTATGTACTGAGTGCAGGGAGGATAAGTTATATACTGAGTGGCAGGGGAGGATAAGTTATATACTGAGTGGCAGGGAAACAGTATAAGTTATAAAAGACGGATAAATTGTGCGTTTCAAAAAATTAACATTAATTCTTTTATATACATTTTGTACTCGTTGCTGTAAGTTCAAATATGTCAGAAACCTGAGAGGTCAAAATATTCAGTAAAATTAAGCTTAGAACATGAGAGATAAAAAGGAAGGGCATTATGTGGTATCCCTCAGGGAATAATTGCATTAGTTATTTTGTCTTAAGTTGGTCTGGGTGCTCTATAAATAGCAGCAAGACTTTGTGGTTTCGAAACCTCTGTAAGAGCAACCCTGTGGGAGCCATGAGGCTCACTCTTGTTGAGTGAAGATCTCAGTACACACAGCAGCTGCTTTCTTCTGATGGACTGGTGAGTGCAACTAGGTCAAGTTTGTATAGCGCTGAGAGGGGCAAAGATCCAGCCTCCAGTACTCTCTCTCTCTCTCTCTCTCTCTCTCTCTCTCTCTCTCTCTCTCTCTCTCTCTCTCTCTCTCTCTCTCTCTCTCTCTCTCTCTCTCTCTCTCTTTCTCTCTTGCTCTCTCTCTTGCTCTCTTGCTCTCTCTCTTGCTCTCTCTCTTGCTCTCTCTCTTGCTCTCTCTTGCTCTCTCTCTCGGCGCCGGGATGGGTTGCTATTAAGTGGTTAATGGGGATAATTATTGTAGTGGATGCTTTGGCTGGTTGGCGGTGGTGATGGTTAAATTGTGGTTGTGGTGGTTCATGTTAGTGGTGCTGATCGTGGTGATGTCGGTGAGTGTGATTGTGGTTAAGAATAGTTTTGGTAATACTGGTGAAGTATGGTGGTGGTCGGCATGGTGATGGTAGTGGTGCTTGTACTGGTGGTGGGGGTAGTAGTATGGTGGTAGTAGAAGATAGTGATAATATTATTGGTGACAGTAGAAGATAGTGGTAGTACTGGTAGTGGAAAGAGAAGATAATGGTACTGAGTTAGTAAAGGATGGTAACTGCGATCGACCCAGCCCCTACAACACTGCAGTGCTGGTGCATCACTGTACTGTCTGCTACACTCTTTACCCTACACCATGGAAGCCCACTCACACTCGATCCTAGGAAAGGGGGAAGAGGTAGCTCCCACTCCAAGGAACGAAAACCTTTCTCCCTGTACCTAGTTCCTGCAGTCATAACTTCACAAAACCATCTTAGAATCCGAGAATCCCGTGCCTTGGTCTCTCATAGCACTGAGCGAGATGTGAAGTTGAACGTAAGGCACTTGGAAGCTCGTCCAAGTAGTGCTGCCGGGCCAGCAGCGCTCAACGAACCTCAAGCCCATTGCAAGACTCGGATGATGTCAAAGCCGATTACCGGCTATCCTAGAAGCCGGGAAGTGGTTCTGCGAACTGCTGAGAGACAGGATTCTAGCAAGTGGTGGTGGAGGAAGGTGCAGTCTCTCTCTCTTACACACACACACACACACACACACACACACACACACACACACACACACACACACACACACACACACACACACACACACACACACACACACAGGGGTGATGTGGTCACCTGTTGAACCCAATATTGTGTTTGCTTCTACATCCATGTCCAATTTATTAGTCGGATGAGAGGAAAGGGGAGACTCAGAATGGAGAATAGTAGGAAAAGGGAACAGAAGTTGATGGAGAGAAGGGAGGAGGGGAGATGAGAGCCAGGTTGGAATAAAAGAAATAACAATATGCGAGGGTAAATGAGTGAGAGTGGAGAAGGGAGAGTCGATGATAAAGCTGTGTGAGTAGCGAAAGGAGGATGAGAGGGAAGAAGAGAGATAGAGAGAAATGGGAAATAATGTTCACAGAGGAAATAAATAGCCGACATTACGGTGCATGCTGAGCACTGTGTAACTGCCCAGATGGTGCAGAGAGGGAGGAGGTGGAAGAGAGAGGAAGTGAGGGGGAAGATAGAGGGAGAATAGAGAGAGAGAGGACGTGTGGGGAAGATAGAGGGAGAATAAAGAGAGAGGGGGTGAAGAGATGGGAGAGGGAGAGAAGGGGTGAGGGAGGGAGAGGAAGAGAGAGGGAGAGAGACAAGGGGAGAATAGAGAGGGGAGAGAGAGAAGGGGGGGGGGGAAGAGCGACTCCTGCGAATACATTATTCACCTCTAGCACACAAATACAAATATACAATGAATAATAGTTGTTAAGGTGCCTATATATTCCTACACATATATATGGACACATATACGGTCAGAAAAAATTCCACGTGAATGGAAGGATTGATTGTTTTGACGGAGGCAGACAGATGGATGAGTAGAACTGGCAGATGGATAGACATGTCTATACGGGTTGACATACACATGGATAGATGGTTGGGGTGTTTGAATGTTGGATAGATGTGCTTGTAAGCAGTGTGAGAGTGGACTATGATGTGGCCTTTAAAGATCATGACATTTTCTCTCTTTCTCTCTCTCTCTCTCTCTCTCTCTCTCTCTCTCTCTCTCTCTCTCTCTCTCTCTCTCTCTCTCTCTCTCTCTCTCTCTCTCTCTCTCTCTCTCTCTCTCTCACTCTGTATACTGGCACTGGCAGCAGCAGTAGTGGCAGTGGTAGCAGCAGTAGTAATGGCAGCAGTAGCAATAATAGCCCAGAATTCCCATTTATTCCCATTAAAGCTCCGTTCTTCAAGACCAGGAGTGGAGAGGTTCTACTCCCAGTGTTTGGTGTCGGCTGTGTGACAGGAAGGAGTACATTGGAGTACTTGGGAAAGACAGCGAAGGACTTCAATCCACACAGCATATATGCTGAGAACTGCCTACTTTTATGTAGACTAAGGACTATCGTGTATTGGTATTTGAAGCAAGGATAGTAAAGTAGAAGGCTCTCCTCACCTTCCACCTTCTGGACACTGCGGGTATGAAAACTAAGGAAGAGAAGGGAAATATGCCATACCATATTGCAAATATTACTTGGAGTTTACAGGAATAATGGAAGTACATGGAAGGCCTAGGCTACAATTACCTCTATCTAGTTAGTACTGCATCTACATTACCTACTCGTGTGTTACTCAGCTGTGCATCACTGCAGTGACGAGCACCCACCTACTTCTACCACCATCACTGTTAATTTAGTTGCCTCGTTAACAACTGATCGCGTTGATGCAGTTACTAAACAAACATCAAATATCCATTGATTTCTGTTTGCCCTGGCGAAGCATCTAGCTGAATCAAATACTTGTCAAAGTGCTTGTCAAGTTGCTTCTGAAGTGAATGTGTTGTGTGTGTTTCAACGGGTAGTTTGCTCCATTCTGCTATAATTCCGTTAACAAATATATATATATATATATATATATATATATATATATATATATATATATATATATATATATATATATATATATATTATATATATTATATATATATATATATATTCTTCTGCCTCGCAGTTTCATTCCATTATTTCCAGTTACGGAATCATTTTACACTTCAAATAATTTACGTTCGTCAATATCAAAACCATTCGTAGTCTCGTTTTCCTGAGAAGGATAAGGTTAAGTGCTTTAAGTCTTTCTTCATAGTTCGTTTCTGAGTGATGGTACGAGCTTGGTAGTTCTCTTTACTTTCTCCAAAACTGGATGACATATGTTGATGCTGCATTTACCCCCTGATTGTGAATCATCAGCAAATCTTGCTACATTAGATATTAGCCTCAAGACAGTTGATCCAGGAACCGATCTCTGAGCAACTCGAAGCCTTGCTTCCATGCCCTCCACCAGAGCTTAGAATCTTCTGTTCCATGCCCTCCACCAGAGCTTAGAATCTTCTGTTCCATGCCCTCCACCAGAGCTTAGAATCTTCTGTTCCATGCCCTCCACCAGAGATTCGAATCTTCTGTTCCATGCCCTCCACCAGAGCTTAGAATCTTCTGTTCCATGCACTCCACCAGAGCTTAGAATCTTCTGTTCCATGCCCTCCACCAGAGCTTAGAATCTTCTGTTCCATGCCCTCCACCAGAGCTTAGAATCTTCTGTTCCATGCCCTCCACCACAGCTTAGAATCTTCTGTTCCATGCCCTCCACCAGAGCTTAGAATCTTCTGTTCCATGCACTCCACCAGAGATTCGAATCTTCACGGCAAGCCAGGTAGTTGAGTCTCACTGTTTCTTGTTGAGATGGTCACATACCCAGGCATGAAGCTCCTCACATACCATGTGTTTTTATTTTGGAACTCTTAATGAACTGCATCTGTTGACTGTTCGTCCCAGAAATTCAGTTGGTCCGGCACGATCTTTTTAGACGAACTAGGGAAAAATTCTGCTATACTGTCCTCGCTTCATCATCTAGATAGTTCTTAGCTGATACCTTAGGTATAAACCCTAAAGTCTTCAGTATGTACTCTCGTGTACTCTGATATACCACATGTACATCCATGAATCTCCACGTATGTACAGGTACATACTCCCTGCAATTTCTCACCCGTTCTCGTGTCAAGAGAGTTTACATTGCCAGAGCTTTTCAGAGGTGGAGAGTTAAGTACACCTGTGTCCCACACCTGTGTATCGTTAAACACCTGTCTTGTTAGAGTGCAGGTGGTACCTATGAGACTTTGTAGGTTGGCGAGTGTCGCTGTACGTTGCTTGCATTACGAGAGAGAGAGAGAGAGAGAGAGAGAGAGAGAGAGAGATCCATACCCACACATAATCTCTGATTTACATATGGTGAAAGGGACTTCAATAAAAGATAAAGGAAAGTTATAGATTTATCAGAGGACGTTGACACATGCAGACAGCCAGACACAGCCAAACAGACCTACAGACATCTTCACCTGAGGCATGTGATGGCCTCATGATCCGAGGAATTATTCTCAGCTTTCTTGGATCAAACCTGATTATCACTGCCATTTCCAGATGCTTGGTGAACCCCACGGTAGAGGGAAGGTGATGGACGGAGAGGGAGTGTGATGGAAGGAGAGGGAGTGTGATGGAAGGAGAGGGAGTGTGATGGAAGGAGAGGGAGTGTGATGGAAGGAGAAGGAGGATGATGGAAGGAGAGGGAGTGTGATGGAAGGAGAGGGAGTGTGATGGAAGGAGAGGGAGTGTGATGGAAGGAGAGGGAGGGTGATGGAAGGAGAGGGAGTGTGATGGAAGGAGAGGGAGTGTGATGGAAGGAGAGGGAGTGTGATGGAAGGAGAGGGAGTGTGATGGAAGGAGAGGGAGTGTGATGGAAGGAGAGGGAGGGTGATGGAAGGAGAGGGAGTGTGATGGAAGGAGAGGGAGTGTGATGGAAGGAGAGGGAGTGTGATGGAAGGAGAGGGAGTGTGATGGAAGGAGAGGGAGTGTGATGGAAGGAGAGGGAGGGTGATGGAAGGAGAGGGAGTGTGATGGAAGGAGAGGGGTGTGATGGAAGGAGAGGGAGTGTGATGGAAGGAGAGGGAGTGTGATGGAAGGAGAGGGAGTGTGATGGAAGGAGAGGGAGTGTGATGGAAGGAGAGGGAGTGTGATGGAAGGAGAGGGAGGTGATGGAAGGAGAGGGAGTGTGATGGAAGGAGAGGGAGTGTGATGGAAGGAGAGGGAGTGTGATGGAAGGAGAGGGAGTGTGATGGAAGGAGAGGGAGTGTGATGGAAGGAGAGGGAGTGTGATGGAAGGAGAGGGAGTGTGATGGAAGGAGAGGGAGTGTGATGGAAGGAGAGGAGTGTGATGGAAGGAGAGGGAGTGTGATGGAAGGAGAGGGAGTGTGATGGAAGGAAGGGAGTGTGATGGAAGGACAGGGAGTGTGATGGAAGGAGAGGGAGTGTGATGGAAGGAGAGGGAGTGTGATGGAAGGAGAGGGAGGGTGATGGAAGGAGAGGGAGTGTGATGAAGGAGAGGGAGTGTGATGAGAAGAGAGGAGTGTGATGGAAGGAGAGGGAGGGTGATGGAAGGAGAGGGAGTGTGATGGAAGGAGAGGGAGTGTGATGGAAGGAGAGGGAGTGTGATGGAAGGAGAGGGAGTGTGATGGAAGGAGAGGGAGTGTGATGGAAGGAGAGGGAGGGTGATGGAAGGAGAGGGAGTGTGATGGAAGGAGAGGGAGTGTGATGGAAGGAGAGGGAGTGTGATGGAAGGAGAGGGAGTGTGATGTGAAGGAGAGGGAGTGTGATGGAAGGAGAGGGAGTGTGATGGAAGGAGAGGGAGTGTGATGGAAGGAGGGAGTGTGATGAAGGAGAGGGGTGTGATGGAAGGAGAGGGGAGGTGATGGAAGGAGAGGGAGTGTGATGGAAGGAGAGGGAGTGTGATGGAAGGGAGGGGAGTGTGATGGAAGGAGAGGGAGTGTGATGGAAGGAGAGGGAGTGTGATGGAAGGAGAGGGAGTGTGATGGAAGGAGAGGGAGTGTGATGGAAGGAGAGGGAGTGTGATGGAAGGAGAGGGAGTGTGATGGAAGGAGAGGGAGTGTGATGGAAGGAGAGGGAGTGTGATGGAAGGAGAGGGAGTGTGATGGAAGGAGAGTGTGATGGAAGGGAGGAGTGATGGAAGGAGAGGAGTGTGATGGAAGGAGAGGGAGTGTGATGGAAGGAGAGGGAGTGTGATGGAAGGAGAGGGGTGTGATGGAAGGAGAGGGAGGTGATGGAAGGAGAGGAGGGTGATGGAAGGAGAGGGAGTGTGATGGAAGGAGAGGGAGTGTGATGGAAGGAGAGGGAGTGTGATGGAAGGAGAGGGAGTGTGATGAAGGAGAGGGAGTGTGATGGAAGGAGAGGAAGGGTGATGGAAGGAGAGGGAGTGTGATGGAAGGAGAGGGAGTGTGATGGAAGGAGAGGGAGTGTGATGGAAGGAGAGGAGTGTGATGGAAGGAGAGGGAGTGTGATGGAAGGAGAGGGAGGGTGATGGAAGGAGAGGGAGTGTGATGGAAGGAGAGGGAGGGTGATGGAAGGGAGAGGGAGTGTGATGGAAGGAGAGGGAGTGTGATGGAAGGAGAGGGAGTGTGATGGAAGGAGAGGGAGTGTGATGGAAGGAGAGGGGTGTGATGGAAGGAGAGGGAGTGTGATGGAAGGAGAGGGAGTGTGATGGAAGGAGAGGGAGTGTGATGGAAGGAGAGGGAGGTGATGGAAGGAGAGGGAGTGTGATGGAAGGAGAGGGAGGGTGATGGAAGGAGAGGGAGGTGTTGATGGAAGGAGAGGGAGTGTGATGGAAGGAGAGGGAGTGTGATGGAAGAGGAGGGGAGGGTGATGGAAGGAGAGGGAGTGTGATGGAAGGAGAGGGAGTGTGATGGAAGGAGAGGGAGGGTGATGGAAGGAGAGGGAGTGTGATGGAAGGAGAGGGAGGTGATGGAAGGAGAGGGAGGTGATGGAAGGAGAGGGAGTGTGATGGAAGGAGAGGGAGGGTGATGGAAGGAGAGGGAGTGTGATGGAAGGAGAGGGAGTGTGATGGAAGGAGAGGGAGTGTGATGGAAGGAGAGGGAGGGTGATGGAAGGAGAGGGAGTGTGATGGAAGGAGAGGGAGTGTGATGGAAGGAGAGGGAGTGTGATGGAAGGAGAGGGAGTGTGATGGAAGGAGAGGGAGTGTGATGGAAGGAGAGGGAGGGTGATGGAAGGAGAGGGAGTGTGATGGAAGGAGAGGGAGTGTGATGGAAGGAGAGGGAGTGTGATGGAAGGAGAGGGAGTGTGATGGAAGGAGAGGGAGTGTGATGGAAGGAGAGGGAGGGTGATGGAAGGAGAGGGAGTGTGATGGAAGGAGAGGGAGTGTGATGGAAGGAGAGGGAGTGTGATGGAAGGAGAGGGAGTGTGATGGAAGGAGAGGGAGTGTGATGGAAGGAGAGGGAGGGTGATGGAAGGAGAGGGAGTGTGATGGAAGGAGGGAGTGTGATGGAAGGAGAGGGAGTGTGATGGAAGGAGAGGGAGGGTGATGGAAGGAGAGGGAGTGTGATGGAAGGAGAGGGAGGTGATGGAAGGAGAGGAGTGTGATGGAAGGAGAGGGAGTGTGATGGAAGGAGAGGGAGTGTGATGGAAGGGAGAGGGAGTGTGATGGAAGGAGAGGGAGTGTGATGGAAGGAGAGGGAGTGTGATGGAAGGGAGAGGGGAGTGTGATGGAAGGAGAGGGAGTGTGATGGAAGGAGAGGGAGTGTGATGGAAGGAGAGGGAGTGTGATGGAAGGAGAGGGAGTGTGATGGAAGGAGAGGGAGTGTGATGGAAGGAGAGGGAGTGTGATGGAAGGAGAGGGAGTGTGATGGAAGGAGAGGGAGTGTGATGGAAGGAGAGGGAGTGTGATGGAAGGAGAGGGAGGTGATGGAAGGAGAGGGAGTGTGTGAAGGAGAGGGAGTGTGATGGAAGGAGAGGAGTGTGATGGAAGGAGAGGGAGTGTGATGGAGAGGAGAGGGTAGAGGTGTGATGGAAGGAGAGGGAGTGTGATGGAAGGAGAGGAGTGTGATGGAAGGAGAGGGAGTGTGATGGAAGGAGAGGGAGTGTGATGGAAGGAGGGGAGTGTGATGGAAGGAGAGGGAGTGTGATGGAAGGAGAGGGAGTGTGATGGAAGGAGAGGGAGTGTGATGGAAGGAGTGGAGGGAGTGTGATGGAAGGAGAGGGAGTGTGATGGAAGGAGAGGGAGTGTGATGGAAGGAGAGGGAGGGTGATGGAAGGAGAGGGAGTGTGATGGAAGGGGGTGATGGAGGAGAGGGTGATGGAAGGAGAGGGAGGGTGATGGAAGGAGAGGGAGGTGTGATGGAAGGAGAGGGAGTGTGATGAAGGAAGGAGAGGGAGGGTGATGGAAGGAGAGGGAGTGTGATGGAAGGAGAGGGAGTGTGATGGAAGGAGAGGGAGTGGTGATGGAAGGAGAGGGAGTGTGATGAAGGAGGAGTGTGAGGAGGAGGGAGGTGATGGAAGGAGAAGGAGAGGGGTGTGATGGAAGGAGAGGGAGTGTGATGGAAGGAGAGGGAGTGTGATGGAAGGAGAGGGAGTGTGATGGAAGGAGAGGGAGTGTGATGGAAGGAGAGGGAGTGTGATGAAGAGAGGAGTGTGATGGAAGGAGAGGGAGGGTGATGGAAGGAGAGGGAGTGTGATGGAAGGAGAGGGAGGGTGATGGAAGGAGAGGGAGTGTGATGGAAGGAGAGGGAGTGTGATGAAGGAGAGGGAGTGTGATGGAAGGAGAGGGAGTGTGATGGAAGGAGAGGGAGTGTGATGGAAGGAGAGGGAGTGTGATGGAAGGAGAGGGAGTGTGATGGAAGGAGAGGGAGTGTGATGGAAGGAGAGGGGAGGTGATGGAAGGAGAGGGAGTGTGATGGAAGGAGAGGGAGTGTGATGGAAGGAGAGGGAGTGTGATGGAAGGAGAGGGAGTGTGATGGAAGGAGAGGGAGTGTGATGGAAGGAGAGGAGTGTGATGGAAGGAGAGGGAGTGTGATGGAAGGAGAGGGAGTGTGATGGAAGGAGAGGGAGTGTGATGGAAGGAGAGGGAGGTGATGGAAGGAGAGGGGTGATGAGGAAGATTGGAGAGGGAGTGTGATGGAAGGAGAGGGAGTGTGATGGAAGGAGAGGGAGGGTGATGGAAGGAGAGGGAGTGTGATGGAAGGAGAGGGAGTGTGATGGAAGGGAGGAGGGGTGATGGAAGGAGAGGGAGTGTGTGGAAGGAGAGGGAGTGTGATGGAAGGAGAGGGAGTGTGATGGAAGGAGAGGGAGTGTGATGGAAGGAGAGGGAGTGTGATGGAAGGAGAGGGAGTGTGATGGAAGGAGAGGGAGTGTGATGGAAGGAGAGGGAGGGTGATGGAAGGAGAGGGAGTGTGATGGAAGGAGAGGGAGTGTGATGGAAGGAGAGGAGGGTGATGGAAGGAGAGGGAGTGTGATGGAAGGAGAGGGAGTGGTGATGGAAGGAGAGAGGGAGTGTGATGGAAGGAGAGGGAGTGTGATGGAAGGAGAGGGAGTGTGATGGAAGGAGAGGGAGTGGATGGAAGGAGAGGGAGTGTGATGGAAGGAGAGGGAGTGTGATGGAAGGAGAGGGAGGGTGATGGAAGGAGAGGGAGTGTGATGGAAGGAGAGGGAGTGTGATGGAAGGAGAGGGAGTGTGATGGAAGGAGAGGGAGGGTGATGGAAGGAGAGGGAGTGTGATGGAAGGAGAGGGAGGTGATGGAAGGAGAGGGAGTGTGATGAAGAGAGGGAGTGTGAGAAGGAGAGGGAGTGTGATGGAAGGAGAGGGAGGTGATGGAAGGAGGGAGGGTGATGGAAGGAGAGGGAGGTGATGGAAGAGAGGGAGTGTGATGGAAGGAGAGGGAGTGTGATGAAGGAGAGGGAGGTGATGGAAGGAGAGGGAGTGTGATGGAAGGAGAGGGAGTGTGATGGAAGGAGAGGGAGTGTGATGGAAGGAGAGGGAGTGTGATGGAAGGAGAGGGAGTGTGATGGAAGGAGAGGGAGGGTGATGGAAGGAGAGGGAGTGTGATGGAAGGAGAGGGAGTGTGATGGAAGGAGAGGGAGTGTGATGGAAGGAGAGGGAGTGTGATGGAAGGAGAGGGAGTGTGATGGAAGGAGAGGGAGTGTGATGGAAGGAGAGGGAGTGTGATGGAAGGAGAGGGAGTGTGATGGAAGGAGAGGGAGTGTGATGGAAGGAGAGGGAGTGTGATGGAAGGAGAGGGAGGTGTGATGGAAGGAGAGGGAGTGTGATGGAAGGAGAGGGAGTGTGATGGAAGGAGAGGGAGTGTGATGGAAGGAGAGGGAGGGTGATGGAAGGAGAGGGAGTGTGATGGAAGGAGAGGGAGTGTGATGGAAGGAGAGGGAGGTGTGATGGAAGGAGAGGGAGTGTGATGGAAGGAGAGGGAGTGTGATGGAAGGAGAGGGAGGGTGATGGAAGGAGAGGGAGTGTGATGGAAGGAGAGGGAGTGTGATGGAAGGAGAGGGAGTGTGATGGAAGGAGAGGGAGTGTGATGGAAGGAGGGGGTGTGATGGAAGGAGAGGAGGTGATGGAAGGAGGGTGATTGATGGAAGAGAGGGAGTGTGATGGAAGGAGAGGGATGGGTGATGGAAGGAGAACGGGAGTGTGATGGCAAGGAGAGGGAGTGTGATGAAGGAAGGAGATTGAAGGAGATGTGATGAAGGAGAGGGAGTGTGTGAAGGAAGGATGATACGAAGTGGAGTGATGGAAGAGAGGGAGTGTGATGGAAGGGAGGTGAGGGATGGTAAAAGAGGTTGTCAGGTAAAATGAGGGTGCGAGAGTAACATTGGACAGGCAGTGGTGATGCGCGGATGACGGAGTGGTGGCACAGGAAGTCACTGCAGGTTAATGGCATCCAGACAGGCAGCAGTAACAAATGAGGGAGTCATGGAAAGGCAGGTGGTTGAGAGTAGGTAAATCCTATTTCACAACGACAAGTGGACAGCTAAAGTATAACGGCAGGTCGGCAGGGTGACAAGGGCAGGTGCGGCGGTAGGTAACAAGAGAGGGTGTCGGCAGGGTAACGAATGCAGGGTCGTGCCAGGTAAACAGGAGTGCGGCAGGTATGAATGGCAGGGTGGGCAGTGGATGACAAGGGAGGGTGCGAGGGTAATGGAGGGTGCGGCAGGTGTACAGGCAGGGCGGCGAGGTAACATATGGAGGGTGGGCAGGTACAAGGGCAGGGTGCGGCAGGGGAGCAGTTCACTGCTGTAACTAGTTACACCACTACTGTGGTGTAACTAGCTACAGCAGTAACCAGTTACACCACTGTAACCAGTTACATCACTGCTGTGGTGTAACTGGTGTACACCGAGAGATGCGTGTCTCTCAGCGTATATACACGATATATACATAGATTACGTCTCTCAACGTGTATACACTGAGTTTCCTTTACTCTTGACTGGCGGTGACCAGGTGAGATGCTACCTCAAGTAGTCGGTGATGTATGACTGTCAGTGCCGCCTATAATGCGCGCCAGCGCCGCCTATAAAACAAATATAACACCTCAGGTGTAATAAATAGAGCTGATGGTGTGGAAGTATACGTTTCCTATCTTTACTAATATCTTATGACCCTTGTGGATTTATTGCTTAGTTATGATGACAATCTCGTACTCAACAAGGTGCCGCTAGAGGTCTTCCCGCGCGGCATCACACTCTCTGCTCCACAAGAGGTCTTCCCGCGCGGCATCACACTCTCTGCTCCACAAGTTTCTCGACACATTACTGGAGAGTCCAACTCGTGTAATACTTTTATGCTCGGTCACCAGTTGCGACTTTACTTACGATACTGACGTTAACTTTGAGACCTGTAAGTCCGACCTTTGGCACGCAGCAGAAATATTAAAATAGAAGCTACAGCGCTGCCCGTACCCAACTACAGTGCTGCCATTACCCAACTACAGTGCTGCCAGTACCCAACTACAGCGCTGCCAGTACCCAACTACAGCGCTGCCAGTACCCAACTACAGCGCTACCAGTACCCAACTACAGCGCTACCAGTACCCAACTACAGTGCTGCCAGTACCCAACTACAGCGCTGCCAGTACCCAACTACAGCGCTACCAGTACCCAACTACAGCGCTGCCAGTACCCAACTACAGCGCTGCCAGTACCCAACTACAGCGCTACCAGTACCCAACTACAGCGCTGCCAATACCCAACTACAGCGCTGCCAGTACCCAACTACAGCGCTGCCAGTACCCAACTACAGCGCTACCAGTACCCAACTACAGCGCTGCCAGTACCCAACTACAGCGCTGCCAGTACCCAACTACAGCGCTGCCAGTACCCAACTACAGCGCTACCAGTACCCAACTACAGTGCTGCCAGTACCCAACTACAGCGCTGCCAGTACCCAACTACAGCACTGCCAGTACCCAACTACAGCGCTGCCAGTACCCAACTACAGCGCTGCCAGTACCCAACTACAGCGCTACCAGTACCCAACTACAGCGCTGCCAATACCCAACTACGCGCTGCCAGTACCCAACTACAGCGCTGCCAGTACCCAACTACAGCGCTACCAGTACCCAACTACAGCGCTGCCAATACCCAACTACAGCGCTGCCAGTACCCAACTACAGCGCTGCCAGTACCCAACTACAGCGCTACCAGTACCCAACTACAGCGCTGCCAGTACCAACTACAGCGCTGCCAGTACCCAACTACAGCGCTGCCAGTACCCAACTACAGCGCTACCAGTACCCAACTACAGCGCTGCCAGTACCCAACTACAGCGCTGCCAGTACCCAACTACAGCGCTGCCAGTACCCAACTACAGCGCTACCAGTACCCAACTACAGCGCTGCCAATACCCAACTACAGCGCTGCCAATACCCAACTACAGCGCTGCCAGTACCCAACTACAGCGCTGCCAGTACCCAACTACAGCACTGCCAGTACCCAACTACAGCGCTGTCAGTACCCAACTACAGCACTGCCAGTACCCAACTACAGCCCTGCCAGTACCCAACTACAGCGCTGCCAGTACCCAACTACAGCGCTGCCAGTACCCAACTACAGTGCTGCCAGTACCCAACTACAGCGCTGCCAGTACCCAACTACAGCGTTATGGGAGTGCCCATAACCCTAGTACTTATAAATTAAATGATGTAGAACTTAGCCATACAGATTGCGAAAAGGACTTGGGGGTTATGGTGAGCAGCAACCTTAAACCAAGACAGCAATGCCTAAGCGTACGTAATAAGGCAAATAGATTACTGGGATTTATATCAAGAAGTGTAAGCAACAGAAGTCCAGAGGTCATACTGCAGCTTTATACATCATTAGTAAGGCCTCGCCTAGATTATGCAGCTCAGTTCTGGTCTCCGTATTACAAAATGGACATAAATTCGTTAGAAAACATTCAGCGTAGGATGACTAAATTAATACATAGCATTAGAAATCTTCCTTGTGAAGAAAGATTGAAGACTCTTAAGTTACATTCACTTGTTAGACGAAGAATGAGGGGAGACCTGATCGAAGTGTATAAGTGGAAGATAGGTATTAATAAAGGGGATATTAATAAGGTCTTGAGGATGTCTCTCCAAGAGAGAACCCGCAGTAATGGATTTAAATTAGATAAGTTTAGATTTAGAAAGGACATAGGAAAGTATTGGTTTGGAAATAGGGTAGTTGATGAGTGGAACAGTCTACCTAGTTGGGTTATTGAGGCTGGGACTTTGGGTAGTTTCAAATCTAGGTTGGATAAGTACATGAGTGGGAGGGGTTGTATTTGAGTGGGACTTTCACATCAGAACTTATTTCTTGGGTGGCATTGAAAATTGGGTTGGGTAAATGTTTTGTTAGTGGGATGAATTGTAAAGGACCTGCCTAGTATGGGCCAGCAGGCCTCCTGCAGTGTTCCTCCTTTCTTATGTTCTTATGAAATGTTCTTCGTGTATTTCTAAACTTTCGAAATTTTCGAGGAATTTGTTTCCCCTAGATAAGGTTTAAGGGTAGGCCTTGTTGAGCCTAACGTGTGTAAACCTATGTTCAGTTCAGTTTATGAACAGGGATGGCTTACGTCTGGAAGGGGGGGGAGTATTATCAATTGTGGAGCGTATATTTCCTCACGAACGACAAAAAAATTAATAGGCTGTAGGGAGAGACAGGAAAAAGTAGGATGTCGATCCTTCGCTCGTATCATAAAATCAGATGATGGGGCGGTGAAGATGTTATAAGGGACATCAAGATTTCTTGCTAGACCGTGAGATAAATATATTATCTGCACCATAAGAACAAGACACCTTGCTGGACCGTGAGATAAATATATTATCTGCACCATAAGAACAAGACACCTTGCTGGACCGTGAGATAAATATATTATCTGCACCATAAGAACAAGACACCTTGCTGGACCGTGAGATAAATATATTATCTGCACCATAAGAACAAGACACCTTGCTAGACCGTGAGATAAATATATTATCTGCACCATAAGAACAAGACACCTTGCTAGACCGTGAGATAAATATATTATCTGCACCATAAGAACAAGACACCTTGCTGGACCGTGAGATAAATATATTATCTGCACCATAAGAACAAGACACCTTGCTAGACCGTGAGATAAATATATTATCTGCACCATAAGAACAAGACACCTTGCTGGACCGTGAGATAAATATATTATCTGCACCATAAGAACAAGACACCTTGCTGGACCGTGAGATAAATATATTATCTGCACCATAAGAACAAGACACCTTGCTAGACCGTGAGATAAATATATTATCTGCACCATAAGAACAAGACACCTTGCTAGACCGTGAGATAAATATATTATCTGCACCATAAGAACAAGACACCTTGCTAGACCGTGAGATAAATATATTATCTGCACCATAAGAACAAGACACCTTGCTAGACCGTGAGATAAATATATTATCTGCACCATAAGAACAAGACACCTTGCTGGACCGTGAGATAAATATATTATCTGCACCATAAGAACAAGACACCTTGCTGGACCGTGAGATAAATATATTATCTGCACCATAAGAACAAGACACCTTGCTGGACCGTGAGATAAATATATTATCTGCACCATAAGAACAAGACACCTTGCTAGACCGTGAGATAAATATATTATCTGCACCATAAGAACAAGACACCTTGCTGGACCGTGAGATAAATATATTATCTGCACCATAAGAACAAGACACCTTGCTGGACCGTGAGATAAATATATTATCTGCACCATAAGAACAAGACACCTTGCTGGGCCGTGAGATAAATATATTATCTGCACCATAAGAACAAGACACCTTGCTGGACCGTGAGATAAATATATTATCTGCACCATAAGAACAAGACACCTTGCTGGACCGTGAGATAAATATATTATCTGCACCATAAGAACAAGACACCTTGCTGGACCGTGAGATAAATATATTATCTGCACCATAAGAACAAGACACCTTGCTAGACCGTGAGATAAATATATTATCTGCACCATAAGAACAAGACACCTTGCTGGACCGTGAGATAAATATATTATCTGCACCATAAGAACAAGACACCTTGCTGGACCGTGAGATAAATATATTATCTGCACCATAAGAACAAGACACCTTGCTGGACCGTGAGATAAATATATTATCTGCACCATAAGAACAAGACACCTTGCTGGACCGTGAGATAAATATATTATCTGCACCATAAGAACAAGACACCTTGCTGGACCGTGAGATAAATATATTATCTGCACCATAAGAACAAGACACCTTGCTAGACCGTGAGATAAATATATTATCTGCACCATAAGAACAAGACACCTTGCTGGACCGTGAGATAAATATATTATCTGCACCATAAGAACAAGACACCTTGCTGGACCGTGAGATAAATATATTATCTGCACCATAAGAACAAGACACCTTGCTGGACCGTGAGATAAATATATTATCTGCACCATAAGAACAAGACACCTTGCTGGACCGTGAGATAAATATATTATCTGCACCATAAGAACAAGACACCTTGCTGGACCGTGAGATAAATATATTATCTGCACCATAAGACAAGACACCTTGCTGGACCGTGAGATAAATATATTATCTGCACCATAAGAACAAGACACCTTGCTGGACCGTGAGATAAATATATTATCTGCACCATAAGAACAAGACACCTTGCTGGACCGTGAGATAAATATATTATCTGCACCATAAGAACAAGACACCTTGCTAGACCGTGAGATAAATATATTATCTGCACCATAAGAACAAGACACCTTGCTGGACCGTGAGATCACAATGCCTTTCTTGATAGTGAAACAAAGACATCTTGGTGCACGTTATGGATCATCAGGGAGAGACACACACACACACACACACACACACACACACACACACACCACACACACACACACACACACACACACACACAGAAAGAGTAAAGAACTCTTTCATGAGTCTCAGATTGGAGGAATAATGTGGGAAATCGTGGAAGAGAAAACTGGAAAGAACAATCATGGGAATTGAGGAGACAGAATGAATCAAATGTAATTGAGGATCTGCTGAAAGACATTGGAGCAGGAAATGGAGACAGGGTCGTAAGAGGATGTGGTCTGACCTAGTCTTCCCGGGGGCTCGGAACAAAGCTGAGTCATGGGTGACCCCATTACAGCAGTGTTTTGTTGGAGTTTTAGAGAGAGGAGAAGGGTCACTTTCGCCGCGCACCCGCAGGGAACACGCCATCAACACACCCTGCAGCTTCGCCTGTAGTCACTGGTTACACCAGTATTGCATTAAGAGGCAGTATGCGCCATGGTCAGCTGGGACGGCTGGCGTCCAGGTCACATGAGCCACAAAAATCTTTGATGACCCGTTAGCAGTCCTTCCTGACCCAGCCGTAGTGAAACCATTACTTCCGAGGAGCCACTGAGTGAGTCACTATCTGACTTAGACCTGAGCGGTTTATCTGTTTAAGAATGCACCAAGACCCTGCTTTCTGACCAATCGAATATCATTTAATCAAAAGGTGCAATCGGATATGTAAAATGTGGCTTTTTCAGAGTAACCCAGATATCTGGTTCATCAAAGTTTACCTGAACAGGTAAAAAAAGGCGTGGGGAAAAAGTGTAGGTGATGAGGTAAAGATTAAGGGAGTTGAAACATCCATTTGTTAGTAGGATTGGCAGGTACCCAGGCTAGGGACATGTAATCAGGAGTAAACTCGCCCCTCTCTCTTTTTTACCCTCCCTGATTTCCATAATTTTACACTTGTTGGGATTGAAGCTCAGAACTTTATCACTTCCCTCTACTCTGGGAAGAGCATGTGTGTTAGCGCCATCTATGAACCAGGTTCATAACTCACTGGGGTGGATCGTCTGGTAACCTGGCGATTTTTCGTTCTTTTCCCTGTTTTACGTGAACATTACTATCTTAGTAGATTACATGGTGTTTTGGGGAAAGTCTTCTTGGTAATCTAGTTATTCATTCTCCCCTAGCTCACAAATTTGGTTTAGGCCGTCAAAATCGTGAGAGGAAGGGAGTTAGGGAAAGCTGGTATAAGTAAAAGATTAAATATTCCTTATTTTATCATGTTACAATGTTTGTACAGGGACAGGTGACATTAAGGTGTTACTGTAGGCGCTGCTACTGTAAGCGCTGTTATTGTAGGCGCTGTTACTGTAGGCGTTGTTACTGTAGGTGCTGTTACTGTAGGTGCTGTTACTGTAGGTGCTGTTACTGTAGGCGCTGTTACTGTAGGCGCTGTTACTGTAGGCGCTGTTACTGTAGGTGCTGTTACTGTAGGTGCTGTTACTATAGGCGCTGTTACTGTAGGTGCTGTTACTGTAGGCGCTGTTACTGTAGGCGCTGTTACTGTAGGTGCTGTTACTGTAGGTGCTGTTACTGTAGGCGCTGTTACTGTAGGTGCTGTTACTATAGGCGCTGTTACTGTAGGTGCTGTTACTGTAGGTGCTGTTACTGTAGGCGCTGTTACTGTAGGTGCTGTTACTATTGGCGCTGTTACTGTAGGTGCTGTTACTATAGGCGCTGTTACTGGAGGCTCTGTTACTGTAGGTGCTGTTACTATAGGCGCTGTTACTGTAGGCGCTGTTACTGTAGGTGCTGTTACTATAGGCGCTGTTACTGTAGGCGCTGTTACTGTAGGTGCTGTTTACTATAGGCGCTGTTACTGTAGGCGCTGTTACTGTAGGTGCTGTTACTATAGGCGCTGTTACTGTAGGCGCTGTTACTGTAGGTGCTGTTACTGTAGGCGCTGTTACTGTAGGCGCTGTTACTGTAGGTGCTGTTACTATAGGCGCTGTTACTGTAGGCGCTGTTACTGTAGGCGCTGTTACTGTAGGCGCTGTTACTGTAGGTGCTGTTACTATAGGCGCTGTTACTGTAGGCGCTGTTACTGTAGGTGCTGTTACTGTAGGCGCTGTTACTGTAGGTGCTGTTACTATAGGCGCTGTTACTGTAGGCGCTGTTACTGTAGGTGCTGTTACTGTAGGCGCTGTTACTGTAGTGTTCATCGTCTAGTTCCTGTGACAGTGTTGTTCGGTGTGCACCATAAGGCTACCTGTCTTGTGTACCTTCTTCGTCATGGGTAATCCGGGGTAACAATTCATCATGAGTATTTCAAGACCTCCCGACTTTTTTAGTGTGCCTGACTCACTTTACTTTGCTTCACTCTGGAAACTTGCTCTGCCTCTCCGGTGATGAGTCTTCAGTAGCCTCGACCATATTGCCGTCTGGAAGACTATCATAACACCTGCCCTGTCAATCTCTGCCTGTGTGTCTTGTCTGCATATCCTAGGCCAAAACATTTATATTTTATTTTCCTTCAGATAGGAATTAGGTTATTTTCACCTACCATAGTACATCTTAGCTACCTACAATTTTGCTTACATACTTACATTAAAAATAATCTTTTTATAACAACAGAATGAAAAGTTTTCAAATCTTTAGACTGGAAAGTCTTAGTCGCCCTGACATCAACCGTCCCGACCCTTTTTATCCTCATTAACTTACCATCATCCGGAGACATATACACAGGCCTAGTTTGTCAAGCATACTGTACACGTATATCAGATAATAGCGGTCCCAATAGGGATCCTTGTGGGATACCATTAGTCAGGCTCGCCCATCCAGATCATCACTGTTTATTTTGGCTTATAAATATTCACTCCGCCCATCCCTCTTCTTTCGTCTCTGTTGCTCACAGTTGTAGAACTCCAGAAGGTTCGCGCGAGAGGACTTAGAATCTAGTTTTAGTGTTCCAACCTCTTACTGTGTTCATTACTTTAGCGTTGACATTAAAGATGCCATCCTGCCCCTTTGTTGCAGTACTAGGATGACATTCGCGTCTCGTCGTGGTTGGCTGGTCATACTCGCGGCTCTCGTCAGCGATGGCGGGGTTCGATACCCCATCGCTTTATATTTTAACTGACGGTATTTGCTGTTTTCTAGCAGCTCAGTACGTCTCCAGTGACTTTTTTTTTTTGGGCTAGTTATCCGCACACTATCTCTGCTCCCTCTCTCAGGACCCAAGCAGAATTTTCTGACCCTGTTGGGTTTAGCGCTTAGTTATGCTTATAATCTCAGGAGCCAAGAGTGGGTGTCTGTCTTCAGAAAAAAATCGTCAATATGTCTTGTATATTTTTAGTCGACTGTGAAGTTAAAATTTCCGTGATTTAGTTGTCGTCAACCTCATTATTATTATCGTCGCCATGATGACCGTCTTGGCTATCGTCGCCGTAGTCGCGGCTTCCGACGATAACTCAGTAACAAGACATCGCTAGTTACTTTCTACTAGCTAGGCGGTATAACCAATATACGTACATTACGAACACTATACCAATAAGTTATTAATCAGTGTACGGTATAAATATATGCTAAGATAACTGACTCACGAAATTGTAATGACACGATTGCAAACAACTGGAGTTCTGAGACTCTCTGACCGCGGGTTCAAATCCCACCCGTGGTATGGTTTATATCCTAAGATACACACACACCTTGGTGTATATACCCTAAGATATACACACCTCTCGGTGTATATACCCCAAGATATACACACCTCTCGGTGTATATACCCCAAGATAAATACACCTCTCGGTGTATATACCCTGAGATATACACACCTCTCGGTGTATATACCCTAAGATATATACACATCTCGGTGTGTGTATCTCGGAACTGGCTCGACCCGAATAAGATTCGATCTCGGGTAAAAGTACTCAAGGTATAATAATGTCGGCAGAATTACCGACGGTGTAATTCTATCAACATTATGCAATAAAATATAAAATTACTTGCATGTGTATTTTCACCTAACAGTACTAGTTATCGTCGCTAAGTCTTACATTCAGGTTGCTTCGCTTGTTTAGGCGTCTGTTGCTCCCTACATGGGACCTGAGCTCTACGCTACACCGGTCCTCACCCGACTACGTATCCAGTGGGTGAAGACACGTGTTTACGGAATAAACCTGTGTTTCTGAAATATTTTGATCTAAGGGCATTGAAGTGTTGTGTGTGTGTGTTATTTACGTCTTATTTTCTCTACGTATTTTATGCTCCATGTGTGTCCTGTGCTCCTTACACGTGTCCTGTGGAATCTTACGTGTTCTATGGCCTCTTACACGTGTGATATGGCTTCTTACACGTGTCCTATGGTCTCTTACACCTTATACGTGCCCCAAGGGCTCTTACACGTGTTGTAGGCTCTTATACACGTGTTCTAACACCTTATCCCATTGTTTTTAATAGTGATTTCTTCATTTGGACAGATGTACACACTGACGGCCTGGGGTCGTCTCGGTGTGGTGGTCGCTGGTGCGGTGGTGGTGGCGCTGACGCTGGTGCTGGTGGTGTGTGTGGTGGCCAGGGGTTGCTGGCTTAATACTATATTTCTTGATGGTGAGTTTAGGATGTGGGGGGTAGTTCAATATGGGGTTTACATTGTTCAACACTGATATTTACACATTGCACTTATCTTCGTGTGTCCTGGGTTCCACGGGTGTAAATCCTTGGTTAGTTCTCTCTCTCTCTCTCTCTCTCTCTCTCTCTCTCTCTCTCTCTCTCTCTCTCCTCTCTCTTCTCCTCTCTCTCTCTCTCTCTCTCTCTCTCTCTCTTCCTGTGTTCCTGTGGTATTTCCAGGTATATTTTTCACCCATGTTCTCCCATGTACTCTTATGTACCCCTATGTACTCTCATATACTTTCATGTACTGTTATATATTTTCATGTACTCCCATGTACTCGTATACTTTCATGTACTCCCATGCACTCTCATGCTTTCATGTACTCCCATGTACTCTCATATACTTTTATGTACTCCTATGTACTCCGTGACAGACGAGGAGCGGCGGCGGCGCGAGAAGGAGCGTCAGAGTATATACGCCGGGGAGGCGCCCACTCTACGCCTGACAACGTACGCCAAGAGTCCCTCTGACCCCACTCCAGACCTCGCCCTGACGTGAGTACTCCCATGGAGTGAGTCTCACGCCCTTGTACCCACCCACATCAAAACACTCACCGCACGGGAGAAACGTTAGCAAAGCGAAGCAAATAAGTCCATACACAGTTTTAGGGGTAGGTATGCTTGGAGGAATAGTGTGTGTGTGTGTGTGTGTGTGTGTGTGTGTGTGTGTGTGTGTGTGTGTGTGTGTGTGTGTGTGGCCGTGGTAGGTGAGAAACAGAGCTCGAAGCCGAGATTTGACCCCTCTCCCCTCCCCTCCCCACCCCTCCCCTCCCCACCTCTCCCCTCCCCTCCCCTCCACCTACAAGTAGGTAAGTATACTCTCATTCACTCACTGTCGTTCATAATATTTGAATATCGGTCTCAAATATTTTTGATGCTCCCGCCTTTACCTTATTATATACTCGTATCCCCCTCTCTCTCTCTCTCTCTCTCTCTCTCACAAGAGTGCTGATATAATCTCTGGTCGGCTGTGATGTTCTTTATAGCTTCATACAAGTGTAATTATATTTGTCATGCCATAAGCTCATTTTCCCAGAATTTCGGGAATTTCCAGACCTCTCTTATTAAAGGTTGGGTCGCAGCTCCTGGGCCTGCTGTGATTTATTTGTACCAGGTTTTTTGTGGAGTTGAAATATAGCTCCTGGCATCTGTGTGTTAGTGAAGGGACTCTGTTGAAGACTCTAAATATCGAGTATGTCGTAATTATGTCTCCCCAACTCCTTCGGGTGTTAAATTTCACTTTTTTGTAGCTTTTATTCACAGCCCTCAGAGTTCCACGACAGGTGTGTAGCTCTGACAACTGTACTCAGTGTGATTCGCACTCTCGGCCATTTTCTTGCATGGTAATAACTGTCACCTCTTCTCAGATTGTACTCCGTCTCTGGTCTTGCCAAACTGTACTCAGTGTTTGGTCTTACTAGACTGTACTCAGTTTTAGTCTTCCCAGACTGTACTCCGTCTTTAGTCTTTTCTCTTAACTAA
This sequence comes from Cherax quadricarinatus, assembly GCF_026875155.1. NCBI lineage: Eukaryota > Metazoa > Arthropoda > Malacostraca > Decapoda > Parastacidae > Cherax > Cherax quadricarinatus. The sequence continues at coordinate 12,422,327 of NC_069405.1, forward strand.
CACCATGAAATCAGAGGTCTTCCTCTTCAGGTCTCTTGTTACTAGTCTCCACTTCCCTATCCCCACTTTTACCCCATTTTTACCCTTCCTTTTCTCCCTCCTGCCTCATTCCTTTCCTCCCACTTAATACTTCCCTCCCATCTAAAACCTCCCTCCCTCCATAATTCCCTCCCTCCCTCCATACTTCCCTCCCTCCATACTTCCCTCCATCTCTCTCTCCCCCTCTTCATCTCTAAATATAATCATTGCCAATTATTTCTATTCATGGAGTCACTTTTTTGACGACCACTTCAGCTCCACTTTTGCCATGGACCAAATTACCTCTGGTTGATGTTCCAACACTGATTTGAGTTCCAGTCACCACTCAAGCTTACACACTCTTCTGTCTTTACTCTGTAGCTGAGGGAGGGGTCGAGTCACGGCTACTGTCCCGGCCCTTTAACTGGAATCCATCCTAACCATGTTGGCCCTATCATACCTAGTTTTTAAGCCTGTACACACACACAACACACACACACACACACACACACACACACACACACACACACACACACACACACACACGTACACATACACGCATACATAGTTTTAAGACGAGGTATGATAAAGCTCATGGAGCAGGGAGAGGGAGGACCTAGCGGTCAGTGAAGAGGTGAGGCCAGGAGCTGAGTCTCGACTCCTGCAACAACAATTAGGCGAGTACATTATATATATATATATATATATATATATATATATATATATAATATATATATATATATATATATATATATATATATATATATATATGCAATACAATTGAAAAAAAGTTATGTTAATGCAAGATAAGCCACAGAATTCTTTTGCTACTCTTGTAGCATTGCATAGCTCCTGATGACGCACGGACACATGTGAAAGTACTTGATCTGAAGATTTCCATCCCCTGTGGCTTGTCTTGTATCCTGTAAAAATTTTATTTAAGTTTTATTAATACAGCCTTGTCAGTTTTTTTAATAAATTACAGAAGCATTTTATATTGATCTTGACTTACTGATGTTCTGGTATTGAAGGTATATATTTTTTTTTTACTTCGTTTTAATGATTCGACACTAACAGTTTTGTTGTCTTGCCAAGTGCTTATAACTAATCGAATGATCTACCTAGTTACTTGTACTTAGAACTAACCAATTGATACTGTACATGGTACTGTACTTAATAAGAATTAGCCAAATGCTCTTACCTAGTTCCTTGTACTTAGAACTAACCAAATGATACTGTACCTAGTTGTACTTAGAACTAACCCATCGTATCCCCCTCTCTCCCTGTGCCACGTACACAGGCCGGGGCAGACGCCCACGCACACAAAGTACACGTACATCAGTCCTGTTCATGGTACCTCGGAGACAAACTCCCTACTGGGGGCCCTGTCCTCCAAGAGAGACTCCACCTACTCCTCCATGTCAGAGTACTCAGGCAGAACCTCCCCCACCAACTCCTGCAGGGTGAGTAACGTAAATTCCCAGTGATACCTGGAGAGGGTTTCGGGGGTTTCAGGGGTCAACGCCCCCGGGGCCTGGTCTGAAACCAGGCAGATTTCGACGTTCCCCGGACAAATATCAAAAATTTGCTTGCTGGAGATGAGGCAGTGACAGATATAAATTAAGATGTACTTCATTTAACCCTTCTGGGGCCCAAGTGCCTAGGTCTTGCATGTATCTAGATGCTCTTGCGCTACCGTCTACCCCTCTTCCATATCCAGTGGTCATCTTCCATATCCAGTGGTCATCTTCCATATCCAGTGGTCATCTTCCATATCCAGTGGTCATCTTCCATATCCAGTGGTCATCTTCCATATCTAGTGGTCATCTTCCATATCCAGTGGTCATCTTCCATATCCAGTGGTCATCTTCCATATTCAGTGGTCATCTTCCATATCCAGTGGTCATCTTCCATATCCAGTGGTCATCTCCCATATCCAGTGGTCATCTTCCATATCCAGTGGTCATCTTCCATATCCAGTGGTCATCTTCCATATCCAGTGGTCATCTTCCATATTCAGTGGTCATCTCCCATATCCAGTGGTCATCTCCCATATCCAGTGGTCATCTTCCATATCCAGTGGTCATCTTCCATATCCAGTGGTCATCTTCCATATTCAGTGGTCATCTCCCATATCCAGTGGTCATCTTCCATATCCAGTGGTCATCTTCATATCCAGTGGTCATCTTCCATATCCAGTGGTCATCTTCCATATCCAGTGGTCATCTCCCATATCCAGTGGTCATCTTCCATATCCAGTGGTCATCTTCCATATCCAGTGGTCATCTTCCATATCCAGTGGTCATCTTCCATATCCAGTGGTCATCTTCCATATCCAGTGGTCATCTTCCATATCCAGTGATCATCTTCTATATCCAGTGGTCATCTTCCATATCCATTGGTCATCTTCCATATCCAGTGGTCATCTTCCATATTCAGTGGTCATCTCCCATATCCAGTGGTCATCTTCCATATCCAGTGGTCATCTTCCATATCCAGTGGTCATCTTCCATATCCAGTGGTCATCTTCCATATCCAGTGGTCATCTCCCATATCCAGTGGTCATCTTCCATATCCAGTGGTCATCTTCCATATCCAGTGGTCATCTTCCATATCCAGTGGCCCATCTTCCATATCCAGTGGTCATCTTCCATATCCAGTGGTCATCTCCATATCCAGTGGTCATCTTCCATATCCAGTGGTCATCTTCCATATCCAGTGGTCATCTTCCATACCCAGTGGTCATCTTCCATATCCAGTGGTCATCTTCCATATCCAGTGGTCATCTTCCATATCCAGTGGTCATCTTCCATATCCAGTGGTCATCTTCCATATCCAGTGGTCATCTTCCATATCCAGTGGGTCATCTTCCATATCCAGTGGTCATCTTCCATATCCAGTGGTCATCTCCCATATCCAGTGGTCATCTCCCATTCCAGTGGTCATCTTCCATATCCAGTGGTCATCTTCCATATCCAGTGGTCATCTTCCATATCCAGTGGTCATCTTCCATATTCAGTGGTCATCTCCCATATCCAGTGGTCATCTCCCATATCCAGTGGTCATCTTCCATATCCAGTGGTCATCTTCCATATCCAGTGGTCATCTTCCATATTCAGTGGTCATCTCCCATATCCAGTGGTCATCTCCCATATCCAGTGGTCATCTCCCATATCCAGTGGTCCTCTTCCATATCAAGTGGTCATCTTCTATATCCAGTGATCATCTTCTATATCCAGTGGTCATCTTCCATATCCAGTGGTCGTCTTCCATATCCAGTGGTCAACTTCCATATCCAGTGATCATCTTCCATATCCAGTGGTCATCTTCTATATCCAGTGGTCATCTTCCATATCCAGTGGTCGTCTTCCATATCCAGTGGTCAACTTCCATATCCAGTGATCATCTTCCATATCCAGTGGTCATCTTCCATATCCCGTGATCATCTTCCATATCCAGTGGTCATCTTCCATATCCAGTGGACATCTTCCATATCCAGTGGTCATCTCCCATATCCAGTGGTCATCTCCCCTATCCAAAGGTCATCTTCCAAATCCAAATGTCACCTTGTATGACCCATGGATAAATTCCCTTGATCGGAGGCGATCCTTCGTGAGCCTCTAGTTAATCTGCCCGTACTGAAATGACCTGTTGACGTGACCTGCTGTTTGTGTTGTCCTTTCAGAGCAGCGTGGGCGACAGTGTGGGCAGCGGGGTAGGCAGCCCCATGGGAGGTGAAGCCCAGGGGCACCTTTCCTTCGGTGTGCAGTACGTTGTGACCAGCCCAGACGCTAACACCGGCAAGCTTGTTATCACCGTGCTGGTGAGTGGTCACTGTGTGGGGGTTACTGTGTGGCCGTCACTGTGGGGTCACTCTGGCTGTGTGGGGTCACTGTGAGGTCAGTGGGGTCACTGAGGTCATTGTGGGATCACTGTGACGTCACTGTGGGGGTCACTGGGGTTGCTGTGTGAGGTCACTGTGGGGGTCACTGTGTGGGGTCACTCTGGCTGTGTGTGGGGTCACTGCTGTGTGGGGTCACTGCTGTGTGTGGTGTCACTGCTGTGTGTGGTGTCACTGCTGTGTGTGGTGTCACTGCTGTGTGGTGTTATTGCTGTGTGGTGTCACTGTGTGGGTCACTGCTGTGTGGCGTCACTGTGTGGGTCACTGCTGTGTGGCGTCACTGTGTGGGTCACTGCTGTGTGGTGCCACTGCTGTGTGGGGTCACTGTGTGGGTCACTGCTGTGTGTGGGGTCACTGTGTGGGTCACTGCTGTGTGGCGTCACTGTGTGGGTCACTGCTGTGTGGTGCCACTGCTGTGTGGGGTCACTGTGTGGGTCACTGCTGTGTGTGGGGTCACAGTGTGGGTCACTGCTGTGTGGCGTCACTGTGTGGGTCACTGCTGTGTAGTGCCACTGCTGTGTGGGGTCACTGTGTGGGTCACTGCTGTGTGTGGTGTCACTGTGTGGGTCACTGCTGTGTGGCGTCACTGTGTGGGTCACTGCTGTGTGGTGTCACTGTGTGGTGTCAGTGTGGTGTCACAAGAGATTATTGAAGGTGACACTACAAACACCATTATAAAACACTTTTAACTGTCACCATAATTCGTTATAGCTGGTAAGAGACACAAGGGCAGTTAATTATAATTTGACAATATAGTCACAAGCCCAAATTTATTGCTAATACTTGTCTTCAGCGTGTACATGGTGGTTTTTAATAATATAAATATATTATATATATATATATATATATATATATATATATATATATATAATTATATATTATATATATATATATATATATATATATATTTTTATCACACCGGCCGATTCCCACCAAGGCAGGGTGGCCCGAAAAAGAAAAAACTTTCACCATCATTCACTCCATCACTGTCTTGCCAGAAGGGTGCTTTACACTACAGTTTTTTAAACTGCAACATAACACCCCTCCTTCAGAGTGCAGGCACTGTACTTCCCATCTCCAGGACTCAAGTCCGGCCTGCCGGTTTCCCTGAATCCTTCATAAATGTTACTTTGCTCACACTCCAACAGCACGTCAAGTATTAAAAACCATTTGTCTCCATTCACTCCTATCAAACACGCTCACGCATGCCTGCTGGAAGTCCAAGCCCCTCGCACACAAAACCTCCTTTACCCCCTCCCTCCAACCCTTCCTAGGCCGACCCCTACCCCGCCTTCCTTCCACTACAGACTGATACACTCTTGAAGTCATTCTGTTTCGCTCCATTCTCTCTACATGTCCGAACCACCTCAACAACCCTTCCTCAGCCCTCTGGACAACAGTTTTGGTAATCCCGCACCTCCTCCTAACTTCCAAACTACGAATTCTTGCTTTATATTAAAACCACACTTGCCCCAGACATGACACTCCACCCCCTTCCCCCTTCCCTCGCTGCAACATCATCACCCACCTTCACACCCATTAAAGCTTTGGTAAAACTATACTCTCATACTTCCCTCTTTGCCCCAAGGACAAATTTTTCTTTGTCCCACAACCCTAAGAGCCCACTCACTTTTTTTCCCTCACAATTCTATTTTCACCCATTTTCAAGACCCATCCGCTGACACGCCCCACTCCCCAAATATCTAATACTTCACCTCCTCCAAACCTCTCCTCCAACTGATTTTCAATCTTTCATCACCTAATTTTTTGTTATCCTCATAACCACCTTTCCTGTATTCCCCCTTTAATTTTCTTCTTTGCACACCCACCAAATTTATCCACCAATTCCCCTTTCAACCTCTTGAAACTCCCAAGACACATGTCTCAGCAAAGAGCAGCTGGACAACTCCCACTTTGTTGTGATTTTTATCTTTAACTCCACGCCTCTTGCCAAGAAAAAACCCCGCATTTACTTCCTTTTTCAACCCCACCCTTAAATATTTTAACAACCACGGGGAAACACACATCCTTGTCTAAGGCCCCTTACTGGGGAAAAAAATTTTTCCTCTTTCCACATACCTAACTTTAGCCCCACTACCTCGTAAAAACCTTCACTCTTTCAGTAACCACCTCCTACACCCAAAAACTTTGCAACATCTGCACATTGCCCCCCATCCCCCTTCATACGCCTTTTTCCAAATCCATAAATGCCACAAAGACCCTTTAGCCTTTTCTAAATACTGTTCACATATTTTCCTGTAAAAACCTGGTCCACACACCCCCCCCTTTTCCCAAAGCCTCCTTGTTCATCTCTATCCTATTCTCCTCTACTCTTAATTCTTTTAAATTTTAACTCTACCAAAACACTTTACCAGGTACACTCAACAACTTTTTCCCCCTAAATTTTTTTCACTCTCTTTTTCCCCTTTTCCTTTAACAAAGGAAAATGCATCTCTCTGCCAATCCTAGGGACCTACCCCTTTTCCCTAATTTTTTAAATAATTGCCCAACCACTCCAAAACTAATCCCCACCTGCTTTTTTCATTTCTTCTTTATCCCCCAACCCCCCTGCCTTATTATTTATTTATTTTTTTCCCCACTAAAAAGATGATCCTGAAAAAATAATGTCACCAACCCACTCTTTAGCGTCTTGCCGAAGTGCGCACAAAGTCCCTTCGTGACCCTCTGAAGGCAACATCCCCCACATCATGTGCAGGGGCTGTACATCTCCACCTTTAGTTGCAGGGCGTACATCACCACACTTTATGTGCAGGGGCTGTACATCTCCACACTTCATGTGCAGGTGCTGTACACTCCACCTTTTAGTGTGCAGGTGCTGAAACACCACACTTCAGTGTCAGGTGCTTACATCACCACCTTCAGTGTGCAGGGGCGACAACACCACACTTCGTGTGCAGGGGCTGTACATCCCACACTTCAGTGTCAGTTGGGACACACCACACTTCAGTGTGCAGGTGGCCTTTC
>NC_069405.1:12429730-12449730 GCF_026875155.1 Cherax quadricarinatus
ATTTCCCCTTTTTTTTCCCGAAATTTTCTTTTTTTTTTTTTCTTTTCATTTTTTTCCCCCCAAATTAGAAAAGGGTTAATTTTTTAATAGGGATCTTTTAAATTTTTTTTAACCCCACCCACCTGTTTTTTTTCCCAAATAAACCCCCGGTGCTTAAAATTTTTTTACCCATTTAAAAAGTGCCAGTTGTGACCATCCCACTCTTTGTTTTGCAGGTGCGCACACCACTTTTTCAATGCCATCCTGAAAAACCCCCCACACTTCAGTGTGCAGGTGCTGTACATTCCACACTTAGTGTGAGGGCTGTACATCCCCATTTCAGTGTGCGGGTGTGTACACCCACCAATTCAGGTGCAGGTGCTGTCATTCCACACTTCAGTGTGCGGGGTGCTGTCACCCACACTTCGTGCGGGTCTGTACATCCCACACTTCAGTGTGCGGTGCGCATCCCACCTTCGGGTGAGGGCTGTACATCCCACACTTCAGTTGAGGTGCGTACATCCCACCTTCAGTGTGCGGGGTGTGTACATCACCACACTTCAGTGTGCAGGTGCTGTACATCCCACATTTCGTGGCAGGTGTGTACACCCACACTTCATGTGAGGTGCTGTACTTCCCACACTTCTGTGAGGTGTTTAAAAAAACATCTCCAAAACTTCGTGGCAGGGTTACATCCCACACTTCAGGGGAGTGGTACTCCCCCCTTCAGTGTGCAGGTGCGTACATCCCACACTTATGTGCAGGGCTTACATCCCACACTTCGTGTGCAGGTGCTGTACATCTCCACACTTCAGTTGCAGGGTTGTACACACCACACTTCAGTGGCAGGTGCGTACATCCCCACCTTCAGGTGCAGGTGGTACATCCCCACTCATGGCAGGTGCTGTAATCTCCACACTTCAGTGTGCGGTGTTGTACTCTCCACACTTCATGTGCGGTGTTGTACATCCCCACACTTCGGGGTGCGGGTGTGACATCACAACTTCAGTGTGCAGGCTGTACACCCACCTTCAGTGGCGGGTGCTTACATCTCCCACTTCAGTGTGCAGGTGCTGTACCCCCCACATTCAGTGTGCGGGTTTTTTTGTACATCCCCACTTCAGGGTGCAGTGCTGTACATCCCACATTTTCATTGTGCAGGGGTCATCACCAACTTCGTGTGCGGTCTGTACATTACCTTCAGTGTGAGGTGTTGTACATCCCCCCCCTTTCATGTGCAGGTGTTGTACATCTCCCCCTTTTCAGGGCAGGTGTTGTACATCACCACACTTCAGTGTGCAGGTGCTGTACATCTCCACACTTCAGTGTGCAGGTGCTGTACATCTCCACACTTCAGTGTGCAGGTGCTGTACATCTCCACACTTCAGTGGGGCAGGTGTGTACACTCCACACTTCTTGGCGGTGGTACTTTTCCCACACTTCAGTGTGCAGGTGCTGACATCCCACACTTCGTGGAGGGTGTACATCCCACACTTCATGGAGGTGTTGTACACACCCACTTAAATGTGCAGGTTTTACACCCCCACGTTCAGTGGCAGGTGTGACTCCCACATTTTCATGTAGGTGTGTACATCTCCACACTTCAGTGGCAGGTTGTATTTTCCCACACTTCTGTGCAGGTGTGTACATCCCCCCTTAGTGTGCGGTTTTACACCCCACATTCATGTGCAGGTTTGTTGTACATCCCACATTCAGTGGGGGGTTTGTACATCACCACACTTCAGTGTGCAGGTGTTGTACACCCACACTTCAGTGTGCAGGTGGCACCCACACTTCGGGGGCAGGTCTGTACATCACCACACTTCGTGTGCAGGGTTTAAAAACCCACACTTCAGTGTGCAGGTTTGTACATTCCACACTTAGTGTCGGGTTTGTACACCCCACACTTCTGTGCGGGTGGGTTTACACCCCACCTTCGTGTGCAGGGTGTACATCCCACACTTCATTGTGCAGGTGTTGTACACCCCCACACTCAGTGTCGGGGGTTTTTACATCCCCACACTTCGTTTTGCGGGTGTGTAATCCCACCTTCAGTGTCAGGTTTGTACATCCCCCACTTCATGTGCAGGTCTGTACATCCCACACTTCGTGTGCAGGTGTTGTACATCCCACATTTCAGTGTGCAGGTTTTACACTACCTTCAGTGTCGGGTTTTTGGTAACCCCACACTTCAGTGGCAGGGTTTCATCCCCACACTCGTGTGCAGGTGTTGTACACACCCATTATGTGCAGGTGTTGTAATCCCACATTATGTGCAGGTGTTGTACACCCCACCTTCAGTGTGAGTGTTGTACATCACCACATTCATTGTGCAGGTGTGTACATCCCACACTTCAGTGGCAGTGTGTACATCACACTTCAGTTGAGGTGTTTTCATCCCACACTTCAGGTGCAGGTTTTACATCCTCACATTTCAGTGTGCAGGTTTTGAAACCCCACACTTCAGTGTGCAGGTTTTTGTACACCCCACACTTCAGTGTGCAGGTGTGACTCACCACATTCATGTGCAGGTGTGTACACCCAAAATTCATGTGCAGGTGTGTCATCCCCCACTTCGTGGCGGGTGTGACACCCCAAAAACAGTGTGCAGGTGTGTAATCCCCCACACTTCATGGCATGTTGTACATCAACACTTCATGTGCGGTGTTGAAACCCCCAACTTCTGTGGGGGTGTTGTACATTCCAACTTCAGTGTGCAGGTTTGACTTTACACTTCAGTGTGCGGGGTTTTGTACATCCCACATTTCAGGTGCGGGTGTTGACATCACCACACTTCATGTGCGGGTGTTTGTACATTTCCCAAACACTTCAGTGTGCAGGTGTTGCCCCATCCCACACTTCTTTTGTGCAGGTTTTTGATCACCACTTTTCAGGTCGGGTTTGTCATCTCCACACTTCAGTGTGAGGTGTTTTTACACTCCACATTCAGGTGCAGGTGTTGTACATCACATTATGTGGGGTGTTGTACACCCACACTTCAGTGTGCATTTTGTTGACATCCCCACATTTTCATGTGCAGGTTTTTGTACATCCCACACTTCAGTGTGCAGTGTTGTAATCCCACACTTCGTGTGGGTGTGTACATCACCACACTTCGTGTGCGGTGTTGTAATCACCACACTTCAGTGGAGGTGTTGTCTCACCACACTTCATTGGAGGTGTTGTAAAATCTCCACACTTCAGTGTGCGGGTTTTTGAATCCCACACTTTCAGTTGCAGTGTTGTCACCACTTCAGTGTGAGGTGTTGTACCACCAACTTCATGTGCAGGTGTTGTACATCACCCCCCTTTCATGTGCAGGTTTTTACATCACCACACTTCATGTGCAGGTGTTGTACACCCCCACATTCAGTGGCAGGGTGTACTCACCACACTTCGGGGTGCAGGTGTTGAAACTCACCACACTTCAGTTGCCAGGTGTTGTACTCACACACTTCATGTGCAGGTGTTGTACATCCCACACTTCAGTTGCGGGTGTTGTACATCACCACACTTCAGTGTAGGTTTTTGTACATCACCACTTCGTGTGCAGGTGTTGTACATCACCCCCTTCAGTGTGCGGGTGTTGTACATCCCCACTTTCAGTGTGGGGTGTGTACATCACCACACTTCATGTGAGGTCTGACATCCCCTTCAGTGTGGGTGTTGTACATCACCACATTTCAGTGTGCGGGTGTTGTACATCACCCACTTCAGTTGCAGGTGGTACATCCCCATTTCAGTGTGCAGGGTTTTACACACCACACTTCATGTGCAGGTGTTTACCACCCACTTCAGTGTGAGGGGTACTCCACTTCAGGTGCAGGTGTTGTACATCACACTTCAGTGTGCAGGTTTACCCCAAACTCAGTTTTAGGTCTTACATCCCCACTTCAGTGTGCGGGTGTGACATCCCAACTTCGTGTCAGGTGCTGTAATCCACCACACTTAGTGGGGAGGTCTGTACATCACCACACTTCAGTGTGCAGGTGCTGTCATCTCCACCTTCAGTGTGCAGGGCTGTACATCCCACATTTTCAGTGTGAGGTGCGTCTCCCACACTTCAGTGTGGGGGTGCTGACACTCCACACTTCAGTGTGCAGGTGTTGTACATCCCACACTTCGTGTGCAGGTGCGTACATCAACTTAGTGTGCAGTGCTGTACCTCCCACTTCATGTGCAGGTGTTGAAATCACCCCTTCAGTGTCAGGTGCTGTACACCCACACTTCATTGCAGGTGCTGACATCACCACCTTCAGGGTGCGGTGTTTTACATCCCCACTTCATGTGCAGTGTGACATCCCACACTTCAGGTGCAGGTGCTGTACATCCCCACTTCAGTGTGCAGGTCTGAAAATCTCCCCCTTTTCAGGTGCGGGTGTTGTACATCACCACACTTCAGTGTGCGGGGTGCTGTACCCAAAAAAATCAACACCCACACTTCAGTGTGCAGGTGTTTGTAATCCCCACACTTCTGTGCAAAATTCCCCAGTGTGCTTTAAAATTTCGGGGAACATAACCACACTTCAGTGTGATGGTACTTTTTAAAATAGTTGCGGGTGGCACCCCCAACCCGGGCTGCTGTACACCCAACATTCAAAAACCCACACTTCAGTGCGGTGCTTCAAAACCAATTTTTCAGTGTGCAGGTGCTGTACATCCCCCCTTCAGTGTGCAGGTGTTTAACACCACACTCAGTGTCAGGGCGTACATCACCACATTTCATGTGGGGGGGCTAAACCGGGGGTTGAACACCCACACTTCAGGGGGGTTGAAAAATTAGGGGCATGCTGTACTCACCACACTTCAGTGGCAGGGGCGTCTCCCACCTTCGGGTTTTGGTGCTGTACATCACCACACTTCAGTGTGCGGGTGCTTACATCAACCCCGGGGACAACCCACACTTCAGTGTGCAGGGTGAACTCTCCACACTTCAGTGTGCAGGTGCTGTACATCTCCACACTTCAGTGTGCAGGTGCTGTACATCACAACACTTCATGTGCAGGTCTTACATCCCACACTTCATGTGCGGTGCGTACATCACCACACTTCAGGTGCAGGGCTTACATCACCACATTTCAGTGGGGCAGGTGCGTACATCACCACACTTCAGTGTGCAGGTGCGACATCACCACACTTAAAGTGTGCGGTGCGTACACAACACTTCAGGTGAGGTGTACATCACCACACTTCAGTGTGCAGGGTTTTCATCCCCACACTTAAGTTGCGGTGCTGACATCCCACACTTCAGGTGCAGGTGCGTACATCACCACATTCATGTGCAGGTGCTGTACACCCCCACACTTCAGTGGCGTGCTGTACATCACCACACTTCGTGGCGGTGCTGAACATCACCACACTTCATGTGCAGGGCTGTACACACCACATTCAGTGGCAGGGCTGTACATCACCCCCCTTCATGTGCGGGTGCTGTACATCTCCACATTCTTTTGGGCGGGTGCTGTACATCTCCACACTTCGTGTGCGGGTGCTGTACATCAAAACCCTTCAGTGTGCAGGTGTTGTACATCACCACTTTTCTGTGCGGGTGCTGAAACAAACCACACTTCATTTGGCGGGTGCTTACATCACACTTCATTGTGCGGTGTTGACATCACCACATTTCAGTGTCAGGTGTTGTACTCACCCCTTCAGTGTGCGGTGTTGTAATCACCACATTCAGGTGGGTTTTTTTGTCATCACACACTCAGTGTGCAGGTGTTGACATCACCCACTTCATGTGCAGGTTTGACATCAATTCATGTGCGGGTGTTGTACATCACACTTCATGTGCAGTGTTTAAAAATCACACTTCATTTTTAGTCGTACACACCACATTCAGGTGCGGGTGCTGCACACTCCATACTTCAGTGTCGGTGCTGTACATCACCACATTTCAGTGTGCGTGCTGAAACCACCACACTTCAGTGTGCGGGTCGTACATCTACACTTATGGCGGGTGCTTTTAAATCACCACACTTCAGTGTGCGGTGCGTACATACCACACTTCAGTGTGCAGGTGCGTACATCCCCACTTCAGTGTGCAGGTGTTGTACTCACCACACTTCAGTGGGGCAGGTGCTGTACTCACCACACTTCAGTGTGCAGGTGCTGTACATCTCACATTTCATGGGCGGTGTTGCATCACCACATTTCATTGCAGGTGCTTACTCACCACACTTCAGGTGAGTGCTGTACATCCCCACACTTCAGTGGCGGGTGCGTACATCTCCCCCTTTCATGTGCGGGCTGTACACTCCACACTTCGTGTGCAGGGCTGTAATCACCACACTTCAGTGTCGGGTGCGTACATCTCCACACTTCAGTGCAGGTGTTGTACACACCACACTTCAGTGTGAGGTGCTTTTTAACTCCACACTTCATGTGAAATGCTGTAATCTCCACACTTTCAGTGTGCAGGGTACACCACCACATTTCAGTGTGGGGTGCTGTACACTCCACACTTCAGTTGCAGGTGTACATCTCCACATTCAGTGTGCAGGTCTGTACATCTCCCCCTTTCATGTGCGGTGCTGTACATCTCCACACTTCAGTGTGCAGGGCGTACTCACAACTTTTTCTGTGCAGGTGCTGTACATCCCCAACCTTCAGTGTGCAGGTGCTGTACATCTCCACACTTCAGTGTGCAGGTGCTGTACATCTCCACACTTCAGTGTGCAGGTGCTGTACATCACCACACTTCAGTGTGCAGGTGCTGTACATCTCCACACTCCAGTGTGCAGGTGCTGTACATCACCACACTCCAGTGTGCAGGTGTTGTACATCACCACACTTCAGTGTGCAGGTGCTGTACTCCCAACTCAGTGTGCAGGTGCTGTACATCACCACACTTCAGTGTGCAGGTGCTGTACATCACCACACTTCAGTGTGCAGGTGCTGTACATCACCACACTTCAGTGTGCAGGTGCTGTACATCACCACACTTCAGTGTGCAGGTGCTGTACATCTCCACACTTCAGTGTGCAGGTGTGGACACACCCACTTCAGTGTGCAGGGCGTACATCCCCACACTTCATGTGGGGTGTTGTCCACCCATTTCATGTGCAGGTTTTTTACTCCCCAACTTCAGGTGCAGGTGCGTACATCACAAACAGTTTTGAGGTGCGTACATCACCAAAATTTAAGGGCAGGGCTGTCATCTCCACCTTCATGGCAGGTGCTGACATCACCAAAATTCAGTGTGCGGTCTGTACACCCCCACATTTCGTGTGCGTTTTTGTACATCAACTTCGTGTGCGGGGTTTTTGTACTTCCACCTTCGGGTGCATGTTGTACATCTCCACATTCAGTTGCGGGTGTTTTAATTACACTCAGTGTGCAGGTTTTTTGTACTTTCCCACACTTCAGTGTAGGTTTTGCACATCACCAACTTCTGTGCAGGTGTTGTAACCCCCAACCTTCAGTGTGCAGGTGTTTCCATACCAATTCAGTGTGCAGGTGTTGACACACACTTTCTGTGCGGGTGTTGTAATTCCACATTTCAGTGGCAGGGTTGTACATCTACACTTCAGTGTGCAGGTTTGTACATCACACTTCTTGATGTTTTTGTAACATCCCACACTTCAGTGTGCAGGGTTGACATCCCAAAACCTTCATGGCAGGTGTTGTACATCCCCACATTTCAGTGTGCAGGTTTTGTACATCACCAACCTTTCAGTGTGCGGGTTTGTACTCACCCATTTCAGTGTGCAGGTGTTGAAAATCCCCACACTTCAGTGTGCAGGTGTTGTACATCTCCACACTTCAGTGTGCAGGTGTTGTACATCTCCACACATCAGTGTGCAGGTGTTGTACATCACACTTCAGTGTGCAGGTGTTGTACATCACCACACTTCAGTGTGCAGGTGTTGTACATCACCACACTTCAGTGTGCAGGTGTTGTACATCACCACATTTTCAGTGGCAGGTTTGTACATCCCCACCTTCAGTGGCAGGTGCGTAACACCACACTTCAGTTGCAGGTGTTGTACATCACCCCCACTTTCAGGGGGCAGGGTTTGTACATCCCCACATTCATTGCGGGGTTTTTGTACATCACCACACTTCAGTGTGCAGGTGTTGTACATCACCACACTTCAGTGTGCAGGTGTTGTACATCACCACACTTCAGTGTGCAGGTGTTGTACATCACCACACTTCAGTGTGCAGGTGTTGTACATCACCACACTTCAGTGTGCAGGGCTGTACATCACCCACTTCATGGCAGGTGCTGTACATCACCTTCAGTGTGCAGGTTTTTTGTACATCACCACACTTCAGGTGCAGGGTTGTACATCACCACACTCAGTATCGGGTGTTGTACACACCACACTTATGTCGGGGGTTTTTGTACATCCCCACACTTCAGTGGCAGGTTTTACATCACCACACTTCGTGTGCAGGGTTGTCATCAACTTCAGGTGCAGGTGTGAAACTCACACTTCAGTTGCAGGTTTTGTACAACACTTCAGTGTGGGTGCTGTAAAACCCCACACTTCAGTGTGCAGGTGCCACATTCCATACTTCGTGTAAGGTCTGTACATCACCACACTTCAGTGTGCAGGTGCTTCATCACCACACTTCTGTGCAGGTGCGTACTCCCCACACTTCAGGTCAGGTGCTGTCATCACCACACTTCAGTTGCGGGTGCTTTTACATCACCACATTTCTTTGGCAGGTGCTGTACACTCCACACTTCAGTGGCAGGTTTTTAAAATCACCACACTTCATGTGCAGGTGCTGTACATCCACTCATGGCAGGGCTGTACACTCCACACTTCATGTCAGGGTTGTACATCCCACCTTCGTGTGCGTGCTGTACATCACCACACTTCAGTGTGCGGTCTGTACATCACCACACTTCATTGCAGGTGCGTACATCTTCACACTTCGTGTAGGTGCTGTACACCCCCACACTTCAGGGCGGGTGCACTCACCACTTCAGTGTGCAGGTGCTGTACATTCCACACTTCAGTGTGCAGGGTGTACCACCCACTTCCCAGTGTGCGGGTGCTGTACATCTCCACACTTCAGTGTGCGGGTCTGACATCTCCACATTCAGTGTGCAGTGTTGTACACCCCACACTTCATGTGGGTGCGTACATCTCCACATAAGTGTGCAGGTCGTACATTCCCCCCTTTCAGTGTGCGGGTGTTGTACATCACCAACTTCTGTGCAGGTCTGTACATCTCCACACTTCGTTGCAGGGTGCTGAAATCTCCCACTTCGTGTGCGGGTGCTGACACTCCCACTTCGTGTGCAGGTGTGTACATCTCCACACTTTAAAAGGGTTTGCGGGTGCTGTACATAAAACACTTCAGTTGCAGGGCGTACATCACCACACTTCATTTGGGGTGCTGTACACACCACACTCAGTGTGCAAGTGGTCATCTCCACACTTCAGTGTGCAGGTGTTTTCATACCACACTTCAGTGGCAGGTGCGTACATCTCCAAAACCATGTGCAGGGCTGTACATCCCACATTCAGTGTGCAGGTTTTGTCATCCCACATTTCAGGTGCAGGGCTGTACATCTCCACACTTCATGTGGGGTGCGTACATCACCACACTTCAGTGGCAGGTGCTGTACTCACCACACTTCAGTGCGGGGTGTTCATCACCAACTTCAGTGTGCAGGTGCTTACTCACCACCTTCAGTGTGCAGGGGTGACATCACCACACTTCAGTGTGCAGGGCTGTACATCACACACTTCAGTGTGCAGGTGTTGTACATCCCCACACTTCTGGCAGGTGTGACATCTCCACATTTCATTGCGGTGCTGAAAACCACACTTCAGTGTGCGGGTGCTTTTTACATCACCAATTCAGTGTGGGTGTGTACATCACCACATTCGGGGGCAGGGCTGTACTCACCACATTCATGTGCAGGTGCGTACATCACCACATTCGTGGCAGGTGCGTCATCACCCACTTCAGTGGCGGGTGCGTACATCCCCACACTTCGTGTGCAGGTGCTGACATCTCCACACTTCAGTTGCAGGTGCTGTACATCAAAACACTTCAGTGTGCAGGTGTGTACATCACCAACTTCAGTGGAAAGGTGCGTAACACCACACTTCAGTGTGCAGGTGCGTAATCACCAACTTCAGTGTGCAGGGCGTACATCACCACACTTCAGGGGGCAGGTGCTGTACATCACCACATTTTCAGGTTTTCGGGTGCTGTACACACCACACTCAGTGTTAGGGCTTTACACACCACACTTCAGTGTCGGGTTGACATCCCACCTCAGGTGCAGGTTTGTACACTCCACACTTCAGGTGCAGGGTGTACATCACCACACTTCGTGCAGGTCTGTACATCACCCCCTTTCATTGGGGCGGGTGTGTACATCCCACACTTCAGTGTGGGTGATGTACATCACCACACTTCAGGGCGGGTGCGTAAAACCCCACACTTCATGGGGCAGGTGCTGTACATCACCACACTTCAGTGTGCAGGGGTGTAATCCCCCACACTTCAGTGTGCGGTGCGTACATCTCCACACTTCAGTGTCGGGTGCTGTACATACAACACCTTCGTTGCAGGGGTTTGTACATCCCCACATTTCAGTGGGGGGTGCTGTACATCACCACACTTCGTGTGCGGGGGCGTACATCACACTTCATTGGCAGGTGTTGACACACCACATTTCATGTGCAGGTGTTGTCATCACCACATTCAGTTGCGGGTGTTGTACATCACCACATTCGTGTGCGGGTTTTGTACACCCCACACTTCAGTTGCAGGTGTTGTACACACCACACTTCTGTGCAGGTGTTGTACACCCAAAATTTCAGTGTGCAGGTGTTGAACCACACTTCATTGGGGCTGTTTTGAAACACACACTTCAGTGTGTAGGTGCGTACACACCACACTTCAGTGTCAGGTGCTGCACATCTCCATCTTCATGTCAGTGCTGTACTCACCACACCCCAGTGTGCAGGTGCGTACATCACCACACTCAGTGTGCGGTGCTGTACATCTCCACACTTGTGTGCAGGGTGTACATCACCACACTTATGGCAGGTGTGTACATACCACATTTCAGTGGCAGGTGCGTACCCCCACACTTCGGTGCAGGGTTGTACATCACCCACTTCATGTGCAGGTGCTGACACACCAACTTCAGTGTGCGGTCGTACATCTCCACCTTCATTGCGGGTTTTTGACATCCCACACTTCAGTGTGGGGTTGCTGTACTCACACACTTAGTGTGCAGGTCGTAATCACCACACTTTCAGTTTGAGGTGCTGTACACCTCCCCCACTTCATTGTGCAGGGGCTTACTCCCAACTTCATGTGCAGGTGCTTACACCCACACTTCCATGTGCAGGTGCTGACATCTCCACATTCTGGCAGGTGTTGTACATCCCCACCTTCAGTGTGCAGGTGCGTAAATCTCCACATTCAGTGTGCGGGTGCTGTATTTTCCCCACCTTCATGTGCAGGTGTGTACACCCCACACTTCATGTGCGGTGCTGTACATCTCCACACTTCAGGTGAGGTTGAACTCCCAACTTCAGTGTGCAGGTGCTTAAAACCCCCTTAGTGTGCAGGTGCGTACATCTCCACACTTCAGGTGCAGGTGCTGTCACACAACACTTCAGTGTGCGGGTGCTGTACACACCACACTTCGTGTGCAGGTGCGACATCACCACACTTCAGTTGCCAAGTGCGTACATCTCCACACTTCATTTGGGGCAGGTGCTTAATCACCACACTCAGTTGCAGGTGCTGTACATCTCCACACTCCAGTGTGCGGGTGCGTAATCCCACACCCCAGTGTCGGTTTTGTACATCACCACACTTCAGTGTGAGGGCGTACATCTCCAAAATTCATGTGCAGGTGCGTAACACCACATTTCATTGCGGGCGTACATCACCCCCACTTCAGTGTGTCGGTGCTGTACATCACCACATTCATGGCGGGTGTGTACACCCACATTTCAGTGTGCAGGGTGTACATCACCACCTTCGTGCAGGTGCTGTACATCACCCACTTCAGGTGCAGGTGCTGTCTCACCACATTTCAGTGTGCAGGGTTGTCATCACCCCTTTCCCAGTGTGCGGGTTGCTGTCATCTCCACACTTCGTGTGCAGGTGCGTACACCCCACACTTCAGTGTGAGGTGCTACATCACCACACTTCAGGTGCAGGTGCTGAAAATCACCAACTTCAGGGGCAGGTGCTGTACATCACCCACTTCAGTGGCAGTGCTGTAAATCTCCACACTTGGGGTTTGCAGGTGCTGTACATCACCACACTTCAGTGTGCAGGTGCTGTACATCACCACACTTCAGTGTGCAGGTGCTGTACATCACCACACTTCAGTGTGCAGGTGCTGTACATCACCACACTTCAGTGTGCAGGTGCTGTACATCTCCACACTTCAGTGTCGGGTGCTGTACATCCCCCACACTTCATGTGCGGGGGTTTGTACACCCAACACTTCAGGTGCAGTGCTGTACATTCCCACTTCGTGTGCAGGTGCTGTACTCACCACATTTCAGTGTGCGGGTGCGTACACACCACACTTCAGTGTGGGGTGCGTACTCCCCACACTTCTGTGCAGGTGTTGTCCCCTCACCACACTTCGTGTGCGGGTGTGTACATCACCCACTTCAGTGGCAGGTTTGAATCACCACATTCAGTGTGCAGGTGCTTACATCCCAACTTCCAAAACTCGGGGTCGGCTAAGCATTTCTTTAGACCCACAAAAAAAATTTTTTGCTCACCACTCCGACAGCACGTCAACTCCCAAAACTCCCAAAGACCCCGGAAACACGCCTGCTGACCAATAGACGATAATAAGGATAATTTCTAATTAAGATAGTTCGTTTTTAGTTTTTTCCCTTTTTCAATTCGCATTTTTTAAAAAATTTTTTTCCTTATTCCCTTTTATTTCCTTCTCGGTTAGCACCCCTTCCTTCCTTCCTTCCCTCCTTCCTTCCTTCCCTTCCCTTCTCTTCCCTTTTTTTGTTTCTGTTGTCTCCTGTAAAATCCTTTAATCACTCTGGCCTTTTTTTTCCCCCACCCTCTCCTCTCTCTCTCTCTCTCTCTCTCCTCTCTCCTCTCCCCCTCTCTCTCTCTCTTGTCTCTCTCTTTTCTCTCTCCCCCTTCTCTCTTCTCTCCCCCCCCCACTAAGGTATCGGGGTACCACCTCCCAGGCATTTGGGTGGGTCTTGTAAGGCTTGAATGAGCGTTTCGTATGGGATTTAGGTCTTATTGTTAATTTTAGAGGTTTTTATATTTTTCTTTCATCTGCTGTTTCCCCCTGACTTTTCATTTCAATTATAATTGTCTCTTGCCTGCTCTTAATGTTCTGTATTCTTTTTTCCTTTTTTTACTTTTTTTCCCCTATTTTTCCTTTTATTTTCAAGTTTGGTCCCTTTGGGTCGGGGGCTTTTGGGTCTGGGTCCCCGGGTTTGGGGCCCTTTTGGGGTCTCGTCTCTTGGTCGGGACTCTTGGCCTGGTTTTTGGTCGGGATCTCTTGGTCTGGATCCCTTGGCCTGGATCTCGGGGTCGGACCTTGGTTAGGTCTCTTTGGTCTGGATCTTTTGTTGGTTCTTGGTTGGCTCTTGGTCTGGGTCTCTGGTCGGGGTCCTTGGTCTGGGTCTCTTGGTCTGGCTTTGGGTCTGGGCCCTTTTGGGTCTGGTCTCTTGGTCTGGGCTCGGGCTGGGTCTCTTGTCGGGTCTCTTGGCGGGTTTTTTTGGTCGGGGTCTCTTGGTTTGGGTCCTTGGTCTGGGGTCTTTTGGGTTTGGGGATCTTTTGGTCGGGGTCTTTTGGGTCTGGGGTTCTTGGTCGGGATCTTTTGGTCGGGGTCTTTGGTCGGGTCTTTTGGTTGGGCTTTTGGTCGGGGTCTTTTTGGTCTGGATCTCTTGGGTTGGGATCTCTTGGTCGGGTCCTTGGTCTGGGTCTCGATCTTTTCATCTAAACACGGGGAATCTTTTTGGGGTCCCTGGGTCTCCATACCTGGTCTCTTTTTCTGTACCTGGGTCTCTGCAGTACCGGGTCTCTCTCATCCTGGTCTCTCTCAGTACCTGGGTCTCCCAACCTGGGTCTTTCTCAGTACCTGTCCTGCTCTTCATACAGGAAGCTCGGGGCCTGGCGGGGCGGGAGTATCTGGGCAACGCTTGTGACCCCTACGTGAAGGTGGTGGTGTGGCGTGAGCGGAGGTCCTTGAGGAAGAACAAGTCTCCCCCCCTCCATGTCTTCAGAACCCGCACCGTCAGACACACGCAGGATCCCACCTTCAACCAGTCCTTCGTCATTGAAGCCTCCAAAAGCGACCTCAAGGTGAGTAAGAGCTCCGCTTCAAAAGTTCAGCTTCATGCTCTGGAACGATATCGTTCCAGACTATGAAGCTATACTCTTCTCCAGGCTAAGGGACTGACCACCTCAAATATTATTTTTCTCTAAGGTTGATGAACTGATTACTTCATTTCACTACTGAACCTGCTGCCTTTGTATTTGACTGAAGAAGCTACTGTGTCAACAATAAACATACATAACTATTGCACATGTCTTAAATCATCTGTTGGTTTATGATGGTTTTCTGTATTCCGTCACGTGTGTGTGTGTGTGTACGTACTCGCCAATTTCTGTTGCTATATAGTTTTAACAAGGTGACAAATAATACTTTTATATGAGCGGTATGTCTGGAGGATGTGAGGAGAGCCTTCTGTTATACTAACCCCTCACCTCGTGTACAAGCAGTGGATGGACAGACTTTTGTTTGTCTCGGAAACATTAGAGTCGATATAAACCATAAGTTGGTACGTTCTCTCTCTCTCTCTCTCTCTCTCTCTCTCTCTCTCTCTCTCTCTCTCTCTCTCTCTCTCTCTCTCTCTCTCTCTCTCTCTCTCTCACACACACACACTCACTCTCACACACTCACTCTCACACTCTCTGGTGGGATGACGTGAGCTGCCACGTTATAATCTGGAGATTATAAAATTATAAATGAGTTGATAATTTATGCAACTTTATGCTGATTTGTGACGTCATATTTTTGAAGCATGCAAATGACAGCGTTGACGATGCACCATCAGTGTGGCAAGAGCAGGCTGGGAGGGGGATGATGGAGGATGGGATGGAGGAGGAGGGAGGAGGAGAAAGGAGAGAGGGAGTGTAGGGAAAGGAGGAGGATGAGGATGAGAGGGAGGGGAAGGAGTAAAAAAAGGATGAAGAGGAAGAGTAGGACGGTGCATCGTCAGTGCTGAAGTGGGAATGGAGGTAGAGATAGCCAAACCATACCACGGGTGGGGATAGAACCCGCGATTAGTCTCTCAAAACTCCAGACCGTCGCGTTAGCCACTGGACCAGCTAGCCACAATAAGATTCATCCAATTAGGTATATTTCTACACCATAATAAAGTTAGCATAGGCACCACTGTGACCACAAATGCAAGTTTTTACAGATGAATCTCCAGCTAGCGTGTCCGTGACGAACTCTAGCTCAAGTCCCCTCAAAGCCGTCAACATGACTCACGAAATCGTAATGACACGATGATCGCGGGTTCTATCCCCGCCCGTGGTATGGTTTGTTTGCAATCGTGTCATTACGAATTAGAGATAATCAATTTGGAAGCACAAGAGATGGAAGGAAGTCTGGGTTACATCTGCTGTATGGTAGACACACTTTGTTCACACAATTTAAAGTTGATGTTTTTAACAGCCTAGTGAAACTTATTTCTGTGTGTTCTGATAAGACCGAAGAATTTGTTGATAACATTGTGAAGAGAGAGAGAGAGAGAGAGAGAGAGAGAGAGAGAGAGAGAGAGAGAGAGAGAGAGAGAGAGTCATCATATTATATTGTTTTTATTATAATCAATTGACGTCGCTAGGTTGTAAGGATCATACAGTCAGCAACGATCCAATGAAAAGGAGGCTGTATCCACTTGTTTACCTTCATCAAGCCACCACACAGTCGGGGAATAATTCATTGATCTCCATAATTCAGAATCTGGCAGTTCTGTTCTGTTGTTAGGTGAAGTAACCTCATCAAGCTACACTACTGTACCTACCAACACACTTGTTAGTAATATTTTTAATTAGTGAAAGCATAGTAATTATAGGTTAACAGTGTACTTGTTTAAGAATGCTCCCCCCACCTGTCTCTCTCTCTCTCTCTCTCTCTCTCTCTCTCTCTCTCTCTCTCTCTCTCCAGTTCATGAGACAGAAAGAGCAGCTGCATCGATTTCGGATGAAAGATTTCAGAGGCGTACTTCACAGAATTGTGTATTATATTTATGGTTTGTGTAAGACCGTAGAGCTCTTCCAGCCCTCGTGTATGTGTGTGTGTGTGTGTGTGTGTGTGTGTACTCGCCTATTTGTGGTTGCAGGGGTCTAATCATAGCTCCTGGCCCCGTCTCTTCACTGGTCGCTACTAGGTCCTCTCTCTCCCTGCTCCTTGAGCTTTATCAAACCTCATCTTAAAACTGTGTGTGTACGTAATCATCTACATGGTTTTAGGAGTCGAGCTCTAGCTCTTGGTCTGCCAATCAACTTGCCGCTTGCCAGCTTCACCCCTCTCGTGAGCTCTATTATACCTGCTCTTAAAGCTATGTAAAAAATCTTCCTCCTCCACGTCCTCATCGAGATCATTCTATTTCCCAGCCACTCCGAGACTGAAGAAATACTTCCTCACATCTCTACGGCTCATCTCTGTCTTCAGTTTACAGCTGTAACTCATCTTTGTTTTCAACTTTCAGCTGTGCTCTCGTGTTCGTGTTTCCCTCCTCTCTAAACATCTGTCCCTGTCCACTGTTGTCAGTTCCTCTGAGTGTGTTCTGTACGTTATCATATCTCCCAGTAATCCTTTCCTTTAATATTTCCGGACTTAACTTCCTTAATCTCTCATCACACCTCATCCCCTGACCTCCAAGACTAGTCTCGTTGCAATTCTCTGCACTTTCTCAATTTTCTTGAGGTGCTTGATCATGTGTGGGTTCCATATTGGTGCTGCATACTCCGATATGAGTCTGACATATGCTGCCCATATTGGCACTCTTCGTTTACGCTCCTGAAGGCTACTCTTAGGTTCCCCAGATGCGCATTGCTGTAGCAGTTATTCGATTGGTATGCGCCTCAAGCGATATGTTCTGTACAATGCATACCTCAAGGTTCTCCTCAATGAGTGAGGTTTGAAGCTTTACCCCCTCCCCCTCCCTTCTCTCCTCCGAGCCTGTACTCTGTTGAAGTCTATTTACCCATCCCGACTCTCATAAGTTTGCACTTACTGAGGCTAAATTCTAGAAGCCACATGTCAGACTAGACCAACAACCAGTCGAAGTCCATTTATAGTCTTTCTTGGTCCTAGTATTGATCCTTGTGGAACCCCACTCGTCTCACGCAGCCATTCCGGCAGCTCTTCCCGGACAGCCACTTATGTCCCTCTTGTTAAGTATTCCTTGATTTATTGCAGTGTCTACCTTGTTATTCTTGTGTGTGTGTGTGTGTGTGTGTGTGTGTAAGAGTACTCGGGAAGTGTGTTTGCTGCTGTCGAGTCTTGGCTCCTGGCCCGTCTCTTAAACTACAATCTCCGGCATTATTGACTCCTAACCTGGCGGACCCTATCGTACCTACTCTTGCAGCTGTGTATTGAGTTTGCTTCCACCCCTTCATCAAGCTCATTCCCTTTATTTACCACCCTCAGATTGAAAAGGTATTTCCTAACATCCCTGTGGCTCATCTGTCTTAAGTTTCCATCTCTGACCTCTCGCCTCCCTTTGTCCTTCGCTTCAAAGTCTATCCTTCTCTGCCTCTGGATATCTTGTATATCATAATTATTTTTTTTTTATTATCACACCGGCCGATTCCCACCAAGGCAGGGTGGCCCGAAAAAGAAAAACTTTCACCATCATTCACTCCATCACTGTATTGCCAGAAGGGTGCTTTACACTACAGTTTTTAAACTGCAACATTAACACCCCTCCTTCAGAGTGCAGGCACTGTACTTCCCATCTCCAGGACTCAAGTCTCCTCTAAATCCTTCTATCTTTTAAATTCGTCATGTTCGTACATACTTGATCTCATAAAGGGTCCATGCTGGTGCTGCGTACTCCACGATGGGCGTAATATGTGTCTTGTAAATAATCCTAAAAGATTCTTCATATGTGAATGCAATTCTGCGATTAGCTGTCCTTGGATATGCTGCAGATATTATCTCATTTATGTCCTTTGGTGATATATTGGGAGTGATGTTCACTTTAAGACCCTTCTCCTTTAGCGATATTTGAAGTGTCTCACCTCTTAAGCTGTATTCCGTGTCTGGTCGCCTCTTTCCAACTCCAGTTTTCTTGACCTTGCACTTGCTTGGGTTTTGTTGGGGAGTGGGTGGGTACACATGCAATGTGTACGTGCCGTCTGTCAGTCTGTCTTTGGATATCTTCATCCAGAGTCATCCCTCAGGGACATTATCAACATGCTGGTTTATTGCATACGTCTAGATGGGTTTTCTGCCAGAGTTGGTGAGGTCAGCGACCCGACTAGCTCCTCCAACATGTCCCTCCCTCCCTAGTTCCTCTTTACCAGCCTTCCACCCACGCACCAGCTGTCTCCCCTTCATCCAGACATCTTTACAATTATACACATATTGTCCATCTTGACTTCCAAGGGGATGAGATGGAATCTCCCAGGAGAGTGTAATGTTTGGTTATAATTCTATATATGTTTAGTTTCCGGAGTACAACCTGGTTCTTACTAGCTTGTAAACACAACCTGTTGCTCTCACATCCTGATCCTACATGACGGAGATGTGTACCTCTCTGTCTCACTACACGTTAGTTAATCCTCACGATTGTCAGTGAATAGCAGAAGAATGGACGTGGGTTCAAACTGTCGTCGTGTCAGGTAGCAGGTCCAGCACTGTACCACTGAGCTATGGTATGTAGGATTCATTGACAGTCGTTCATTACGATTTATCTTGAATTCAGACTATATGCCCTTGACAGGTATGAGAATAATGTAATATAAGTTTCTGGGGCTGCAGGAAGGGACAGTAGGGTTACAGCTAGTGGCCTCTGACAGACTTGTCGCAGAAATTGCAGTCCGTGAAACCTTCCGGTTGTACAGCCATATAGCTCAGTGGTACAGCGCTGACTAGGGACCCACAGCCTCGGAGAAAAGAATAAACACACTTCAAGAAAAAGAATCTGTAGGTTTCTTCTCAGAGCTGTGTGAAAATTTTCTTCCTCCCATTCCCTATATGCAGTGTTTCATTTAGTTTTATTTAAAAACAAATACTTTAAAAAATGCATCGGTAAAGAGAACATGCAGAGGCAGTTCGTCTCTGGATCACAACACTATGGGTCAGTACCACTGGGATCGTTTATCATCTCTGGGAGCAGATGATTTATTTAGTGTATACGGTTATTCCACTGCGCTGGTGCTTCGATGAGCATTCTGGGACACTCGCTGGTTATCATACCCAAGTATAGAAGTGCAGGCAATGCTACCTGTGTTGTCTTGCGCAGTCTTATGCCTTTCGGTCGCACTGGAAGTGTTGTTTGACTCTACTGGTGATCTTCCATAATGATCCCAGGAGCGCGTCATATTCACTCAGTACTGGGCCATCGAATGAGGGTGTACACCCCAAGAAATAGGTAAGTGTGGGGAGAGTTAGATATCTTGTGAAAAGATACCTGGAGTATACCTGGAGAGGGTTTCGGGGGTCAACGCCCCCGCAGCTAGGTCTGAGACCAGGCCTCGTGGTTGATCAGGGCCTGATCAACAAGAATGTTAATGCTGACCATACGCAAACTGACGTACGAACCACAACCCGGCTGGTCAGGTATTGACTTGAGGTGCCTGTCAAGTGCCTTCTTGAAGACAGCCAGGGGTCTATTAGTAATCCCCCTTACGTATGCTGGGAGGCAGTTGAACATTCTTGGGCCCTGGACACTTATCATGTTGTCTCTCAGTGTGCTCGTGGCACCTCTGCTTTTCATTGGAGGAATGTTGCATCTCCTGCCGAGTCTTTTACTTTCATAGCGAGTGATTTTCGTGTACAATTTTGG
>NC_069405.1:12454730-12611729 GCF_026875155.1 Cherax quadricarinatus
TAGCAACCGGTGAAGAGGCGGGGCCAGGAGCTAGGACTCGACCCCTGCAACCACAAATAGGTGAGTACAAATAGGTGAGTACATACATACACACATACACATAAACACACACACATAAACACACACATACACATAAACACACACATACACTCACACATACACACACACACACACATACACACACACACACACACACACACACACACACACACACACACACACACACACACACACACACACACACACACAAGCCAGGAGCTAAGTCTCGACCCCTGCAACCACAATTAGGCGAGTACACACACGACAATATGAAAACGACATAGCAGCGAAAGCCAAGTCTGACCCGAAGCTGTTATACAGTCACATCGGGAGGAAAAGAACAGTCAAGGACCAGGTAATCAGGCTAAGGAAGGAAGGAGTAGAGACAAGAGATGACCGTGAAGTATGTGAGGAACTCAACAAGAGATTCAAAGAAGTGTTCACAGAGGAGACAGAGGGGGCTCCAGAAAGACGGAGAGGTGGGGTACACCACCAAGTGCTGGACACAGTACACAGAACCGAGGAAGAAGTGAAGAGGCTTCTGAGTGAGCTAGATACCTCAAAGGCGATGGGTCCGGATAACATCTCTCCATGGGTCCTGAGAGAGAGAGCAGAGGCGCTATGTGTACCCCTAACAACAATATTCAGTACATGTATTGAAACAAGGAGATTGCCTGAGGCATGGAAGACAGCAAATGTAGTCCCAATTTTTAGAAAAGGAGACAGACATGAAGCACTAAACTACAGACCAGTGTCAATGACATGTATAGTATGCAAAGTCATGGAGAAGATTGTCAGGAGAAGAGCGGTGGAACACCTAGAAAGGAATGATCTCATCAACAGCAGCTAACATGGTTTCAGGGACGGGAAATCCTGTGTCACAAACCTACTGGAGTTCTATGACAGGGTGACAGCAGAAAGACAAGATAGAGAGAGAGGTGGGTAGATTGCATTTTCTTGGACTGTAAGAAGGCGGGATAACAGGGAAGGCACTACAATGGATCTAGGAATACTTGTCAGGAAGACAGCAGCGAGTCATGGTACGTGGCGAGGTGTCAGAGTGGGCACCTGTGACGAGTGGGGTGCCACAGGGGTCAGTCCTAGGACCAGTGCTGTTCCTGGTATTTGTGAACGACATGACGGAAAGAATAGACTCCGAAGTGTCCCAGTTTGCAGATGACGTGAAGTTGATGAGAAGAACTCATTCGGACGAAGACCAAGCAGAACTACAAAGGGATCTGGACAGGCTGCAGACCTGGTCCAGCAATTGGCTCCTGGAGTTCAACCCCACCAAGTGCAAAGTCATGAAGATTGGGGAAGGGCAAAGAAGACCGCAGACGGAGTACAGTCTAGGGGGCCCAGAGATTACAAACCTCACTCAAGGGAAAAGATCTTGGGGTAAGTATAACACCAAGCACATCTCCTGAGGCGCACATCAACCAAATAACTGCTGCAGCATATGGACGCCTAGCAAATCTAAGAACAGCATTCCGACATCTTAATAAGGAATCGTTCAGGACCCTGTACACTGTGTACGTTAGGCCCATATTGGAGTATGCAGCACCAGTTTGGAACCCACACCTAGCCAAGCACGTAAAGTAACTAGAGAAAGTGCAAAGGTTTGCAACAAGCCTAGTCCCAGAGCTAAGAGGTATGTCCTACGAGGATAGGTTAAGGGAAATCGACCTGACGACACTGGAGGACAGGAGAGATAGGGGGACATGATAACGATATACAAAATACTGAGAGGAATTGGACTAAGGTGGACAAAGACATGATGTTCCAGAGAATGGACACACCAGCAAGAGGACACAGTTGGAAGCTGAAGACACAGATGAATCACAGGGATGTTAGGAAGTACCTCTTCAGCCACAGCGTAGTCAGGAAGTGGAATAGTTTGGGAAGCGATGTAGTGGAGGCAGGATCCATACATAGCTTTAAGCAGAGGTATGATAAAGCTCACGGTTCAGGGAGAGTGACCCAGTAGCGACCAGTGAAGAGGCGGGGCTAGGAGCTATGACTTGACCCCTGCTACCACAATTAGGTGAGGTGAGCACACACCCTACCTACATACCTCTTCCTCGGCTCTTCCTCCTGGCTCGCTGCACACAACCTAACTTATTCCACTATAATCACCTTCTTTATCCCTTGTTCACCACTTTCCTATCTACCTCTGTATCTGTCTGCCTCTGTATGTATCTGCCTCTATATCTGTCTGCCTCTGTATTCCCCCCCCCGTGTCTGCCCCTGTGTTTGTCTGCCCCTGTGTTTGTCTGCCTCTGTATCTGCCTCTGTGTTTGTCTGCCTCTGTGTTTATCTGCCTCTGTGTTTGTCTGCCTCTGTGTTTATCTGCCTCTGTGTTTGTCTGCCTCTGTGTTTATCTGCCTCTGTGTTTGTCTGCCTCTGTGTTTATCTGCCTCTGTGTTTGTCTGCCTCTGTATCTGCCCCTGTGTTTATCTGCCTCTGTGTTTGTCTGCCTCTGTATCTGCCTTGTTTGTCTCCTCTGTATCTGCCCCTGTTTTTTGTCTGCCTCTGTATCTGCCTGTGTTTGTCTGCCTCTGTATCTGCCCCTGTGTTTGTCTGCCTCTGTATCTGCCTGTGTTTGTCTGCCTCTGTATCTGCCCCTGTGTTTGCCTGCCTCTGTATCTGCCTGTGTTTGTCTGCCTCTGTATCTGCCCCTGGGGTTTGTCTCCCCTCTGTGTTTTCTGCCTCTGTATCTGCCTCTGTGTTTGTCTGCCTCTGTATCTGCCCCTGTGTTTGTCTGCCTCTGTGTTTGTCTGCCTCTGTATCTGCCTCTGTGTTTGTCTGCCTCTGTATCTGCCTGTGTTTGTCTGCCTCTGTATCTCCCCCTGTGTTTGCCTGCCTCTGTATCCCCCCCTGTGTTTGTCTGCCTCTGTGTTTGTCTGCCTCTGTATTGCCTCTGTGTTTGTCTCCTCTGTATCTGCCCCTGTGTTTGTCTGCCTCTGTATCTGCCCTGGTTTGTCTGCCTCTGATCTGCCTCTGTGTTTGTCTGCCTCTGTATCTGCCTCTGTGTTGTCTGCCTCTGTTTTCTGCCTCTGTGTTTGTCTGCCTCTGTATCTGCCTCTGTGTTTGTCTGCCTCTGTATCTGCCTCTGTGTTTGTCTGCCTCTGTATCTGCCTCTGTGTTTGTCTGCCTCTGTATCTGCCTCTGTGTTTGTCTGCCTCTGTGTTTGTCTGCCTCTGTATCTGCCTCTGTTTTTTGTCTGCCTCTGTATCTCCCCCTGTTTTGTCTGCCTCTGTGTTTGTCTGCCTCTGTATCTGCCTCTGTGTTTGTCTGCCTCTGTATCTGCCGGGTTTTGTCTGCCTCGAAATCTGCCCTGTGTTTGCCTGCCTCTGTACTGCCTCTGTGTTTGTCTGCCTCTGTATCTGCCTCTGTTTTTTGTCTGCCTCTGTATCTGCCTCTGTTTTTTGTCTGCCTCTGTATCTGCCTCTGTGTTTGCCCTGCCTCTGTATCTGCCCCTGTGTTTGTCTGCCTCTGTATCTGCCTCTGTGTTTGTCTGCCTCTGTATCTGCCTCTGTGTTTGTATGCATCTGTATCTGCCTCTGTGTTTGTCTGCCCTGTATCTGCCCCTGTGTTTGTCTGCCTCTGAAACTGCCTCTGTTTTTGTCTGCCTCTGTATCTGCCTCTGTGTTTGCCTGCCTCTGTATCTGCCTCTTTTGTTTGTCTGCCTCTGTATCTGCCTCTTTGTTTGTCTGCCTCTGTATCTGCCCCTGTGTTTGTCTGCCTCTGTATCTGCCCTGTGTTTGTCTGCCTCTGTGTTTGTCTGCCTCTGTATCTGCCTCTGGTTGGTCTGCCTCTGTATCTACCCCTGTGTTTGCTGCCTCTGTGTTTGTCTGCCTCTGTATCTGCCTCTGTGTTTGTCGCCTCTGTATCTGCCTGTGTTTGTCTGCCTCGAAATCTGCCCCGTGTTTGCCTGCCTCTGTATTTGTCTGCCTCTGATCTGCCTCTGGTTTGTCTGCCTCTGTATCTGCCTCTTTTGTTTGTCTGCCTTTTATCTGCCTCTGTTGTTGCCTCTGTATCTGCCTCTGTGTTTGTCTGCCTCTGTATCTGCCTCTGTGTTTGTCTGCCTCTGTATCTGCCCCTGTGTTTGTCTGCCTCTGTCTCGGCCTCTTGGTTTTGTCTGCCTCTGTATCTGCCTCTGGTTTTGTATGCCTCTGTATCTGCCTCTGTGTTTGTCTGCCTCTGTATCGGCCCTGTGTTTGTCTGCCTTTTGTATCTGCCTCTGTGTTTTTCTGCCTCTGTATCTGCCTCGGGTGTTTTGCCTGCCTCTTGTATCTGCCTCTGTGTTTGTCTGCCTCTGTATCTGCCTCTGTTTTTTCTGCCTCTGTATCTGCCCTGTGTTTGTCTGCCTCTGTATCTGCCTCTGTGTTTGTATGCCTCTGTATCTGCCTCTGTGTTGTCTGCCTCTGTATCTGCCTCTGTGTTTGTCTGCCTCTGTATCTCCCTCTGTGTTTGTCTGCCTCTGTATCTGCCCCTGTGTTTGTCTGCCTCTGAAATCTGCCTCTGTGTTTGTCTGCCTCTGTATCTGCCCCTGTATTTGTCTGCCTCTGTATCTGCCTCTTTTGTTTGTCTGCCTCTGTATCTGCCTGTGTTTGTCTGCCTCTGTATCTGCCTGTGTTTGTCTGCCTCTGTATCTGCCTCGTTTTTGGGTCTGCCTCTGTATCTGCCTCTGGTGTTTGTCTGCCTCTGTATCTGCCTCTGTGTTTGTCTGCCTCTGTATCTGCCTGTGTTTTGTCTGCCTCTGTATCTGCCTCTGTGTTGTCTGCCTCTGTATCTGCCCCTGTGTTTGTCTGCCTCTGTATCTGCCTCGGTGTTTGCCCTCCCTCTGTATCTGCCCCTGTGTTTGTCTGCCTCTGTATCTGCCTCTGTGTTTGTCTGCCTCTGTATCTGCCTGTGTTTGTCTGCCTCTGTAATCTGCCCCTGTGTTTGTCTGCCTCTGTATCTGCCTCTGTGTTTGTCTGCCTCTGTATCCCCTCTGTGTTTGTCTGCCTCTGTATCTGCCCCTGTGTTTGTCTGCCTCTGTGTTTGCTGCCTTTGTGTTTGTCTGCCTCTGGGGTTTGCTGCCTTTTGGTTTGTCGGGCCTCTGTATCTGCCCTTGTGTTTGTCTGCCTCCATATCTGCCTGTGTTTGTCTGCCTCTGTATCTGCCTCTGGTTTGTCTGCCTCTGTATCTGCCTCTGTGTTTGCCTGCCTCTGATCTGCCTCTGTTTGTCTGCCTCTGTATCTCCCTCTGTGTTTGTCTGCCTCTGTATCTGCCTCTGTGGTTGCTGCCCTGAAATCTGCCTCTGTGTTTGTCTGCCTCTGTATCTGCCCCTGTGTTTGCCTGCCTCGTATCTTGCCTCTGTGTTTTGTCTGCCTCTGTATCTGCCTCTGTGTTTGTCTGCCTCTGTATCTGCCTCTGGTTTTTTTCTGCCTCTGTATCTCCTCTGTGTTTGTCTGCCTCTGTATCTGCCTCTGTGTTTGTCTGCCTCTGTATCTGCCTCTGTGTTTGTCTGCCTCTGTATCTGCCCCTGTGTTTGCCTGCCTCTGTATCTGCCCCTGTGTTTGTCTGCCTCTGTATCTGCCTCTGTTTTGTCTGCCTCTGTATCTGCCTCTGTGTTTGTCTGCCTCTGTATCTGCCCCTGTGTTTGTCTGCCTCTGTGTTTGCTGCCTTTTGTGTTTGTCTGCCTCTGTGTTTGCTGCCTTTTGTGTTTGTCTGCCTCTGTATCTGCCTCTGTGTTTGCCTGCCTCTGTATCTCCCTGTGTTTGTCTGCCTCTGTATCTGCCCCTGTGTTTGTCTGCCTCTGTGTTTGTCTGCCTCTGTATCTGCCCCTGTTTGTCTGCTCTGTATCTGCCTCTGTGTTTGGTCTGCCTCTGTATCTGCCTCTGTGTTTGTCTGCCTCTGTATCTGCCTGTGTTTGTCTGCCTCTGTATCTGCCCCTGTGTTTGTTTGCCTCTGTATCTGCCTCTGTGTTTGTCTGCCTCTGTATCTGCCCCTGGGGTTTGTCTGCCTCTGTATCTGCCTCTGTGTTTGTCTGCCTCTGTATCTGCCCCTGTGTTTGCCTGCCTCTGTATCTGCCTCTGTGTTTGTCTGCCTCTGTATCTGCCTCTGTGTTTGTCTGCCTCTGTATCTGCCTCTGTGTTTGTCTGCCTCTGTATCTGCCTCTGGTGTGTCTGCCTCTGTATCTGCCTCTGTGTTTGTCTGCCTCTGTATCTGCCTCTGTGTTTGTCTGCCTCTGTATCTGCCCCTGTGTTTGTCTGCCTCTGTGTTTGTCTGCCTCTGTATCTGCCTCTGTGTTTGTCTGCCTCTGTATCTGCCTCTGTGTTTGTCTGCCTCTGTATCTGCCCCTGTGTTTGCCCTGCCTCTGTATCTGCCTCTGTGTTTGTCTGCCCTCTGTATCTGCCCCGGGTGTTTGTCTGCCTCTGTATCTGCCTCTGTGTTTGTCTGCATTCTTTTATCCTGCCTCTGTGTTTGTCTGCCTCTGTATCTGCCCCTGTGTTTGTCTGCCTCTGTATCTGCCTCTGTGTTTGTCTGCCTCTGTATCTGCCTCTGTGTTTGTCTGCCTCGGGTATCTGCCTCTGTGTTTTGTCTGCCTCTGTATCTGCCTCTGTGTTTGTCTGCCTCTGTATCTGCCTCTGTGTTTGTCTGCCTCTGTTTTTTGCCCTGCATCTGTACTGCCTCTGTGTTTGCCCTGCATCTGTATCTGCCTCTGTATCTGCCTCTGTGTTTGTCTGCCTCTGTATCTGCCCCTGTGTTTGTCTGCCTCTGTATCTGCCTCTGTGTTTGTCTGCCTCTGTATCTGCCTCTGTGTTTGTCTGCCTCTGTATCTGCCTCTGTGTTTGTCTGCCTCTGTATCTGCCTCTGTGTTTGTCTGCCTCTGTATCTGCCTCTGTGTTTGTCTGCATCTGTATCTGCCTCTGTGTTTGTCTGCATCTGTATCTGCCTCTGTGTTTGTCTGCCTCTGTATCTGCCTCTGTGTTTGTCTGCATCTGTATCTCCCTCTGTGTTTGCCCTGCATCTTTTATCTGCCTCTGTGTTTGTCTGCATCTGTATCTGCCTCGTGTTTGTCTGCATCTGTATCTGCCTCTGTGTTTGTCTGCCTCTGTATCTGCCTCTGTGTTTGTCTGCATCTGTATCTGCCTCTGTGTTTGTCTGCATCTGTATCTGCCTCTGTGTTTGTCTGCCTCTGTATCTGCCTCTGTGTTTGTCTGCCTCTGTATCTGCCTCTGTGTTTGGTCTGCATCTGAAATCTGCCTCTGTGTTTGTCTGCCTCTGTATCTGCCCCTGTTTTTGTTTTGCCTCTGAAATCTGCCTCTGTTTTTGTCTGCCTCTGTATCTGCCTCTGTGTTTGTCTGCCTCTGTATCTGCCCCTGTGTTTGTCTGCCTCTGTATCTGCCACGCTGGCCTCGCACTAACGGCTGCACCTGCATGTAAAATTTCACAGGCTCTCAAGCACACCTGTATAAATGCCTCTCAGGTGTGTGTCATCACACACCTGTTTGCCAACGCCTGATTGTCTAAATTTGGACATTCTGGTCACGTTTAAAAGACTTCTTATTGAGTTTATATGTAAATAAACTTGTTGAAGGAAAGGTGTGTGTGTAATTAAAATATATATATATATATATATATATATATATATATATATATATATTATATATAAATATATATATATATATAATATAATATATAAAATATATATAATTACATACACACACCTTCTTTATTTACATTTTTTGAGGGTGAGATAGTGGAGGACATATTTACATTCCTCCTCCATTTACCTTCACATTTACAATTTACACGTGATGGGGATATTTACGTAACCCCGATAACCAGTATATTTACGTAACCCCGATAACCAGTATATTTACGTAATTTACGTGACTCGTTCAAGGCCTCGATTGACGGAATGTCTAATGAGTGACCCTTAAGGTTGAGAAATGTCTTGATAATATGGGAAGAGGCTCTTGATCAAGGGAATTGGATCTATGCTCTCATTCCTAGGATCAGTTCTGATTTCATCCTCTTTCAAAGGCGCAGTAAAAATCTGTGGATTTAGTTTCCCCTTAGAAACACTAAACCCGTACGGATTAAACAGCGATTATACATTGATTCCAGGGATTATTCTTGAATGAGTCGAGTGAGAGGAGGATTAACTGAGATGGTGCTTGTGTACAACGTAGCTCCCCTACCAACACTTACACAAGTACAACGTAGCTCCCCTACCAACACTTACACAAGTACAACGTAGCTCCCCTACCAACACTTACACAAGTACAACGTAGCTCCCCTACCAACACTTACACAAGTACTTTATATCAACACTTACACAAGTACTTACACCACCACTACGCCAACACTTACACCAACATTGTACCATCAGTTACGCACATCCACTATCTTCTCTCTCCAGCATCCCCTCTAGCAAGGCTTTTCACAATATCCTGACCAGCGTAGTTTTCCTCCTCTCACCATCCATCTCCCTCCTCCCTCCCTCCCTCCCTCCTCCCTCCCTCCCTCCCTCCCTCCCTCTCTCACGCTATTCACTTCCATCCGTCCTTCCCTCCTTCTAGCTAACACCGTCTTAAACACTTTAATATGTTAGGATTAAAACTCCATTAACTACCCGAGGGTCATTCAGGCTCTGATCTACCTTGATGCTCTCATTAAAATTACTATTATCCTGAAGATACTTGGTAACGCCCAGTATCTACATCTTAATATACTCGAAGAAAGTTTTTCTCATCTCAAATACAGATGATATACGAAGACAGTGGAAGGTGAGGTAATCAGTCCCTCAGTACTGTACCTCAGTCTTAAGAATATAAGAATGAAGGAACACTGAAGAAGGCCTACTGGCCCATCAAAACCAACGTATAATAAACACCAGCTTCTAGGCTGAGGGACTGATTACCTCATCTTCTGTCTTTACATATCATTTGTGTATTGAAAAAAGTCACTGGTTAGAGAAACGTCTTCAAATAAAGATGGCCGAGTGTTGCGCATCCGTAATTCCTCATATTGTTGGTATATACCATTATTGCCATGATACACGGTGTACATGATACACGGTGTACATGATACACGGTGTATATGTGATAACATGAATATCTTTTGTTGTATGTACACAATATGAACTACTTGGTACATATACACAGAGGCTCACCTCTCGATTTATGGAGAAAGAGACAGAGAGAGAGAGAGAGAGAGGCGCCTTTCGGTATACATACACTGAGATACTTCTCTCTAGGTGCATGTAAACTAAGAGATACACATGTCTTTGTACACACTGAGAGACACTTCTTGGTGTACATACACTGATAGACACTTCTTGGTGTACATGTACTGACCATCATAAACTTTTCTCAACATCATTGTGACTCTGGCAGTCTTTCCTGTCTTGAGGCGGCTATCAAACAGTCATTTTTTAAGTTCATTCTTATCTTGTTTATTTCCTGTGTACTTTATTATTTTTAAAATTAATTTCTTTACCACTCTTGCCGTTGCTCACCAAGATATAGTGGCCCAGAAAGCCCCCGTCATTCAATCAATAGCTGTCACGTAACATATTACCCATCCCCTCAACCCTCCTTCAGAATGCTGGCACTGTGCTTTTCACCTCCAGGACTCGAGCACGCCTAACCGATTTTCCTGGATGCCTTCATAAATGTTGCATTGGCTCACACTCCAACAGCACATAAAGTCATAAAAGCCAGTTGGCTTCACTTCTGTCCAAAATGCTCACGCATGCATGTTCAGGCCCCTAGCTCTCAAAACCTCCTTTTCGACTTCAATCCCCCAAGCCTTCTTGCGATGACTCTTATTCCTCCTTCCAACCCAGACGTTCTCGACAACCTCTCCTCCTCTCTGAATTATACATTTTTTTAATCCCACACTATCCAATTTCTATGCTCCGAATTCTCTGCAAAATATTCACTCCACACATTTCTCTCAGCCTCCAGCCGCAAAATTCAACACGCATGGTTCGCGTCCATATGAAAAGTACATTCCTATTTGTGTCTCCGTAGATAAGCTTTTCCACTGATGCTGCCTCAACACTCCGTCTACTTTTTACTTTCATGTATTCTATAGCCCACCTTTCATGACTCGTCTGCTAACATGTCCACTCCCACACATTTCAATACATTTATATTCTCCATACTCCCTTCAATCTGATAATTCTAAACACTCCTCCATCTCATTTTCGCTTATACAAAGGAACTGTATATTTCTCTGCCAGTCCTTTAGGTATCTTCCCTTCTTTCATGTATTTATTGATTAATTATACCAGCCACTCCAAAATTATATTCCCACCTGCTTGAAACACCTCTTAATCCCATCTGTCATTCTACCCACAACTGCCTCATGAGGCCTGGTCACAGACCGGGCTGCGGGGGGCGTTGACCCCCGAAACACTCCCCAGGTATACTCCAGGTAAGGTACACCGAGACACTCAAGTCTCTCACTGTATGTACACTGAGAGTCCACTTTAATCCCTATTTTAGGTGCTGAAAATTCTTGACTGGTGATGAACAGCCGACAGGCAGCCTTAATAACAGCCGACAGGCAGCCTTAATAACAGCCGACAGGCAGCCTTAATAACAGCCGACAGGCAGCCTTAATAACAGCCGACAGGCAGCCTTAATAACAGCCGACAGGCAGCCTTAATAACAGCTGACAGACAGCCTTAATAACAGCCGACAGGCAGCCTTAATAACAGCCGACAGGCAGCCTTAATAACAGCCGACAGGCAGCCTTAATAACAGCCGACAGGCAGCCTTAATAACAGCTGACAGACAGCCTTAATAACAGCCGACAGGCAGCCTTAATAACAGCCGACAGGCAGCCTTAATAACAGCCGACAGACAGCCTTAATAACAGCCGACAGGCAGCCTTAATAACAGCCGACAGGCAGCCTTAATAACAGCCGACAGGCAGCCTTAATAACAGCCGACAGGCAGCCTTAATAACAGCTGACAGACAGCCTTAATAACAGCCGACAGACAGCCTTAATAACAGCCGACAGGCAGCCTTAACAGCCGACAGGCAGCCTTAATAACAGCCGACAGGCAGCCTTAATAACAGCTGACAGACAGCCTTAATAACAGCCGACAGACAGCCTTAATAACAGCCGACAGGCAGCCTTAATAACAGCCGACAGGCAGCCTTAATAACAGCCGACAGGCAGCCTTAATAACAGCTGACAGACAGCCTTAACAGCCGACAGGCAGCCTTAATAACAGCCGACAGGCAGCCTTAATAACAGCCGACAGGCAGCCTTAATAACAGCTGACAGACAGCCTTAATAACAGCCGACAGGCAGCCTTAATAACAGCCGACAGGCAGCCTTAATAACAGCCGACAGGCAGCCTTAATAACAGCCGACAGGCAGCCTTAATAACAGCTGACAGGCAGCCTTAATAACGACCCTCGCGTAGTAGATAGACTCACGTCGATTTAGTCTTCTCTTCTGTTAACATATGTTAATGTCTGTAACTAGTTAATGGTGCAAGATGGACCGAAACATCGTCTTAAAAGTTTGTCTCATGTGCGGTTTTAATGTGGCCTGATGTTGGTGAGGGGCTCTTGATTTAGGGAATTGGATCTGTGCTCCAGTTCCCCGAATTAAGCCTGAATGCCTTCCACATCCCCCCCCCTAGGCGCTGTATAATCCTCCGGGTTTAGCGCTTCCCCCTTGATTATAATAATAATTTAATGTGGCCTGTGTCCCCCCCCCCAGGACCTCGGGGAGGTGCTCTTCGGCCTGAGTTACTTGCCCACGGCGCAGAGGCTCTCCGTGTCCGTCATCAAGGCGCAGAACCTCAAGTATACCAACGTGACCGACGATCTTAAAGACTTCTGTGAGTAGCAGCGGGTGAAACGTGCTCTTCCACACGTTCCATGTCATTCAATTTGCAGAAATGGAACCTATCTATTATTTTATTATTTTTCTTCTGATGCTGCTGTTCCTTGTTTTCCTCCCGACCTTACTGACAGTGACGTGACTGACAGCAGTGGAGTGGCTGACAGCAGTGACGCGACTGGCTGACAGTAGTGACGTGACTGGCAGTAGTGACGTGACTGACAGTAGTGACGTGACTGACAGCAGTAACGTGACTGGATGACAGCAGTGACGTGACTGACAGTGGCGTGACTGACAGCAGTGGAGTGACTGACAGCAGTGACGTGACGGGCTGACAGCACTTCTCAACCACCACTGTCTTTTACGAAGTGCAGCGATATTTATCATTTTCCATTTTTACCTTCAACCAAAAGCACCGTCATCCTTGTGCTAGGCAGCGTTGATGGCGTCACTGTCAGATAATACCACCTCTCTCTCTCTCTCTCTCTCTCTCTCTCTCTCTCTCTCTCTCTCTCTCTCTTTCTCTTTCTCTTTCTCTCTCTCTCTCTCTCTCTCTCTCTCCGGCTGCAGTATAACCAATTTCGCAGCAGTGTAAACGTTTGCTCCCATTGTTGCCAGAAGCGAACAGTGCTGTCGTCAGCAGATGTTGGATCATGTTTCTTTATAATTTGCTGCGATCTATGAGAGGGAAGGTGTGGCATCCAGGGAAGAACAGGAGAGGGATGAGAGGGCAGGTGTGGCATCCAGGGAAGAATAGGAGAGGGATGAGAGGGCAGGAATAGCATCCAGGGAAGAACAGGAGAGGGATGAGAGGGCAGGTATAGCATCCAGGGAAGAATAGGAGAGGGATGAGAGATCAGGTATAGCATCCAGGGAAGAATAGGAGAGGGATGAGAGGGCAGGTATAGCATCCAGGGAAGAAACATGAGAGGGATGAGAGGGCAGGTATAGCATCCAGGGAAGAATAGGAGAGGGATGAGAGATCAGGTATAGCATCCAGGGAAGAATAGGAGAGGGATGAGAGGGCAGGTATAGCATCCAGGGAAGAATAGGAGAGGGATGAGAGGGCAGGTATAGCATCCTGGGAAGAATAGGAGGGATGAGAGGGCAGGTATAGCATCCAGGGAAGAACATGAGAGGGATGAGAGGGCAGGTATAGCATCCAGGGAAGAACAGGAGAGGGATGAGAGGGCAGGTATAGCATCCAGGGAAGAACAGGAGAGGGATGAGAGGGCAGGTATAGCATCCAGGGAAGAAACATGAGAGGGATGAGAGGGCAGGTATAGCATCCAGGGAAGAAACATGAGAGGGATGAGAGGGCAGGTATAGCATCCAGGGAAGAAACATGAGAGGGATGAGAGGGCAGTTGTTTCCGAAGAGGGGAAGCAGTGACAAGTGTCATCACATTCACGGGAAGCTCTAAACCCGTTGAGGAATGGCACTCAATCAGGTTTGATCCAAGGAAGGTGAGGACACCTCCAACTTCACCTCCACTAAACTTTATTCGTCTTTATTACTATTTTTTAAGTTTGTTGTTAAAATAAAACTTTAATTTATTCTTTATATATTTTATAGATTAATTAAAATTTATTATAATAAATTTTAATTAGTCTTAATATAGATGTGACAATTAAGACTTCAATAAATGTTCCTTGTATTTATATCTTTGGTTATATTACTTCAAACTTTTATTAATCAACTGATTAATATTGATTTATGGACTTGGTTAATAAGTTAATGGATTGAGTGGTTGATTCGTATATTTAATTCTTAATTGTTCTATTGATCTGAGTTATTGATTAATTAGCAAGTTGTTTGGTTTATTAATTGATATGTTAATTTATTAGTTTATTCCTAGTTTATTGATTAAGTTAGCTAATTCATTATTTGATTAATATATATTTGACTGAGTTGCTGGCTTAGATTAAGTAAGTTTTGTCAGGAAACGGGACAAGTGTTCCCCGTCGTGAGTCATAGGATGACCTGCACCTGGCTTGATTAATAAGCAATTTAGCTGATTAATTCATTGAGTAATCTTGTGTATTTTGTGGTCTCCAGGTCCATACATCCGGGTGCTGCTGATCAGTGGGTCTGGACGGGTCCTGAAGAAGAAAAAGACCACCTGGCGGTCCAACACCGTCTCTCCCATCTGGAACGAGACCCTTATCTTCGACCTGACTCAACCCCAGGTATGTTGGTCTTGGTCTCGGGTCCTAGTTCCGATTATGTTGATCCTAGCTCCAACTCTATTGGTCCTAGCTCCTGGTATGTTGGTCCTGGCTCCTGGTATATTGGTCCTAGTTCTAGTCTTTGCATAGCTAATGTTTGGAGTACTTATTGTATTGACGAGTGAGAGAGACTTGGGTATCTTTGCTGTCGAAACGTTTCGTTTGTGTAGCAAGCTTCTTCAGTCACACACAGCCAATTACAACACTGGAGACAGTGGAGATTGGGAGGTAATCACTCCATCATTTTGACAGATGAAGAACATTTCCTTAGCAGAAAGCAGAGGCATGAGGTCAGACTCGTATACTAGAGCTAAGAGTGACGTGTAGCAGCTGGAGGAGGAGGCACAGGTGAGTGGAGCCCTCTAGTAGAAGTAGGTCATGCTGAACAGACATGGTGTTGCTGTGTCAGACGAGCAACACCTGTGTAATTTATCATTCATCCCACGTAGAGATATCTGATTTACCCAACGTTGTTATTATAAGCAAGGGGAAGCGCTAAACCCGCAGGATTATACAGCGCCTGTGGGGGGATGGAAGGTATTCAGGCTTAATTCAGGGAACTGGAGCACAGATCCAGTTCCCTAGATCAAGAGCCCCTCACCAACATCATGGAACCGTCCTTGAGGAGTATCCAGCGTTGTGATTTGATTGCACTGATTCTCTACTATACTAACAGCTTCTCACCAAGGTAGGGTAACCCAGAGAAGGAAGCATATTCACCATTACTCATTCAGTAGCTTGCTAGCCATAAAATTATAGATAGAGCTCAGATGAGCCACCTATTACATCCCCACCCAATCCTTCTGAGTGTAGGAACGGTATCCTCATTTTCAAAGCTTTATGATAATTTATCTCGCGCAGATCGCCTCCGCCTTACCTTGCTTACATGACTGATGCAAAGTGATCTTCCTGTTCCTTGGCAGGTTGAGCACGTGACCTTCCTGCTGGTGTTGTGTACACGGTCACCACAGTACCCAGTTACCCCCACTAGCTCTGATGCCTCCAACCACTCCGCCAACGCCCTTCCCG
The DNA here is from genome assembly GCF_026875155.1 of Cherax quadricarinatus. Classification (NCBI taxonomy): domain Eukaryota; kingdom Metazoa; phylum Arthropoda; class Malacostraca; order Decapoda; family Parastacidae; genus Cherax; species Cherax quadricarinatus. The sequence goes on from NC_069405.1 coordinate 12,469,893, forward strand.
ACACCCACGATGTCCTGGTACCCCCGGACATCGCCAACTCACCCATCCACGACCAGAACCAAAATAAGAAGGAGGACAGATACGTGGGCAAGTTGGCGCTGGGTTGCAATGTCCGGGGTGAGGAACAACGTCAACACTGGATGGCCATCATGGCTTCTCCCAGGAAGGTCGTCTCCCAGTGGCACGCCCTCAAATAGACAACATCGTCTTGTAACTTAGAAAATATAATCTCCCATTCAAGAAATAGTGAGAGATGTGCAATGTGATGTAAAAGTATAGAGATGTGAAGTAATAGAGTTTAATCTAGTCGACCAAAGGTTAAATCGGTGCTTTAAGATGTAAATGAATAAACTAAGCTGGAGAAAATAGACTCGCCAATATGGACACGCTATTAAATGAAGCAAGACGAAATTTTTAAATTAAAAAGTGAAGAAACCATAAAATTGGTAAATTAAAACAGAAAGTGCCATTTGAGACACTTTGCTAATTAGGGGAATTAGGCCATAATTTTCTCCTATTTAGTAATGAGCAGCTCAAACATTTACATTTGTAAGTGTGTGTAAAATTGCGTACGATAATCGGGTGTGTTAGAAGGGCAAGGTTGGTGCAGCTGACCTGCTTTCCTCACCCCTCACACAGGGCCAGGAGCTATGTCTCGTCCCCTGCAACCACATATAGGTGAGTACAGGTTGCTCACTCTTGTAGCACCTTTGTCATAAAAACTGTTGTGGAAGCATACATAAAGGTTTTGGTGTTGGGCGGAGCTGGAAACATTTATTTTGAGTACGTACAGTAATTAAATGTGAAATGTCACTAGTTGATGTTTAGAAATTAGTACATAATACATTTTTTCCATGTGTATGTGTTATATAGATAATTTTACACTCACACACAGACACACACACACACAGGAATGTTAGGAAATATTTCTTCAGAGTTGTCAGGAGATGGAATAGGCTGGGAAGTGATGTAGTGGAGGCAGGATCCATACATAGCTTTAGGAAAAGGTATCATAAAGCTCATGGAGCGGGAAGAGTGACCTAGTAGCGGCCAGCGAAGAGGCGGGGCCAGGAGCTGAGTTTCGACCCCTGCAACCACAACTGGGTGAGTACACACACACTGGGAAGTGATGTAGTGGAGGCAGGATCCACACAGCTTTAGGAAGAGGTATGATAAACCACATGGAGTGGGAAGAGGCGGGGCCAGGAGCTGAGTCTCGACCCCTGCAACCACAATTAAGTGAGTACACACAGTCTGTATGTCTCTCAGAAGTACAGGAAGAGAGGAGACTACAGGAGATACTTGTAAACAGTGTAGCGGGAAAGGTGAAAAAAGATCTAAGCCGTAAAGAGCAGGAAGACAATGAAAATGACAAGTTACACCCAAACGAAGAACGTTAAGATCTGTGTTTCTTACAGACGTACAGAGGAGCGTTTAATCTCATGAAATGGAGAAAAAACAGTTCATTATATCAAGAGCTCCTTGCCAACATTAAGTAACCTCTCTCGAGGGAAGAGAAGCAAAGGCAAACAGCACAAGAACATGGAAAAACCGGAGCACAGAACAAAAAAAAAAAATTCAAGTCAATCTGGAAACATGACAATTGTCAGAACAACGGAAAACATCAAATGTTGGTACAATATTCAAGCAAGGAAAGTAAGAAGCATTGAACTGCAATCATAGATCCTGTCATGTATGACATACAAGGTCATGGAGAAGATAATCACACGTCGTTAGTCTCACTTTAGCAGTTCGAAGACTACTTGGAAATGCTACAAGTTTCGCAGAGGACATAGAAATGCTGCAAAATGACAGGAAAAACTGCATTGATAGACACCGAACTAATGTAATTCGGTCCCAGAGAGTGCAATGCTGTGAAAATTAACCTCTTCAAGTTGTTGAGGTGAAGAGGCTTTTGGTCTGAGGATTTGGACCTTTTGGTCTTCTTCCTCAGACCGAACCTAATTACCCCCTAATCCTCCCTTCTCTATCCCATCTTCCCCATTCCCCTTTTTTCCCACCTCCCAACCCTCCCCTTTTCCTCGTCCCGTTTGTAGCCTCTTGGGTCCTCCCCTCTGGCATTACAGTTTCTAAGTAGGGGGAAGTGTGCCGGAGTTCATCACACTCCGTGAGGTTCCTCGGGTGTGGTTAGTATGCAGTGGAATCTTGATTATCTGGGGGCGCCCTGCTCCCTTTCTGGATTTCTGGGAAGTGGGCGGGGTGTCCTGCAGATGACGAGTGTATCTCCAGAGGCTGCCTTAGGAGGTATGCTTGGTGGCAGATTTCCGACTGCCCTCTTATCTGCCGAGGTGGCTTTGTAGACGTGAAGTTGCTATCAGCGCTGGTTTACTGGTGTGAAGGGTAGGGTATGGTGCAGGTTCCACGCTGCATCTGCACTACTTGTGGGCTCGAGGTCCTCTCGGATGAGGGGGGGGGGGGAACCTACAGCCCTTTCATGCCTTCTAGTGACTGTCCCTCCCCATTTTTTGTTTCTTTTCATCTTTTTTTTTCTTTAAATAAGAAAAAAGTACCACTATCATGGAGTCTTCATTCTGTGATAACCCTCCTCCTCCCAGGCCCCTTCTGATTCCCACATCCTGTTCTGACCCGGCTTCGTTATTGGACCATTCTCCAGGCTCTTCCCATACCATTGTACCTTCTACTGGTGATGCTCCGTCACCTGCTCAAGGTGCTGGGGCTCCGCCTGTTTCTGATTGTGCCTCTACCTCTTCCATGCCTTTAACTATGTGTCCGGCTTCCCCAAATACAGTATGACGGCTTTCGGATCGCCCACCTACCTCGGGTTGAGCCGCCCGCAGTACTACCCCTAAACGTTCCAGACCATTTGCTGACGACGGTTCTTCAACATCTGCTTATTCCATTGAAAAATGACCTACGCGACACCCACTTCACTTACGCACCATGTTTACAAGTACACAGTGGACTAAATTCTTTTCCCTGCAACAGACATCTCCAACTGATTATATTTCTGACCATAGCATTGGTAAAGCTCTTTTACGACAAGTTGGCCAAAGTATATCTTTCCATGCTCTTCGAAGAGGTGCATCGTTACAATCCAGAATGCAGAACAACCTCATGCTCTTTCCCAACTTACTTCCGTTGATAACATTCAAATTAGTTCAGAGATTATTTTCCGGTCATCTCGGCCCGTCTTCATGGCTGTCGGCAACAACGGTGGTCAGGCATGCACCATAACAGATTGCACTCTATTAAACCACTTTTAGGTTTGAGGCCATCTTCTCTCCACTGTTGCCGTACTTGGGAGGCGGTGCTCTCCCATCTCCACATTGACCATACTCGTCTAACCCATAGGTGTCTCATGGAACGACATCCTATTCCTCTCTGTGAGGTTTGTCGAGTCCCTGTTTCAGTTCTTCACTTTTTTGTATATTGCTCGGTTTACCAGCAAGCTCCTCTTCAAGGGGGGCTCCTTGGCGTGGTGAAGAGGCTCTTGGTCTGAGGAATTAGACCTGTCGGTCTACTTCCTCAGACCGAACCTAATTACCCCCCAATCCCCCGTTCCCTATCCCATCCTCCCCATCCTCCCCTTTTTCCTTTCCTCCTCCTCCTCCCCATCCTCCCCTTTTTCCTTTCCTTTTTGGCCTTTTTTTTCCCACAGGCACGCTAGTTCCTAGGTAGGGGAAAGGGTACCGGGGTCCATCCCTTTCCGTTGAGGTTCTTGGCGGTGGCGTAGTTTCCGTGGAATCGGGATTGCCTGGGGATGTCCTGATCCCTCTCCTGTATCCCGAAGGGTGGCTTTGGGTGTCTCTCAGGCGACGGGTGTATCTCTGGAAGCCACCTTTCGGATTCCGGGGGTGGTGGCCGAAGGAGGTATGCTTTGTGGTGGATTTCCAGCCGCCCTCTCTTTTGTCCACCAAGGTAGCTCGGCAGATGTGAGGTTGCTATCCCGGATTGCCGTTTACTGGCATGATGGGTAGGGTATGGCAGGGGTTCCATGCTGCAATCTCGCTACTTGCAGTGCTGAGGTCCTCTTGGGCATGGAGGGAGATTTCTGGCCCTTTCATTCCTCCTAGGAACTATCCCTCCCTGGTCCCCCCTTTTTTTATTCTTTTTTTTATTTTTATTTTCTTTCTTTTTTTTTCTTATAAACAAAAAGAAAGAAGTAACCTAACCATGGCAGCCCAAAGTCCATGAACCTGCTACCCCTGGGCCCCTTCTTGATACCGCACCCCGTTCTGACCCCGCCCTCGTCTTTGGACCACTCTCAGACACTCCTCATGCCTCTGTACCTCTTGCCGGTGCTTTTTCCCCTCACCCGCGTCAGGTACTGAGCCTCGACTGACTCCTTCGATTTATCTGACCTTCGCTCTCCTCTGACTATGCTTCCGGCCTCTCCCTCTACGGTGCGGCAATTTTCAAATCGCCGGCCCGTTCCACGTCAGACCAACTCTGGTCCCACCCAAACGACAATGACAATTTAAACCCTGCTGATGATACTTCTCCACTTCTCGTTCTTCTCAGAAAGATCGACACGCCCCTTCACTACCTTTCCACGCTCATTTCCCAGACTGCACAAGGGACTAAATTCTTCACTTTATGACCGACTTCCTCTACTCCCTATTTACAGTATTGGCAAGGCACTCCTACGCCATGTTGGTAAAGATATTCTTTTCATGCTCTAAGAGCGGTACCGCATCGTCACTGTACAGAATGCTACCCGGGCTCATGAGCTTTCTCGTCTTTCCCATATCGATACTGTTCCTGTACTATTGAAAAGCATCATTCCCTCAATCTTGTAGTGGTACCGTCTTTCGGGCCCCCATACCATAGTTCAACAAAATTTCCAGACATGGGGCACTGACATTTTTGAACAGCTGGAACTCCAAGATCTCCCATCCTCAAAGATAGACACTTACGTCCTTCCTGCCCGCGGGCAAGACATACCCTAGCAATGTGGCTCGTTAACTTTTGACAGCCGTGAACTCCCATCCTCAGTTTATGTAGCAGGACATCGGTTACAAGTTCGAAAGGTGATCCCTACACCGCAACAGTGTGAAATTGCTGGCGATTTGGCCATCCAGCAAAATATTGCAGATCTATCGCCGAATGCCCAGTCTGTGGTGCTAAATGACCATTCAAACGCTTGCAATCGACCTCCCTCTTGCCTTAATTGTCATGAGGCTCACCCTTTGTACTCTCGCCGTTGTCAAGTCTACTTAAACGAGCGGGAAATCCGTTACCTCAAAGAGGCAGAAGGTCTCCCTTATGCCATGGCAGTTTCTCATCTCCGCCCCCAAAGGGGAGACTACCTCGTGTTTCTTATTCCCATGTTTCAAAACGTCCCCCCACTTCTGGTATCCATCTTCTGCACCCACCTCTGGGGTTACCTCTCCCATAGTCACTCCTGTAGCTAATTCTTTTGCTGTCCTCGGCTCAGACGTCCCTACTTCAACGTCTCAGTCTGATCTTGCTTCTTCGTGTTCTCTCTCACAAGCCTCAGTAGCGACGAGATCTCGTATGACAAACCCCCTCCCAATCGTCCCTCTACTTCTCAAAAGTCAAAAAAAAGGGCCGTTAACACCTCCTACCCATCTTCCACCTCATTTTCCCTTCCCTGTCTCTGTACCTGGTTCTCCCCCTCTCCACTGGCTCTGTTACAAGTGTAGAGGTTTACCCCTCCTCCTCGTACTGTACCTTCCTCCCCCGTTCCCTCCCAATTTTTTCTTCTTCAGCCACCTCCCAGGTTTCTGCCTCTTCTGTCCCCTTCCACGCTTCTTCCAGTTCCCCCACCCTTTCCCTCCCCCCCTACCTTTGGGACAGTCCATTACAGTTCCAATCTTTAAATCATCCTCCCCCTAAACCCTTTCCAATATTGTCTCCCATACACGTCTCTGAATTCTGAAACACTTGAAGCAATCTCTGAATATATTGCAAGACCAAAACCATCAATGGGCACTGATCCACCCTCCACTCCTTCTCCCCTCCTCTACTCCATCTGTGCAACCCTTTCTTCACAGCGCACCGTTCCTTCGCTGCTTGAACGTTTTCACTGCCTCCGCATGTGGACTTTTTTAACCCCCCCTAGTCCGTAGAACCCTTACCTGGGGATTTCAGGTATCTCTACATTGCCAATCATGGCCTATTTACAGTGGAATAAATGCGGCCTCAGGGGGAAAACGGGTGAGCTTCAGATTTTACTCTCCCAGTTTTTCCCCTGTTGGTGTTTTTCTTTTCAGGAACCAAAATTACACTCTGCTGTTACTCTCCCATCTCAGGCTATAATTTAAATTTTATTCTTCAGATCCTTTTCCTGATGGGACCTTTTAAAGAAAGTGCCCTTCTTCTACCACTGAATTCCGTACCATCAGCTATTTGTTCGTACTTCGCTGCATTACACAGCACCCGTATCCACTTGCATAGGGGGTATACGCTCTGTTCTTTATATCTCTCTCCTTCTCGGGCTTATCTATTCCGGATATTGCCTTTCTTGTTTCGTCATTACCACCCACCGATTCTGTTACTTGGGGATTTTAATGCCCCCCATTTCCTCTGGGGGGGGTCTCACTGTGATTCCCGTGGCATTCAGTTTTGGAGGCTTTTCTTGCTGCCCCCCCCCCTCCATGTTTTAATACAGGTACTCACAACCATTTTGATCCTCAACTCACACCTCTCTTGCAAACAATCTCTCAGTCTGCTCTTTCCCTCCGCCGCATTAGACTTCACTTGGTCTGTTCTTCCGGACTTACATGACACGATCATTTCCCAATCATTTTTTACTTCCCCTTCATATTCACCACCTTTCGCATCCCACGCTGGCAATTTGATCAGGCAAATTGGAACCTTTACTCACACCTAACTGTTTTTTAGAGAGGTTCCTTCTTCGTCCTCCATCGATGAGCTTTTTTCACCTCTTCTCGTCCTCCGTTTTAAAAAAACCCCAGCTTCTCATTCTATACCCCAAACTTCGGCAGGCATTCTCAGAAATGCGTGCCTTGGTGGGCTCCTGCTTGTGCTCTGCAGTACGTTTGAAACGTGCTGCATGGGGCAGGTACCAGTACAATAGAACCACAGAGAGACTTCTTGAATTTAAGCAGAAGCGTGCGATCGCTCGCCGTGTCATCTGTGACGCTAAACGCACTTGCTGGCGAGATTATGTCTCCACCATCACCTCTGCTTCCTCTATGAGTGCAGTCTGGAAAAAGGGACGAAAACGAGTGGCCAAAATTCTCCTGACCCGGGTCCTGTTCTGTGCGGGTTGCCGGTTGATATAGCAAACCCACTAATGTTGCCAATGAAATTGGCAATCATCTGGTCCGTATTTCTCAGGGACTCCATCTATGCCCCTCATTTCTTTCCTCAAAGTCTGCCAGAGAGTTAGCACCCTTGGGCTTTTCTTCTCTCAGAGAAAACAGTATAAGTGCCTTTACACTTCAAGACTGGGGGCAACACTCTCAGCTTGCCAATCATCGGCAGCTGGCCCGACGACATTCATATTCGTATGCTACAACATTTACATCAGTCAGCCCTTGCAGTCCTATTAAGTGTTTACAATCTTATTTGGTCACAAGGAGTTCTTCCACAGCTGTGGAAATCCGCCATTGTTCTCCCTTTCCCAAACCAGGGACTACAGGACATGAAACCCCCACTAAACTCCCATTGCTCTTTCCAGTGCAGTTTGCAAAGTGATGGAACGCCTAGTAAATAGACGTTTTTTGTGGTATTTAGAGACACACAACAGTCTCCCACTCGTCAATATGGCTTTCGTAAGGGACGTTCTACCATAAACTCCTTACTAAAGCTTGGAAAACGTATGTCGTAATGCCTTTGCGAATAACCACTCAGTTATTGCCATAATTTTTTTGACCTTGAAAGGCATATGACACAACTTGGAGGGATAATATTTAGCCCAAGCCCACTCCTTAGGGCCCTTTGAGGCAATCTACCATCCTTCCTTAAGAACTTTTAACTGACAGGGATTTCCGTGTTCGGGTTAATAAAATTGCTCTCCCCGGACTTTTTCCAAGCTGAAGGTGTCCCCCAGGGGGTGGTTCTGAGCACAACACTTTTTTCTTTCCCTTTTATTAATGATTTGGCCTCTAGTCTTCCATCAAATATTTGGTCATCACTCTACGGTGATGACTTCACTATTGCCTGTGCAGGCGCTGACTGTCACCTTATTACAGTTTCTCTCCAGCATGCAGTCGACCGTTTTCCAATTGGGCCACCACACGTGGGTTTAAATTTCCAGCACTAAAACCCACCAAATTACTTTCGCTAGACGCTCTGTCATCTCCGATCACCTTTGTACCTCTATGGCTCCCAAAATCCCTGAACGTGATACAGTCAAGTTTCTGGGCCTCCTCTTTGATCGTAGGTTATCCTGGAAACCTCACATTACCTCTCTGAAGGCAACTTGCCACAGCCGGCTGAACCTCCTTAAAACCCTTGCTCATCTTTCATGGGGAGCTGATCGTCGAACCCTCCTTCGCCTACATTCCACCCTTATCTTATCAAAACTTGATTATGGTGACCAGATCTATTCAGCGGCATCTCCTGCTACTCTCTCTAGAGTTAACCCCATTCATCACCAAGGATTACGTTTATGCCTAGGTGCTTTTCACTCTTCCCCTGTCAAGAGCCTCTATGCAGAAGCGAACGTTCCATCCTTATCCGATCGCCGTGATGCCCATTGCCTTCGCTACTATGTATGCTCTCATGATCTCCACAATCCTTCCATTTATAGAATGGTCACTGATATTAGTAGACATTCTTTATTCGTTCGCCGCCCCTGTTTACTCCATCCCTTCTCTCTTCGCCTTCATTCGCTCTTGTCTTCTCTTCAATTACCACCTTTCTATGTACATGTAGCATCTCACTTTTCCCTACCCCCCTGGGAAGTTCCAGCTGTTCGAGTCTGTTCTTTCTCTCTCCCTTGCTCGAAAGCTTCCCGCTCTCATTTTCTTGACCACTTTCACTCTCATTCTCATGCCATTGCTGTGTACACAGATGGCTCTAAGTCTTCTGACGGCTTAGGATTCGCAGCAGTGTTTCTGGACAGCGTAGTACAAGGGCATTTACTATCTTCGGCTAGCATTTTTACTGCTGAATTGTATGCCATCCTTACAGCACTTATCCGTATTGCATCTATGCCTGTGTCATCATTTGTGGTTGTCTCAGACTCCCTTAGTGCTTTACAGGCTATACAGAAATTTGATACACCTCACCCCTTAGTCCTCCGTATCCAACTTTGGCTACGCCGCATCTTTACCAAGCATAAAGATATTGTTTTTTGTTGGGTCCCTGGTCATGTTGACGTACAGGGCAATGAACAGGCAGACACTGCTGCGCGGTCAGCAGTACATGACCTACCAATTTCCTATCGAGGTGTTCCATTTCTGGACTATTTTGCTGCAATAGCTACCCACCTTCGCACCTGTTGGCAGCAACGTTGGTCAACTCTGCTCGGTAACAAACTTCATTCTATTAAACTGAGCATAGGTTACTGGCCATCTTCTTGTCATCAGTGCCGAGGTTGGGAGACCACTCTCTCCCGCCTTCGCATTGGCCACACTCGTCTTACTCATGGGTATCTCATGGAGAGGCACTCTGTTCCTCTCTGTGAGCAGTGTCAAGTTCCAGTATCGATTAGCCCACATTCTGTTAGACTGCCTCTCTATCAACGAGCACGCAGAATTACCTCCAACGTCGTCTTCGTTCTACTACTCTCTCTCTTTAACCTTCCTTCTTGCTGATGGACCCTCCTTTAATCCTGACTCTCTCATTGACTTCTTGACAACAACTGATTTACTCCACAAACTCTGATGATACTTTTCGCACTCCCCTCAACCCTTTCTAGTTCAGTCTCTTGCTGCCCTTTACCCTTTCACCATCCACTACCCCGCTGTCATCCGTAACCTATTACTCATCCATCTCCGTTTTGCCACCTGATGCCCTCGCTTCCTTCCTGCCCTGCAGCGCTGTATAGTCCTTGTGGCTTAGCGCTTCTTTTTGATTATAATAATAATAATCCATTTACGGACTATTTTGCTGCAATATCTTCCCAACTTCACACCCGTTGGCAACAACGTTGGTCTACTATGCTCGGCAACAAACTTCAATCTATTAAACCGAGTATAGGTTACTGGCCGTCTTCTTATCACCAGTGTCGAGGTTGGGAGACTACTCTCTCCCGTCTTCGCATTGGCCATACTCGTCTTACTCATAGATATCTCATGGAGAGGCGCCCTGCTCCTCTCTGTGAGAATTGCCAAGTTCCATTATCAGTCAGCCACATTCTGTTGGACTGCCCACTTTATCAACGAGCACGCAGAATTTACCTCCGTCGTCGTCTTCGCTCTGCTGCTCTCTCTTTACCTTCCCTTCTCGCTGATGGACCCACCTTTCATCCAGACTCTCTCATTGACTTTTTGACAACAACTGACTTACTTCACAAATTCTGATACCTTCAGCCCTTTCTACTTCTATCTCTTGCTACCCCCTACCCCCGTACTATCCCCTGCCCCGCTGTTTTCTGTAACCTACTGATCATCCCTCCTCCCTTCTGCCATCCAATACCCTCGCTTCCTTCCCTACCCTGCAGCACTGTATAGCCCTTGTGGCTTAGCGCTTCTTTTTGATTATAATAATTACCAGCAAGCTTGCAGGATTTACCTCCAGTGCTGCTGCCATCCTACCGCTCTTACCTTATCTTCCGTTCTTGCAGACAGCCCTGTCTTCGACTTACAATCACTTTTTGACTTTGTCAGCAACTGCTTTACTGTACGAACTTTGATATACAGCCCTTAGCGCCCCTTTCAGCCCCTTTTCTCTCACCTCTGATCCCCTCTCCACCCAGCTGTTTATAGCCCCAGCACTATTTTCTGCCCCGCAGCACTGTATGACCCTTGTCGGTTAAGCGCTTTCTCTGATTATAATAATAATATGAAAATTAAGAAAGGGAACAGAAAACCAGAAAAGGAACAAAGGATTATATTATAATTATGGGGGAGCGCTAAACTCATAGGATTATACAGCACACGTGGGGGGGAGAATGGAAGGTATTCAGGCTCAATTCAGGGAACGAGAGCACAGATCTGATTCCCTAGATCAAGAGCCCTTCACCACCCTCAAGGAACCTCCCTTGTGGGGAAGAATGAAGAAACTGGGGATGCAGAGCTCTCTCAAGATAACAGGAAAGTGAATAGCTCCATTTCCTTGGATCAAATCACTCCCTTAAAGGTAAGAGATGGTATCAGATACAGGATAGCATGACAATAACACTTGTGTAGTACTACAATATTTACTGAGCCATGTCTCTCAACGAAGATTGTATTTTTGCAATCCTATGCAGAAGTGAGAATAAGCAGGGTATTACGTTTGGTGGTCAGGAGCTCTATAAACATGTTGGTGTGATACTCGCATTAGATCTTAATGAATAGACATGGATGTTTCTAAAAATTACTTATTGAAGAATAGTAACACTGGAAGACTTTCCTTCAGCACTGTCATCTACAACACTGGCCTACGACACTCGCTTACAATACTGTCGCCTCTCTCATACACATACATTACATTAATGGGAGAGTACTAAGCCAACAGGGGTCATACACTGCCTTGGGGAATGGAAGGCATTCAGGCTTGATTCAAGGAATTACAGCATTGGTCCAATTCCTTTGATCAAGAGCCCTTCAACATCGAGGAACTTTGAGCCATCAGTTGGTGTCTCTCTCACACACGGGCTTATTTTCTAAAGACAGCAACACCTTCCTCAAGAGACTAATCTTCCCAGTAAATGTCTTAACATTGCACGTGTCTAAGAGGATCAGGGGACTACCATCATGCCTCAACCAAAAGCAAACTAGTCTACACACTCCTGTCAGAATATTTTTTCAAAATATGAAGAGTATCGTGTCTATTTGTACCAGACTTTGTATTTATTTAATGTACATCATTTTATTTTACATCTTAAAGATGTTATTACTTTTTCACTTGTATATTTGTATTTCACTTTTTTGCCTTAATGAGTTTTTCACAGATTGTATAGTTTTTATTACCAAAGCTATTTCAACTTCTTAAGGCAGCAAACCGTGGGGTAAATGAGTTCCGACTTTTTAACAGGTTCAAGAATTGCTTGAATGTTAAGTCAGCAGCACATAAAATGTATATAAAATAAGTGAACTCTGTATTCCTCGAGAATGAGCTTAATACATCATGAAAGAGCTTAAAGTTGTTTTGCTTTCATTTTGTTTATAATTTTATATATACGTTGGAACCTCAGTACTCTAACAATTCAGTATTTGAACGCTATGTTCAGTAAACAAATTGTTCTGTAGTACACCGTTTGCTTGGCACTCGACCAAACAAACAAGACCTGCCAGAACTTTGCTGTAAACTATTTCGTGTTTCTTCGCATTTTTAGTGTTTTTATATTATTTATACAAATAAGTCACCATGGGACCTAAAAGTGTTAGTGATAACAGCCAACCAAAAAGAAAACTGGATGGGAAAAATTTGTTCTGTACTCGAACAGATCAGCACTCGAACAGCCTTCTAGAACCAATTAAGTTCGAGTGCCAAGGTTCCACTGTGTGTGTATTATATGTATAGATACATAATTTATATATTTATTTAAAAAAATTTTGTGAAGTTGTGTTGTATGGTTGGTTATAAACCAGTTATAATAACAAAATCAAATTAAGTGCTAAGCCTAAAAGGGTCAAGATAAGTCATACTGAACAACTAGTTACGTATTTGGTTAATTTCTTGGGTTTAAAGCCAATCGGGGTTGAGCACTTAAAATTATTATTATTATTATTATTATTATTATTATAATCAAAAAAGAAGCGCTAAGCCAACCTAAAATTATTATTACTATTAAAGGTCTTTATTATTATAATCAAAACCATGTGCTAAACCCACAAGGGGTCTTTAATTAAGGCTACATCTAAGCTCTGTATCACCAGTCAGGAATGTTGCCTTGATGCTGCCAAAGAATTCCTCATGTAAGAAATTAGAGCTACCCTCCCCTTCCTTGGATCAATCTTGATTGCATATGTTCCAGGATTTATGGATTTAGTGCATCTTGCTAAATAAAATAAACCTACTGCTTTCATTGTTCCGGTTTCTTTACTCACAAAATTGGGTTGCTTGCTGGTGAAGGGCTCTTGAACTAAGGAACAACCTGTGCTCCCAATGCTTTAGATAGTGTGCATTTTTAGCATTTCCCCAAGCGCTGTATGATCCCCTATGGGTTCTGCGCTCCCCCATAATGTAATAATAATAATCACAAAGTTGAATTTACCAGGGAACAGCAGTTATTCTACTTCGACTGGTTACAAAAAACGTCCTAAGATATACTACCCAAGCTCCTGGTACTATAGCTATGAAAACTTTAAAGGGTCACATATGTAACAGGATCAGGGAGTAAAGCCTAGAAATGGAAACATTAAAAAAGCAGTTTCAAGGGAGGTGCCTAGCTGCTGGTGAAGGGCCAGGTGGTTATGCTCATATCTCCCATCTGAAGGTGTCAGGATCAAGTCCTGGTAGAAGTGAGCCTCTAAGTATTTCAAACACAATCTCTCCTTTGATCTAAGGAATGAGCTATCCTTCTCTTCTTGGGTCAAACCTGCCTGCCTCCCATTCCCTTGACACTGACCCTTAGACATTCAGCAGTTCCCAGTGAATATACCGTAATAAGAATCAATGGAAAGAAGGGTGGGCTAATGTTAGATTAGGCAGGTTTGTCAGGAAACAGGGCAAGTGTTTCCTGGCCTGGGTCTTACTCATACGATGACCTGCAGCTGAAGCTTTTAGTCATCTGACTGAGGCCTTTCACTGGCTTACTGGTCCAAGCCTTGAAGAAACTGATTTTCTAAACCATTTACATCACAAAAAAGTCTTTAAAAACCAGTGAGTACTGAAAATGTGGCTCTGAGAGGAGGGCAGCCAGGGTTAAATTTTAAGTTCACAAGGATGTATTACAATTATAATTGTGGGAAGTGCTAAAACCATAGGGGGTTAAATGGCACCTGTGAAATGGAGGGTAGCTCCAATTCCCTGCATTGAGAGCCATTTCACCAGTGTCAAGGCACCTTCACTGGAGGGTCAAGGATGGAAACCACTGTACAAGGGTCATTAACCCTTTGAGGGTCGACAGGCCCTCTCCGAAACTCGTTCTCAGGGTCGGCCAAATTTCAAAAAAAAAAAAAATTATTTTTTCTTATGAAAAAATAGAGTATTTTTTTCTAAACATTATAGGCTAAACAAAAAAATTTTAGCGTCAATACTTACCGAGATATGGAGGTGTGAAATTTCCCAAAATTGAACAGCATATGGTAACATCGCCGACTGCCGTCACCCGGTATTTTTCTATTTACTTTTTTATGTACTATTTTCAATTTTTTTTCAATTTTTCTTTTTCTGAGTAACTTTTATGGCCTCTGAGGCCAACATGATCAGTATTTTGTAAGTTATTTCTTTTTCAATACTACACAATAAGGGCGTAAACACTGTTGTCATTATTTTGTTTACAGAAAATATTTACACAAACAAACAATATGAAATGTTGTTTATTACTATTTTTCTATATTTTATATACACATATACAGTCACAGGACATGTTTCTAGAAGTTCTGCAGCCTGTGGAAGTCTTTGAAACATGGTGTCATGCACAGTGGAGTTTTGCACTCCTCACACATAAAACGAGTGTCTCTGCGTTGTCGTGGGCGTTTTTTTTGTATGTGAACAGACGTAACACCTCTTCTGAGCCTTTTTCTTCAAAGCAGTAGCAGGCAGTTTTACCAGGAAGTGATCACCATGCTTCAGACGAGCAGGTAGTTGTTGATAATTTGGTGGGCGGTCAATTGCAGGTGCATTTCCTTGGTACTTGAATACTATTTGTCTGATGACAGACAAACAGAATTCGCCGTACTGTGGTTGTTTCTGGTGCTCATCTTATACATATTATAAGCATTGAGCATGGAAATGTCCAGAAGATGGAAAAACAGTTTGATGTACCACTTATAACTCTTGCGAACACAATCAGCAAACCCAATCTGCATGTCACATTTGTCCACTGAACGCATGTTGAAGGTGTAATCAATCACAGCTGCAGGTTTTAGAAGGGTTCATTTCTCTCTCTATGCTGCCTGCCACTGTCTGCCATTTCATTAGGGTGAATTGATGACAACAGTGTGACATCTCGTTTGTCATGCCACCGAAATGCCATGATGTCATTGGCAGCAAACGCCTGCACCTCACCTCTGCGAGTGCCAGCATCAAACCTGGGCATATGTTTTCGATTTGCACGCACTGTGCCACACACATCTGTCCATGTTCACTCGCAAAAATCACTGAGTGAGGGGCTTGTGTACCAGTTATTCTGTATATAATATATGCCCCTTACCAAGGTATGGTTCTATCATTGTTCGAACCACATCACTGAGATGCCCAATAACTTCCTGGTATTTTGCAATGTATAACTTCCAGTGTACACAATAATATCCAATACCAGACCACTGTAACAATCACAAAGCACAAACAAACTTTTACCAAAGCGTTTCCTCTTGCTTGGTATTGTACTGCTTGAAAGAGAGTCTTCCTTTGAACAGAATCAAGACTCGTCAATTACAAGCTTCCTGAAGGGATAAAAATGAGTACTGAATTTCTGTTTCAGATACACAAACACATTCCTAATCTTATATAACCTGTCAGTTCTGTCAGGCCTGGTTTTATCTGAGAAGTGAAGCATACGTAACATTAGCACAAATCGATTCACTGGCATTATATCACTGAAACCTGGTGTTGCAATCAGGGGTCTGTTGACACATTTAATGTTTCACTTTGTGCTTATACACATGTGGCATAAGCATTATTGTGGCAAAGAAAAGATACAGCTCAGCCACAGTTGCCTCCTTCCATTGGTGTAGACGTGATTTTGGTGAAAGTATTGTGTTTGCCATGGTGTACTCGTAGTATGTGTTGCTTTCCATGACAATACTTTTCATCAGTGGTTCGTCAAAGAATAACTCGAACATTCCAGTTCAGTGGCATTGTTCCCAAGTGTACAAGATGGCCGTATTCCACTTTGGCTGCCATCAAACTGGTGGGGATTTGGAACAAAATTGACAGCTTCTGCCAATCCAGGTGCGGTCTGCTGGTGGGTACTGGACAATGACAGGTGGTTGTGGTTGTGGAGGTTGTGGTTGTGGAGGTTGTGGTTGTGGAGGCTGGTGTGGTGGGGGAGTTGGGGGATGGTGGCCTTTGTTCTAGATCAGCTGAGGCAGCGGCGTGGGTGGCAGCGTGGGTGGCAGCATGGCCCACTGCTGGTGCCTCACCGCCGGCACCACTACCACCACGCACATTTTCCATCCCAATTGCAACAGTATCTTCGTCATTTTCACTGTCTGTTCCTGTTGTACAGCCACGGGATGTACTCCGAGATACACTCCTTCCCCTTGGAATAGCATATGGCACACTTCCAGAGCGCATATATCGTGTATATACTGACGCTTCACGGGGAATATTGCACTTCACTATCACTACTGGAACTAGTTTGAAGAGCTTGTAGTTCATATTCACTATCACTATCATCACCCATGCTCTCATCTGAGTCTGGGATTTGGAAGAAAATAGAAGTTTCCTCTTGGGTTCTGGAACAACTGAACGTGAACACGAGGGCCCAGCACCAGAGGTGGAAGGCTGAGGGTCGTCTGGGTTTTCTTCACTATTACCGATATTATGGTCATTAGTTTCGGTCAAAACCTCACTAAAACCACGAAACTCATCTTCACTGGCACTTCCATCACTATTAGACTGTCACTGGGGAACAAAAGTGTCCCAATTCGCCGAGGAGTGAGGAGCTTCTTACCGCGAGGCATGGTGGACATTGTTTACTAAGAGGGCATTCCCACAATGCACCACTGGGTCCCAGATTTTTTTTCTACCGCGCACACTGACCACGCAGACCCATTCTCTCACACCTAGGCCTATCAGCCTTTTCGCGCGAGATTTGAGGCCGCTAGAATTTATGCGTACTAGTACGTCAAAAACCCCTACGCGTAAGACGTACTAGTACGACGAAAACCCTCAAAGGGTTAAAATTGAAATTCCTTAAAGGATAGCGGTGAAAGGCTCTTGAAGCCAAAGAAATGGAGCTAGCCTACTTACAGCATGGATACTTTAATTCTTTAAAAAAAGTAAACTGTGTACGTAGAGATGCACCTTTCCGGAACATGGAATACTGTATAGGCACCTGATGTTCACCATAACTTGTTTACAGTGCCTGGTAAGTTTATATTTTATAATCAGAAAGAGAACAAACAAAACTGTCACAAACAACACCTGGAAGTGGGGGAATGACACACACACACACACAAGCTTTTCGTGTCCCCCCTCAAAGGTTTACTAAAGCCAGTGAGGGGTTCTTGATCCAAGGAATTGAACAATGACTAATTTGCTTTGTATTGAATCTTACTACTGTTTCCTCAGGCACTATATTACCCCCGAGTTAAGTGCTCTAAGAATGTAATAACTCTTTTTGTGAATATAATGACAAGTTCAGTAATTTCTCAACATCAAATAGAAGCATATTACCTTCAAATAAACTTGACAAGAGTAAGCTTTCTTGTTTATTCTAATAGCAGCTTAATGACCCACAATGCATTTGTGTTTCTTTTTTAATAGACTGGTAATAAGTAACATAATTCTAGAGTTTTCTAGAATTCTGTTTAATATGTATATCTGTACTACAATTAATTTTAGGTATAGTGAAACAAATAATAAAAATGTTCTTAAACCTTATTGTCTCTGTACTACCTATTACATCTCATCAATGTTCACTTAAATTACTGAAACAGCGTGTTAACCACAGCTACGCTACATGTACACTACATGTTCTCCATTGTTAAGTGTCATAATGGGCAACCTGTACAATGCTATTTGAAAGTGTACAAATGTTAACAAATATTACAACCATATTTTGAAAGGTATCCTTAAACAAGCAGACTGCTGCTTGAAAGTCAAGATTTCTATTGCATAAAACTGCAAAAGTACTGCTTACCTTCACTAATGAAATGAGATTTATATCCCTTACATATAAACTAGGACATAATTTTCCTCGTTTCTACGTTTCATGCCTCAAAATTTACAAACATTCAAGATACTGTACCTGAAAAATTATTTAAAAAATTAATTTACATTCACACACTATGAATGTGAGATTTAATACGATAAAGGGAAAAGTGATCATAATTTTTTCCTTCTTCAAGAACAATATGTGTAATATTACTTAATATTATGCATATTGTTACTGCATCCTAAAAGGCTTGATCACACAAATGAAGCAATCAACAGATAAGTGCCTTAAAAATATGAAAAATCAATGAAGACTTCTCGAAAAAATATTCTGCAGTGAAAGAAAACAAAATAAAAGCGAGATAAAAACGCCACTGTATTCAAAGTGTTGAGAGTAATGTTTTATGGGAAAAATAACTTGACTCGCACAAATTTAGAACTTTTTAAATGGTATACAATAAAATGGGGGAAACTAACCACATATTAAAAAGATTAATGATTTGGTAGGTGAATAAGATCAATCACTTAAAGTGGTATTTAGCTATACAGTGGACCCCCGCTTAACGATCACCTCCAAATGCGACCAATTATGTAAGTGTATTTATGTAAGTGCGTTTGTACGTGTATGTTTGGGGGTCTGAAATGGACTAATCTACTTCACAATATTCTTTATGGGAAAAAATTCGGTCAGTACTGGCACCTGAACATACTACTGGAATGAAAAAAGTTCGTTAACCGGGGGTCCACTGTACTGGTAAAATATACAGTATTACCCCACCTTACAAGTTCGTTAACCGGGTGTCCACTGTACTGGTAAAATATACAGTATTACCCCACCTTACAAGCTCATCAACCTCTAGAATTGTTGTGTTACACTGCAAATTTTCATTCATAAAAAAATACAGTATTGGTCCTCATTTGTAAGTGCAAATCAGCGTAATTCAGGCAAATGTAAGTTGGGTTAGTACTGTAATGTATTTTGTTTACCACGAAACATGGAATATGGTAAAAAAAAAATATACAAAAATATTAAAATAAAAAATGGCATTGAAGTTGAGTATCTGGGTTTACTTAAAAGTTGTGTTGTTACCTATATCTAATTTAAGTACACCATTAGCTAGGTCATAACTATACTTTGTACATCATCCCATTTAGCTGACAGTAATATACCTAATGTAGGTCCCAGGGTTGGCATAACTGTCCACTTATTTAACCCTTAAACTGTCCAAACGTAGATCTACGTTCGTTCGCATAGCACTCCGAACGTACATCTACGTTTTTTTTTACATTCTTTCTTATGGGGAAAATCAAGTTTGGAGCGCTACGCATGAAAACATAGATCTACATTCGGACAGTTTAAGGATTTAAAAAAAAAAAAAAACAGCCCACCTAGGCTGGTAAATGGTAACTTCAATGCTACCTTTTTTATGCCTGATAAAGACTTTTGAAGCATCATAAGTTAGGAAATACGTATACATCTGAACTGCTACTGACCAGACCAATTTGTGTCCTGCAGATAAAATAAACTGGTAATTTTAAATTTAAAAACAAATTCATAAATATTTTCTTGCAAAAAGTCAGCCATTGAAAAAGCAGAAACCTTTTAAAAAAAAATCAGCCTGTATCAGTTATTTGATTTTTTTTTCCAATGGGTTATTTAAAAAAAAAAAGTGAAGGGGGAAAAGTGGGTTACCCACGTCTGTGCCAACCCTGGAAGGATCCCTTCAAAGGAATATTTATCAGTTATGTGCATAACTTCTCTAATTAGAACAATATGAGACAACTTAGTTTTATTGCGTATTCTGACATTTCAGAGCAGATTCTGGCTTTTCTCACATGTATGGCATTTTAGCTACAATATGCCTATAAGACAATTGATGTTATATTGTGTAGAAATACATAAATTATCATAAATTTTAATCAAACTTGCTTTCACAGCCTCTCAGTTACTAACAAAACAAAAAAGTACATCTACTGCATTAAATTAAAATGATAATTCCAGCATTTCATCCAGTATTAATATGTTTTAAGAATGCCTCTCAAACTCAAAGCTACAAGGGTTATTATAATTATAATCATAGGAAATCCTAAGCCTTAAGGGTCATACAGCACCTAGTGAATGGAAGGCTTGATCTCCCCTACAGGTTTAGCACTTCCCTTTGAATATTAATTATATTATCATCAAAACTAAGTGCTAAGCCACCAAAGTCATACAGCGTTGCTTCCCTTTGAATAAAAATGAAATCAGGTTTGATCTGAAAAAGTGAAAAGTAGCTCTAAATAGTCCATCAGAAAAGCAACAAATAGCAATACTTTTAACCCTTAAACCGTCCAAACATATATCTACGTCTACGTGCAGGGGTCTCCGAACATAGATCTATTTTTTTTTACATGCTTTCAAATGGGGAAAATCAAAGTCGGAGCGCTACACACGTGAACGTATATCTACGTTTGGACAATTTAAGGATTAAGGGAGTGTCTTAATGCTTGTGAAGAGGTCTTGATTCAAAGAACTGGAGCTACTGTTCCCTTCCTCTTATCAAAAATGATAACTTTTCATTCCCCAAATACTGTATGATTGTACAGATCTAGCACCTCCTTTAATATAATAATAATAATAATAATCTATTATCATTAGAGGCTACACACTGCAATATAGGTTCAACGCTGATTTACCAGCAACAGATCAGCCAGCACCTCTTTTAGTCTGGATAAATTTACGAGACTACCTTGTCCCCAAAACAGTTGACCTGGCAGCCACAGATGATATTGTATGAAGTGTGTGCTCACCTTTATTGTTTACACTGCAGTTGGTAGGGATCCTTTAATTCTATGCAATTATTAGCATATTTTGCTGACAATTAACTCTACAGCTAGTGATTAGCTCTGCAGATCCAATAAAACTCTAAAATTTACCACTTTGGGAGTGGTAGAACTTCAACATTCTTTCTAAGTACACTACTAAATAAATCTATTTTATTTATGCTAATGTTTAATTTAAGTTTGCAGCAGACCATGGTGGGTCAGAGGTATATTGTTGAATTATTAATACATGACCTCTGTTGGTCTGGCAAAATCAACATTGTAATAAAGTTGGTAGAATTACCGACAATATGTAAAGTAAAAGGACACAAGTGCAACTAATGTGACATTTATTGTGGCAACGTTTCGCTCTCCAGGAGCTTTATCAAGCCATGATAAAGCTCCTGGAGAGTGAAACGTTGCCACAATAAATGTCACATTAGTTGCACTTGTGTCCTTTTACTTTACAAAATCAACATACCAGCAAAGCTCAGGAACCAGAGGTGCAGGAAAATCAGTGTTGCATAAATAATTTTAAGAGCAGGACAGAGTCAGGGTAATATAAATTAAAAGGGAACCAGTAAATGTTCATACTTCTATTCCAATGCTATACTGTGAGAAAACTATAACATTACATTATCAATGATATTTGTTAAACTAGTACTGGATAAGTGAAGTATTCCTCTACGCTATTAACAAACATTTACTTGTGCTACTGCATTACCTGAAAATAATTAGCACCAGTGGCAAATTATGTTCAGTATCTCTTAGGAATTGAGAACAGTTTCAGCATTATTCACATGTCAATATACTGTATTCTATTTCCAATTAAACACTAAGAAAATCACCACAAGCACAAATTTGTATAAAACATGATTCGCAAAAACGTAATAGTTGGATGAATCTTATTGTAGCCAGCTGACCCAGTGGCCCCACCCGTGGTATGGTTTGTATAAAACATTATGGGATCTGATTTTGAATAACTCTTAAGATGCTGCGAGTGTATGCATATATGAGAATAGAATTTTGCCCTACAAAACCAATGAACTAAAATTTTTTTGGAAAAACTTTAAAAGATTCTTGATCTGGTTGTTTAGGATTTGAAGAAGTGCCATTATACAGTACATGACCAAAAGAAATAAACCACTAGATAATATATGTACAACAATCTGTTGTTCTAGACTGGTTTTCACACCTTGTGGGATCTTAGCTAGTATTACTGGCAGTTCAGAGCTTTTGACATTTTTTGTGTCAAAATAACATTAATGGTAAAGTATGGTAATACAAAGCACCAACAGACAATGAAAGAATTTTTCACTTGTAAGTGTTTTGTCATTCTCCTTATGAGCTCATGACTACATGACTTGCAAAGTGTAAGAAAAAAGGTAAGAACTGATGTGTAAAAATGCAGAAAGTGTGGGAAATATTAAAGAGTATAATGATAACTAAAAACAGTCTTATACTCTCCAAAGCTATTAACATCAATGTGCAGTGACATAGGCTGGTAGCAAAAAATACTTTATGTTTAAAACTCTTTACAAAGGAAAATTCTAACAAGTTTAAAAAAAAAAAAAAAAAAAACACGTATAAGCTGTCAGCTACTGTAGGTCTCCAATATATTTTTTGTCATTAAAAACTTTTCTACTTAGTGTGAACACATCATAAAAAGCTTCGTCCTTCTAATGTTACTCTTGGCAGAATAACATCAAGAAACAGAGCTTAACTTCATCATTAACACTTATACTTCAGCCTTAATAAGAAAACATAATGGTTACGAATAATTTTTATATGTAATTATAATACCTAATATTTATAAATTAGAAAATAAATATTTGTATATCAATGTTTCTTTTGTTGATTTTAGCTGCAGTGTACTAATAAACTCCCAGTTTCAACTCCCAACCTTACACTTTGACAAGAAAGCCTGGATTCTTGTGAAACTCTTGATCCAAGGAACTGAATCTACACCCTTTAAAGGGGGGGAGGCTTAATGAAAGGCTCTTGATTCAAAGAACTGGAGCTGCCCCTTCCCTTAATTAGATCAACCATAATTGCTTCCCATTTTCCTGGCATGATGACTTCTACAGGTTCAGCACTTCCATGTGAATATTACTTTAAACTACACGCCTCTTCCTGGGGTCAAACGTGATTATTCACCAAACATCCCTCTACCAGATGCAGTGTGACCCTTATGAGCTTAGCACTTCCCATTAATATAAAAATATTAATAACTTCCTAACCTTAAACGTAACAATGCCAGTCAATTTATTCCTTGTACTTGAATTCTTCATATAGATTACAATGTCTGTGAATACATTTCAATTGTACATATTCTATGGTCAGTACGTATTTAAATGCTAGAAAATATTTACCATAAATAAAGGTCATAAATAAATTAATTGGTAATGTTAAGTACTGTGACAATATACATTTTGTGTACTATCTATCTCAGCTGCAAGACACATTTGTCTACACAAGTTATAATTTAGTTCACCATAAGCATAAGTTAGCTGTCACAGGAAGTTTTTGTTTCAAATACAGTAAAGAGAATTTCCCTTACCTATAGGAAGAACTGGTCCCAGTCAAGAGAACAGGTGAACCCTTGGCTGAAGTCCTTGCTTGGCAATAACTGTAGTCAACTCTAACATCAGACGATGCTAATTGTATTAAGAATATTTCATTACAACTGTTAATCTGCATTCAAAGGTACAAAAAATGTCATGTTATTTATGTGAAAAAAAAAACCACACAAAGCCTGTCTTTAATGTGAACATTTCACCTGGGATAAGCCTACTGAGATAACTGAAAAGTACAGCAAAATACAGGCTTATGTATCAGGGGTAGGATGTGGACAATGAGACTGATTGTTAAATTCACAGGGAAACAAAATAGGTACCCATAAAGTTTACACAGTAGGTATCATAAATATGCACACATACAAGTACTCTTTTAGCAGACTATTTGTTGACAGTTTTGAAAAGTGCCAGGGCACAGGGCAACTTTTATATGCTATACTGCTGAAGACAATTAGGTAATGATTGTGAAATTTCAATCTTTAATAAGTGCCCTGGTAACTCACCGGACTTCAATAGAGAACATATTGAACTTGATTAAGCATAAGTTTTGTGGCAGGGACGTGTCCACTCTCCCCAAACTCTTGAGTGTGGTTAAGGTGTGGGATTATTATAATCAAAAGCAGCGCTAAACTGCAAGGATATACAACTAAGGTGTGGGAAAGTATTAAACTACTATCCTCTATACTTTAGATGACAGTTTAGTGCTTTATTTGATTATAATAATAGTAATATATACTTTAGATGTAAACAGTGCATCATGAGGAAGGGCAGTCCTATAAAATACTAGGGTAGGTAGCCCATACATATTTCAATATTTTATGTTTAAACCAATAATTTATGGAGAGCTTGCTCATTATGTGTGTGAAGAATTAATGAGCACGCACATGTATGATGCCTACTGTACAATGCCATAATGAGGGATAAACAAGGTGAGAAGGGATTCACTGGTCCTTGCTGCATCAAACTAATTACATTAACTCTGCTCAGTACTGCAGTAGTTTTATAATAGGCACATCAATATTAAGTGCCAATTGATTCTTTTCTAAAGTGTTGAAACTCCAATTTTCTTTAGTATCTATCTTGTGATCAACAAGGAACACTAATTTCTTAATTAACCTAGTATACCCTCACCCACTTAATCTACTTTCTCCTATAACAAGATATCATATATATAAGCTTGATTTTTTTATTCTTTTCAACTGGCTTTATGAAGCTTACCCAAGAGAGAAAGTCAACAATAAAGACATGCCCCAGTATAATGGCTTTTATTTACATTCTTTTAAATCAAAGGTATAATGCCAATAAGTATATGGCTAAGAGATGTGCAACACCTGGGTAGCTTCATTCAGATGTTTCAGTTGCAGAGCAGGCATTATCAAATAATCTATTAGATTGAGAAAGAATGCTGAGAAGACAAAATGTCTCTCAATAATCAAGTATTGCACACATGTCTAGTCATCAAAAAACTTGTTGGTATTATACTTTTATCTTGTCATACCTGTTTGAGACAGCAACAGCATAGAATCTTGGTGGAGAAAATATTCTACAATTCTATTGCTAATTCTTTGGACCACCTTATGGAGCCTGACTTACTTTTACTAGTGGGCATTGCCTATGTGACAACTTCAACTGCTGCATCTCTCCAGATGATCTACAAGCCATAGCTAAATCTTATAGGTTTGACCTACTTTCTCTAATGGGCATCACCCACACGTGACCATGTCTGCAATTGCTGCATCTCTCAACTCCAATATAAAACTCTTCATCCTCATGCTTCTGTATTAGTTTGATAAAGTCTGCTGTGCAAGTGAAATGTATATCAAAACAAATACCCAGGTGATCACATGTGTTATTTACATCTTTGTTGTTAGTCTTGCCTATGCTTCATATTTTTGGAAGCTTTCATAATGAAGTATGTCAGCATTTTTTTAAAAAAATCCATGCCAAATGCACTTCAAGATAAACAGTTTACATTGGAATGTAAAAAAAATATTAACTGAAGTTACCCTTCACTATCTGTAAATAAATTTGATCTCCCTGAACATTAAGTTAAAATATAAGTACACAAGTGTATACCAGAATACAATTTTTTTTTACAAGTGTTAAAATACTAAAATTCAAATAACTGCTGTAGAATTTATGAAAGAAAACCCAAGTTGTTTTCATGTAATAATATGAATATTACACTAACTTAAAAGATAATGTAAATTTATTAATCAAACACAAACCCTGAGAATTTACAATACTACATTCTCTAAATATCCAAGCAAGTAATGCTATGTGGTAATCAGCATTTGTGGATACTGAGAATAATTTTACTCTTAATGAAAACGAGGAAATGTACTGGTACAGTATTTTCCAAATGGACAAAAACAAATATTTGATTAGCATTGGTGATGTAAAACAAATGTGCTGTGGTCAAATGCCACACAAATACGGTACTTACACAGCAAGATAACAATAAAAAAAAAGGTAAGGTATACTAAGGTACATCAGTCTTGTTTATAAATTTGGAGAAACTTAGAAGTCTGCATGACACTGTTAGGAGAAGAAAAACACATCTAAAAAAATAAGTCAGTACCATGACCAAAACAAATCACAGCTAACCCACAAATTGGAAATGAATCTGAATTAGTATGCTTGTCCACCCTGATTCTCGATACAGTAATGGTTCAGAATGGACCGAGTGTCAAACTAGCTTCGTCAACAATTTCTAGGTCAGCTGTGAACCTATGTGGACTCCATCATTGATTAATTACAAGTACAGAAAACCCTCAATTTAATGGCCTAATAAAGGGGATCAGGTGGCTAGTAGTGGTAATTGTGGTGGATAAACTCAAAACTGTTTTGCTATCATTGTAACTAATGAACAATCTAGTCCGATAAATCGAGGGTTTACTTTATTCTACCACTGAAAGTTGTAACTATAATTACAGTATCTTAAATACCTTAAACTTTACATATTCTTAGTGAGCTTTGAAAAATATGTGGAATTTTTGCAGTTTTTTTTATTAAAAGAATGTCATTGTGAAGAAGTTATACAGGTGTGAGGATGTCTTCGTTCTATATGAGATTTCATATTCCACTTTAGCTGAGAACGGAAGGTACAGTAGGGACATTTAAAAGGCTTGTCTCCCAGGTGACTGCGGATATGACGTTCCAAGTTGTCGCGTCGACTACTCGCTCTGCCACAGATGGGGCAATGTAATTCTCCACCAGCACCGAACTGGAAATTTTTAATATTTGGGATAAAAATAATAAAATCTGTGATGGTTAGTGATTGCCAAAAATGAAAGATAAGCTCCTGGAAGCTTTATCAAGAAAATATTACCCAGCTTCAATACTTAAAAATGAAAGCATCATAACAAAAATAATTTTAATAATAAATATTAACAATTTTATTAAGAAAATGTACATAAATGTTACAAGATTGAAGTTAGCAATATGTTTTCTACAGTTTTTTAAAAACCTATATTTATACAGAATTTCAGATAGATTTAACCTTTAAACGGTCCAAACGTATATATACATTCATGCATGTAGCGCCCCAAACGTATATATACGTTTTCTTTGTCATTCATTCAACATTGCCACAATAAGCCTGAGTCACCTAGACATGAGAGAATGGGTGTGTGCACTCACTGTGTTCCATATTAAAATAATTGGGGATGCCTGGGTACCATATGCTCTTTTTTCCTTTTAAAAGAAAAGATTTCTTTTTTCCTCAAAAAATTTGGGGCGCTACGCGAGTGAACGTATATATACGTTTGGACAGTCTAAGGGTTAAACTAGGGCTAAGAGTACTTAATAATTAATACAGTACAGTTAAACAATGGATGTAAAGGTATTTAAATTATGAGAATAATGCATGCATATCTTAAGATAATGAGTATTAACATTTATAATATCTGAAGCAATAATTCTGAGTAAAATAGATAAATTAGCAGTAGTGTCCATTTAAAAATCTGTAGCAGTAATAACTTAGGGTAGAAATATAGTGGTGACATTTGAGATATGAATACGAAAGCTTATGTGAGGCACATTTAGCACGGTTGTATTAAAGATGTTAAACATGTGCAGCGAGTCAGGGCTGATTATACATCAAGTTCAGGTGGTGTTTTTTAGCAATATTTTTTCGAGCTAGCCAAACTTTAGTTCTGAAAATGAGAATCAAATGATGTGGTTCAAACGGTCACCTGAACTGTGAGTTCTTGCACTTCTGGCAAGAGAAGTAGTGAATGTACCTTATTTCCTTCTTTGGGTCACATACCTTGATGGGAAATGATGTGGTTAAAGAAAAAAAAAAGTGTAACTTGTAGATGTACAGCTTTTACGATCATCACTTTCATGGTATTCATGACATGTCTACCATTCGTGGTGCTCTCATCCCTGTACAGGAGGGCCCCGCTTTACGGCATTTCGCTTTACGGCGTTCCGCTAATACGGACATTTCAAATTATGACCAAAACTCGCTATACGGCTCCCCCCACCTGTCTTTCTAATACGGTCACAGCGGCCCACCGAGTTTGTTTACATTCTCCCTGAGCACATCTCCTTATTATGTCTGGAAACTTTCCAAAATTTCAAGTGTTTTAAAGTTATTGTATATTTTATATGTATTGTACTTGATAATTAAACTTGTGTACACCTGTACCTAAATAAACTTACACACTGTGCTGGCATGTAGGTACACATTAAAATCACTAAGAGTCTCTCTACTCTTGATGCAATAATAATAATCTCTTGGGCGCATTAATGTCGCATATTACATTAATATAGACATTTCCCTTAATCTATCTATGATATTTTTTTCAAAATTATATAAGAAACACATTATGTAACACACAAACATGATACATGCACCCACAGTATAAAAATTTATACAAATATATATGAGATGTTTACCAAACGGTTTGTAGAAGTGTCGGAAGAATTACGTTTTCTCTAGCCCGTCACCTGTTACTAGGGATAACTGTAGAAAAATATTCCTTTCGTATGCCTTCACTTTATAGCTATAATTCTGTACTAACTTGTACACAGTGTAAGAGTATTTGTTTCGTGATTTAATTATTATAATAATAATAAAAATATTATAAGGTAAAAGTTTCACAAACTCTTACAAATGTACATGAATGAACTAAAACTGGACACGTATTAATACCGTCTATTTCGCCTGACCGAGTGATCGTCCACAACCTGTTCAGTTTGTTTGTTTACACTGTCTGAGCTCGGTGTATCATTAAATGTTGTATATTACGTTAATATACACATTTTCATTAATCCATCCGTGATATTTTTTTTCAAAATTATATAATAAACACGATACATAACATAAATACATAACAACATGTGTGTAGAGAACCTAGGATAACCCAAAAAAGTCAGAGTGACTTACTTCCATTGCCTTCACTCAGAGCATCATTTCTTCTCAAAATGATGTTACATGAGAATGGGAGTGTTCTTCTTTATTTATTCTACCGTATCAATGTAGAGACAACCTGTACACAATGTAACTTGTACACAAACCAGACATGTACACTGTTTACAAAACTTACCTTCGCCTGGTTTGTTTACATAACTCTGCGCCTGTCCTCTCTCATGCACTCATTCTTTCTCTCTGGTATGGTAGCCTGGCTGACTACCATACATACCACACTTGATTTTTTACAATAAATACTACTCATCTCACCCTATATTTTAAGGTAAGTAATGAGTGAACTGTATATACATTTTATCGCTCTAGGATGCTTAAATATCATAGAATAGTATGTGTGGGTGGGGTGGCCTGGTATGGTAGCCTGGCTGACTACCATACATACCACACTTGATTTCTTACAATAAATACTACTTGTCTCACCCTAGATTAAGACTATAAATATTTTAAGGTAAGTAATGAGTGCACTGTGTGTGTATTGTACTTTTTTATTGTTTTTTTGATGCCTGGTTCTATTGCTAACATAATATATGTTAGTGTAAACTTGTTATCTAGTGTTTGTATGCATTTGTAAGTGAAAAAAAGGGTGTTCCACTTTACGGTGGTTTCCGCTTTATGGCGGTAGCCTGGAACCTAACCCGCCGTATAAGTGGGGCCCTCCTGTATATGATAGCCTTTATTTCTAAGAATCATCACCCTTCTTGACACTCTTATCTTGTCTTGACCTCTTAAATCTGCTGTCATTTTTCTTTGAACAAAGGCAATTCAATTGTTCTTGGTTGCAAGTCCTCATTTTTCGACTCTCGAACCTGCACTAACACTTTTAATCAAAGGTATGGGAGTGAACTTCTTCAAATTAATTTTCCATGTCTTTTACTGTCTCTGGCATGAAAACAACCTGCAATTGGTTGAAAAACCTGATGCAAGGCTACTGATAACAGATAGTGAATAAGTTTCCTTCTTTAGGTCACAGAGCTTTAGCAGAACAAGTAAGGCATTGTGACTCACATGATTCTTTGCTACTTGTAAATAACTTTAAGCATGTCCCACCTCCCAACCTATATGCAGTAAATTGTGTTGCAAATAGCCTATGTCATGCACAGCTTCATGCACTCACTCACAGTTTAACTAATACAGGTTAAGCTGCAGAAAATATACAGTAATAAAATAATTTAATTCTGTGGGGAAGCAGAAAAGAATTCTTCCTCCATAAGACATGCATGTCGTAAGAGGCGATTAAATACCAGGAGCAAATGGCTGGTAACTCCTTCTCCTGTATAAATTATCAAATTTAAAAAGAAAAACACCCGGCCTTGGTGGGATACGGCTGGTTCACAAAAAAAAAAAAAAAATAAAAAAAAAAAAAAATAATAATATATATATATATATATATATACACAGTGGACCCCCGCTTAACGATCACCTCCAAATGCGACCAATTATGTAAGTGTATTTATGTAAGTGCGTTTGTACGTGAATGTTTGGGGGTCTGAAATGGACTAATCTACTTCACAATATTCCTTATGGGAAAAAATTCGGTCAGTACTGGCACCTGAACATACTACTGGAATGAAAAAAGTTCGTTAACCGGGGGTCCACTGTATATATACACAGTGGACCCCCGCTTAACGATCACCTCCAAATGCGACCAATTATGTAAGTGTATTTATGTAAGTGCTTTTGTACGTGTATGTTTGGGGGTCTGAAATGGACTAATCTACTTCACAATATTCCTTATGGGAAAAAATTCGGTCAGTACTGGCACCTGAACATACTACTGGAATGAAAAAAGTTCGTTAACCGGGGTCCACTGTATATATATATATATATATATATATATATATATATATATATATATATATATATATATATATATATATATATATATATATATATATATATATATCCATGGGGAAGTGGGAGACGACCGACTTGTTGAAAAAAAAAAAAAAAAAATAATAATAAATATATATATATATATATATATATATATATATATATATATATATATATATATATATATATATATATATATATATATATATATATATATATACATACATACATACACACATGGGGAAGTGGAATAAGAATCTTTCCTCCGTAAGCCATGTGTGTTGTAAAAGTCAACTAAAATGCCGGGAACAATGGGCCAGTAACCCCTTTTCCTGTAAAGATTACTAAAAAGAATAAGAAGAAGAAAATTGTCAAAGTGGGAAGTCTGAATGTGCGTGGATGTTGTGCAAATGATAAGAAAGAGATGATTGTGGATGTTATGAATGAGAAGAAGCTGGATGTCCTGGCTTTAAGTGAAACGAAGCTGAAGGGGGTGGGAGAGTTTCAATGGAGAGAAATAAATGGGATTACGTCAGGGGTTTCAAATAGAGTTAGAGCTAAAGAAGGAGTAGCAATAATGTTGAAGGATAAGCTATGGCAGGAAAAGAGGGACTATAAATGTATTAATTTCAAGGATTATGTGGAGTAAAATAAAGATTGGATGTGAAAAGTGGGTTATAGTAAGCGTGTATGCACCTGGAGAAGAAAGAAGTGTAGAGGAGAGAGAGAGATTTTTGGGAAATGTTGAGTGAATGCATGGGGAGTTTTGAATCAAGTGTGAGAGTAATGGTGGTTGGGGATTTCAATGCTAAAGTGGGTAAAAATTTTATGGAGGGAGTAGTAGGTAAATTTGGGGTGCCAGGGGTAAATGTAAATGGGGAGCCTTTAATTGAGCTATGTGTAGAAAGAGATTTGGTAATAAGTAATACATATTTTATGAAAAAGAGGATAAATAAATATACAAGGTATGATGTAGCACGTAATGAAAGTAGTTTGTTAGATTATGTATTGGAGGATAAAAGGTTGATGGGTAGGCTCCAGGATGTACATGTTTATAGAGGGGCAACTGATGTATCGGATCATTATTTAGTTGTAGCTACAGTTAGAGTAAGAGGTAGATGGAAAAGAGGAAGGTGGCAACAACAAGTAAGAGGGAGGTGAAAGTGTATAAACTAAGGGAGGAGGAAGTTCGGGGGAGATATAAGCGACTGTTGGCAGAAAGGTGGGCTAGTGCAAAGATGAGTAGTTGGGGGGTTGAAGAGGGTTGGAATAGTTTTAAAAATGCAGTATTAGAATGTGGGGCAGAAGTTTGTGGTTATAGGAGGGTGGGGGCAAATGGAAAGAGAGATGATTGGTGGAATGATGAAGTAAAGGGTGTGATAAAAGAGAAAAAGTTAGCTTATGAGGTTTTTACAAAGCAGAAGTGTTATAAGAAAAGCAGAGTATATGGACAGTAAAAGAAAGGTGAAGAGAGTGGTGGGAGAGTGCAAAAGGAGAGCAGATGATAGAGTGGGAGAGGCACTGTAAAGAAATTTTAATGAAAATAAGAAAAAATTTTGGAGTGATTTAAACAAGTTAAGAATGCTAGGGAAAGTATGGATTTGTCAGTTAAAAACAGAGTAGGGGTTTAGTAAGGGGGAGAGGGAGGCTTTAGGATGGGAGAATTTTTTTTTTTGGGGAACTTTTAAATTTGGGAAAAAAGGGGGTGGTAATTTTCATCACGGTCAGGGGAGGATACCTTTTTTTAGGAGTGAAAAAGAGCAGAATGTAAGTGTGGGAGAGGTACGTGAGGATTACGTGAATAAAAGGGGGGGTAAAAAGCAGCTAGAACTGATGGGATCAGACAGAAATGTTAAAAGCAGGGAGGAAATAGTTTGGAGGGGTTGGTACTTTTGTTTAATAAATGTTTGAAGGGGGAGTACCTGGGGAGGGGGCGGAGAGCATGTAATAGCCCCTTTATATAAAGGGAAAGGGACAAAAGAGATTGTAAAAATTATAGAGGAATAAGTTTTATTGAGTATACCAGGAAAAGTGTATGGTAGGGTTATAATTGAAAAAATTGAGGTAAGACGGGAAGGGTAGGATTGCGGAATGAGCAAGGAGGTGTCAGAGTGGGTAGGGGATGTGTAGATCAAGTGTTTACATTGAAGCATATATGTAAAACAGTATTTAGATAAAGGTAGGGAAGTTTTTATTGCATTTATGGATTTAGAAAGGCTATGATAGAGTGGATAGGGAGCACTGGGGCAGATGTTGCAAGTATATGGAATAGGTTTGGTAAGTTACTAAATCTTTTAAAGAGTTTTTATGAGGATAGCGAGGCCAGGTTAGGGTGTGTAGAAGAGAGGGAGACTACTTCCGGTAAAAGTAGGTCTTAGACAGGGATGTGTAATTATCACCATGGTTGTTTAATTATTTATAGATGGGGTTGTAAAAGAAGTAATGCTAGGGTGTTTGGGAGAGGGGTGGATTAAATTATGGGGAATCAAACTCAAAATGGGAATTAACACAGTTACTTTTTGCTGATGATACTGTGCTTATGAGAGATTCTAAAGAAAAATTGCAAATTTTAGTGGATGAGTTTGGGAATGTGTGTCAAGGTAGAAAGTTGAAAGTGAACATAGAAAAGAGTAAGGTGATGAGGGTATCAAATGATTTAGAAAAAAGAAAAATTGGATATCAAATTGGGGAGGAGGAGAATGGAAGAAGTAAATGTTTTCAGATACTTTGGGAGTTGACGTGTCGGCGGATGGATTTATGAAGGATGAGGTTAATCATAGAATTGATGAGGAAAAAAGGTGAGTGGTGCATTGGGTATATGTGGAGTCAAAAAACGTTATCTATGGAGGCAAAGAAGGGAATGTATGAAAGTATAGTTAGTACCAACACTCTTATATGGGTGTGAAGCTTGGTGGTAAATGCAGCAGAAAGGAGACAGTTGGAGGCAGTGGAGATGTCCTGTCTAAGGGGAATGTGTGGTTGTAAATATTAGCAGAAAATTCGGGAGTGTGGAAATTAGGAAAAGGTGTGGAGTTAATAAAAGTATTAGTCAGAGGGCAGAAGAGGGGTTGTTGAGGTGGTTTGGTCATTTAGAGAGAATGGATCAAAGTAGAATGACATGGAAAGCATATAAATCTATAGGGGAAGGAAGGCGAGGTAGGGGTCGTCCTCGAAAGGGTTGGAGAGAGGGGGTAAAGGAGGTTTGGTGGGCAAGGGGCTTGGACTTCCAGCAAGCGTGCGTGAGCGTGTTAGATAGGAGTGAATGGAGACGAATGGTACTTGGGACCTGACGATCTGTTGGAGTGTGAGCAGGGTAATATTTAGTGAAGGGATTCAGGGAAACCGGTTATTTTCATATAGTCGGACTTGAGTCCTGGAAATGGGAAGTACAATGCCTGCACTTTAAAGGAGGGGTTTGGGATATTGGCAGTTTGGAGGGATATGTTGTGTATCTTTATACGTATATGCTTCTAAACTGTTGTATTCTGAGCACCTCTGCAAAAACAGTGATTATGTGCGAGTGTAGTAGGTTGGTAGACAGAAACCGCCCAGGGAGGTACTACCATCCTGCCAAGTGAGTGTAAAACGAAAGCCTGTAATTGTTTTACATGATGGTAGGATTGCTGGTGTCCTTTTTTCTGTCTCATGAACATGCAAGATTTCAGGTACGTCTTGCTACTTCTACTTACACTTAGGTCACACTACACATACATGTACAAGCACATATATACACACCCCTCTGGGTTTTCTTCTATTTTCTTTCTAGTTCTTATTCTTGTTTATTTCCCTTATCTCCATGGGGAAGTGGAACAGAATTCTTCCTCCGTAAGCCATGCGTGTTGTAAGAGGCGACTAAAATGCCGGGAGCAAGGGGCTAGCAACCTCTTCTCCTGTATATATTACTAAATGTAAAAGGAGAAACTTTCGTTTTTCCTTTTGGGCCACCCCGCCTCGGTGGGATACAGCCGGTGTGTTGAAAGAAAGAAAGTGGTGAAAGTGTTGAATGATGATGAAAGCATTTTCTTTTTGGGGATTTTCTTTCTTTTTTGGGTCACCCTGCCTCGGTGGGAGACGGCCGACTTGTTGAAAAAAAAAATATATATATATAATTTAAGCTTCCTTCCTTTTCAGCCTTTGCATTAGTCTGATCCCAAGACTTCAAAGTTTTAATCTTAAACTTTGTTTTTATTTATCCATGGCAATGAGAATGTCTAATTTAAATTAAAGTTACCACTATGCTGGAAATACTTTAAACAAGCACACTCTTTTCCCATTTTAATTTCCTTTCCATTTATTTCCCTGGAATCTTTTACAAGCAAAAGTTAATTGTTGTCCAATTTTTTTCATTGGTCACAGACTCTATACCTATATTTCCTGCAACACAGTCAGGGCAATTGGTAAAACTCAAAACTGAAAGTGACCCCTTCCCATTAAGTTACAATAGCAGTGGCTGTGTTTTTAAAAAACTTGAAATGAGCAAAAAGTTAAAATTTCAAGGATATGGACAGTACAAGTCCTTAAGAGGACATGGTCCAGCCAACTCCTGATGTGTGGGGTGTTAAACCAAGTTTCAATATGTAAAAAGGATAATGTATTGGAGAAAATCTGATATAAAGGAATACGTTTTAACTGCACCACACTGAATAAGCAAGGAAAGTTCAGTGTCAATTCCTATAAAAGTTAAATCACACTCTGAATAATAAAGGTGGATTTAAGGTAAACATATATTACAGGCAAGCTAACATTTTTTTTATCTATAAAGACTGTCAACATTGGGTGAGCCTATGTGTTCAAGTACATCTAGTCAAAACTGTACACTTTTAAGGTTAAAAGTATCTGAAAATATTTTTAAACTTATCTTCTTTATTTCATACTAGTTTTTAATTTTTAACAAAAGTAGAGCTGTTCATAATTTTTTAAAATATTTATACAATGACAAGTGCATAAAAAAGTTTGATACAGCACTGTACCTCAATAATAAAACACTCTAAAACAAAAAGTATTAGCATTCAACAATCATCATCTTGTTCTCGCTCTCTTATTCAGTATAAAAACGAAGCTGCATTGGTAAATGAAATCTAAATTTAAAATTTAAATAAAAAACAAGATCTTTTGGGCCATTGAGAATCCATGCTGGTTTTAAATATTCTTAAACTGCACTGCACTTTATGAGATTTAAATGCACAAATGCTGGTGGGCTGATTTTTAAAAATAGAAAAGTAGCAGGATTTAACCTTGGGTGCTGAGGAATCAAAGGCCACCATGTTAACCACTGTACCAATGACTAAGTTCAGAAGATTCATGACCTGTGAACTACAGTAAGTTCCAGCTGTGTTGTACAAGGATTTCCACAAAACAATCCATTTATTACCTACTGCACCTGATAATAACATAACTCACACATGGTTTTCATACATATGCCAGCCACACTTCTGTCATAACTCATAACTTAATAATGTTAAAGCTAAGAATATACTGTACATAGTTTCTGTTAATGTGAAGTTATAGAATGCTGCATTACAAAACTTAAATACTATTCAATTTTTTATTTTGCAAAAGCATAAAATCATTAAAGTGTTAAACAGCTGGAAACCCTTAGGTCAACTGAAACAGGAACAAAGATGGTAAAATAACAAAAATCACATTGTACAAATGATCATCCCTGCTAGCTACCTTTAACCCTTTGACTGTCGCGGCCGTATATATACGTCTTACGAGGTACCGTGTTTAACGTATATTTTTTATTTTATTATCACACTGGCCGATTCCCACCAAGGCAGGGTGGCCCGAAAAAGAAAAACTTTCACCATCATTCACTCCATCACTGTCTTGCCAGAAGGGTGCTTTACACTACAGTTTTTAAACTGCAACATTAACACCCCTCCTTCAGAGTGCAGGCACTGTACTTCCCATCTCCAGGACTCAAGTCCGGCCTGCCGGTTTCCCTGAACCCCTTTCTTAAATGTTACTTTGCTCACACTCCAACAGCACGTCAAGTATTAAAAAACATTTGTCTCCATTCACTCCTATCAAACACGCTCACGCATGCCTGCGGGAAAGGTCCAAGCCCCTCGCACACAAAACCTACTTTACCCCCTCCCTCCAACCTTTCCTAGGCTGACCCCTACCCCGCCTTCCTTCCACTACAGACTGATACACTCTTGAAGTCACTCTGTTTCGCTCCATTCTCTCTACATGTCCGAACCACCTCAACAACCCTTCTTCAGCCCTCTGGACAACAGTTTTGTAATCCCGCACCTCCTCCTAACTTCCAAACTACGAATTCTCTGCATTATATTCACACCACACATTGCCCTCAGACATGACATCTCCACTGCCTCCAGCCTTCTCCTCGCTGCAACATTCATCACCCATGCTTCACACCCATATAAGAGCGTTGGTAAAACTATACTCTCATACATTCCCCTCTTTGCCTCCAAGGACAAAGTTCTTTGTCTCCACAGACTCCTAAGTGCACCACTCATTCTTTTCCCCCATCAATTCTTTTGATTCACCTCATCTTTCATAGACCCATCTGCTGACACGTCCACTCCCAAATATCTGAATACATTCACCTCCTCCATACTCTCTCCCTCCAATCTGATATTCAATCTTTCATTACCTAATCTTTTTGTTATCCTCATAACCTTACTCTTTCCTGTATTCACCTTAATTTTCTTCTTTTGCACACCCTACCAAATTCATCCACCAATCTCTGCAACTTCTCTTCAGAATCTCCCAAGAGCACAGTGTCATCAGCAAAGAGCAGCTGTGACAACTCCCACTTTGTGTGTGATTCTTTATCTTTTAACTTCACGCCTCTTGCCAAGACCCTCGCATTTACTTCTCTTACAACCCCATCTATAAATATATTAAACAACCACGGTGACATCACACATCCTTGTCTAAGGCCTACTTTTACTGGGAAATAATTTCCCTCTTTCCTACATACTCTAACTTGAGCCTCACCATCCTCGTAAAAACTCTTCACTGCTTTCAGTAACCTACCTCCTACACCATACACCTGCAACATCTGCCACATTGCCCCCCTATCCACCCTGTCATACGCCTTTTCCAAATCCATAAATGCCACAAAGACCTCTTTAGCCTTATCTAAATACTGTTCACTTATATGTTTCACTGTAAACACCTGGTCCACACACCCCCTACCTTTCCTAAAGCCTCCTTGTTCATCTGCTATCCTATTCTCCGTCTTACTCTTAATTCTTTCAATAATAACTCTACCATACACTTTACCAGGTATACTCAGCAGAACTTATCCCCCTATAATTTTTGCACTCTCTTTTATCCCCTTTGCCTTTATACAAAGGAACTATGCATGCTCTCTGCCAATCCCTAGGTACCTTACCCTCTTCCATACATTTATTAAATAATTGCACCAACCACTCCAAAACTATATCCCCACCTGCTTTTAACATTTCTATCTTTATCCCATCAATCCCGGCTGCCTTACCCCTTTCATTTTACCTACTGCCTCACGAACTTCCCCCACACTCACAACTGGCTCTTCCTCACTCCTACAAGATGTTATTCCTCCTTGCCCTATACACGAAATCACAGCTTCCCTATCTTCATCAACATTTAACAATTCCTCAAAACATTCCCTCCATCTTCCCAATACCTCTAACTCTCCATTTAATAACTCTTCTCTCCTATTTTTAACTGACAAATCCATTTGTTCTCTAGGCTTTCTTAACTTGTTAATCTCACTCCAAAACTTTTTCTTATTTTCAACAAAATTTGTTGATAACATCTCACCCACTCTCTCATTTGCTCTCTTTTTACATTGCTTCACCACTCTCTTAACCTCTCTCTTTTTCTCCATATACTCTTCCCTCCTTGCATCACTTCTACTTTGTAAAAACTTCTCATATGCTAACTTATATATACGTATATATACTCATAAATTCTAGCGGCTTCAAATCAAGCAGGAGAAAGCTGGTAGGCTCACATGTGAGAGAATGGGTCTGTGTGGTCAGTGTGCACCATATAAAAAAAATCCTGGAGCATGCAGTGCATAATGAGAAAAAAAAGACTCCGACCGTTTTTTTTAATTAAAATGCCGACTTTGTGGTCTATTTTCGTATAGTATTTATGGTTGTATTCTCGTTTTCTTGGTCTCATTTGATAGATTGGAAAACATATTATAGAAATAGAGGTGATTTTGATTGCTTTTACTATAAAAAGAACCTAGAAATGGAGCTCAAAGTAGGGGAAATGTTTGATTTTTGCCAATGTTCAAAAGTAAACAAATGATGCCATTGTGCAATAAATATCCAACTAGCCATTCTAATATGCAGTAATGAAAGGGTTGATGTTATTTATACAATTATTACAGTATTGCAGTAGTCTGCATAATAGTAAGTCTTCTATTTTTTGCTTGAATAAAAATTCAAAATAGAAAGCAAGAGTAATATCAGAGGGGCCTGGAGATATGACTGATGAACAAAGAAAATGTTATTTTAGAGCCAGGAATGTCTGCATTGTTCATTCTGGACCTTATTTTGAAATTGTCATATTTTTTAGTTTTCGTGAAATTGGCCAAATTGCAAATTTCTGACCACATTATTAGGTAGTTGAAATCGGTAAATGGGCAGTTTCTTGTACTCAATCGATAGAAAAAATGGAGTTCTAAGAAAAAGCTATGAGTTTGGGCGACTGGAACAATGGAATTAGCCGAAAATAGGGCTCAAACTGGGCGAAATCGCCGATTTGTAAACAGCGCCGAGGTCGCTAACTTCGCGAGAGCATAAATCCGTCAGTTTTCCATCAAATTTCATTTTTTTGGTGTCATTACAATCGGGAAAAGATTCTCTATCATTTCATAAGAAAAAATATTTTTTTTTTTAAATTTTGCGACACCAGGAGACACCTCAGGATTGGGGGTTACGACAGTCAAAGGGTTAATGCCATAATTTATATGGAGCTATACTATGCCTTCTACAGTGATATTGTATATATTTGGAATGAAATATTGTAATCCCTAAATCTTCTTTTGCATCATTTTATAATGTAGTACTGTATGTTGTTATTGTGTTTCCTGTTTTCCACCTATTAGCCAGTGAGATCAAGTCTAATGCTTTTAGCCTTTCTTTGACCCTTCTAGTTTTAGCACTTCTTTTTGGATTATAATAATAACAATTTTAGTCTTTCTAAAGTCAAATTTTGTTTAATTCTTAGCCATTTTGCAGCCTGTCACTGGCCTTGTCTATTCTGGCAGATCAAAGGTCCCCCATACAGATGGAGCAATTGTGGTCAGTGACTAAGAACTTGTGGAGGAAAATCCAAGGAGTGAAACTGAAACCTTTACTAAATTGACCCTTTCGGAAAAAAATAAAAAAAAAAAATTTTCTTGTGAAGAGAGAATTTTTTCCCGATCATAATGACACCAAAAGTATGAAATTTGATGGAAAACATACAGAATTATGCTCTCGCGAAGTTATCGGTCTCGATGATGTTTACGCATCGGCAATTTCACTGACTTTGAGCCCTCTTTTCGGCCAATTCCAGTGTACTAGTCAAAAAAATCATAACTATTTCTCTAGAACTCCATTTTTTCTATCGAATGAGTACAAGAAACC
The DNA here is from genome assembly GCF_026875155.1 of Cherax quadricarinatus. Taxonomy (NCBI): domain Eukaryota; kingdom Metazoa; phylum Arthropoda; class Malacostraca; order Decapoda; family Parastacidae; genus Cherax; species Cherax quadricarinatus. The sequence goes on from NC_069405.1 coordinate 12,510,197, forward strand.
ACCCATTTACCAATTTCAACTATCCAATAAAGTGGTCAGAAATTAGCAATTTTGCCAATTTCACACAAATTTCAAAAGATGCCAATTTCCAAATAAGGTCCAGAATAAACAAGACAGACATTCCTGGCACTAAAATAACATTTCCTCTGTTCATCAGTCACGTCCCCAGGCCCCTCTTACATTTCTTTTGCTTTCCACTTTGAATTTTTATTCTCACAAAAAATAGAAGATTTATTGTTATGCAGACTACTGCATTAGTGTAGAAATGGTATAAATAATATCAGCGCACTTGTGAAAGAATATTAGACTCACCAGTTGACGTGTATTGGATTTGTTTACTTTTGAACTTTGGCAAAAATCGAACATTTCTGCTACTTTGAGCTCAGTTTCAAGGTACTTTTCATTGTGAAACTAATCAAAATCACCTCAATTTCTGTAATGTATCTTCCATTCTATAAAATGAAACCAGGAAAACTTGAATAAAACCATAAATACCATACGAAAATACAGTGCAAAGTCAGTTCTAAACCAAGAACACGGTCAAAGTTTTTTTTTTTCTCATTACGCACTGTGTGCTGCAGGATTTTTTTATACTGTGCACACTGACCACATAGACCCATTATTTCATATGTAGGCCTACCAGCTTTCTCTCGCTAAATTTGAAGGTGCTAGAATTTAGGCGTACTAGTACATCAATCATCCTGGTGCGTAAGCCGTACTAGTACGTCAGAAACCCTGAAAGGGTTAACCCTTTCACTGTCAAGGCCCCTGCTCTCAAACTTGCTCTCAGTGTTGAATTTAAAAAAAAAAAATATTATTTAATCTTATGAAATGACACAGAATCTTGTTCTGAAGGCAATGAAGGTACGAAATAAGATGGAAAATTTACGAAATTATGCTCTCGCTTAATTCCATTAATATCGTTGCGTAAATATTGCACTCTCGGCGATATTTATGTATCGGTGATTTCGCTGATATTGCGCTCTATTTTTAGCCAATTCTATTGTTCCAGTCCACCAAACTCATAGCTATTTCACAAGTATTTCTTTTATTCTATCGACTGAGTATAAGAAACCCCCATTTACCTATTTTAGCTACCCAATAAAATGATCAGAAATTGGTAATTTGGCCAATTTCATACAAAATTCAACACTTGCCAATATGAAAACTGGGTCCAGAATAAACAATGTAGACATTCCTGGCCCTAAATAAACATTTCCTGTTCCTTAGTCATGTCTCCAGGCCCCTCTTATAACAGACTTGCTTTTCATTTCAAATTTTTATTCACACAAAAAATAGATTTACTGTTATGTAGTCTACTGCATTATTGCAATAATTGTATAAATAATGTTAGTGCATTTTTAAATGTGTATTAGACTGGCCAGTTGGATGTGTATTGGACAAGTGATGTCATTTGTATACCCTGGAATATCGGCAAAAATCAAACATTTCTGCTACTTTGAGCCCAATTTCAAGTTGCTTTCAGTCCTGAAACTAATCAAAATCATCTCTATTTCTGTAATATATCTTCCATTCTATCAAATGAGACCAAGAAACTGAGAATACAATCATAAAAAACATACAAAGATACACTGCAAAGTTTTTTCTCATGATGCACTGCGTGCTGCAGGATTTTTTTGTGTGTTGCACACTTACCGCACAAACCCATTCTCTCACATCTAGGCCCAAATTTACTTCTCACAGCTTATCTGAGTGAGTCGAGCTCATGGCATCATACTACAGGATTTACACTGGCTTCAAAGCTGTGATACAATGGGACTGACAATGAAAGGGTTAAACAAAACTGAAAGACAAACCTAACCACAACTAAAAATCACTAATGTCAATGTCTTTCAGAGGAAAAGAATTCCCCTCAACTTATGGCAAGAAAAATTATTTTGGGGGAAAAGGACATCCTTTGCATAATACTCACACCACACATTGTTCCCAAACATGGCATCTCCACTCCCGTTCACCTCTTCCTAGCTGAACCATATAATGACCAGGTCTCTCTATCATCAGTGCTGTATGATTCTAGTGGATTTAGCACTTGTATTTTTCTCTCTCTCTCTCTATATCTACAAGGAGACCTGGTCACAGACCGGGCTGCGGGGATGCTGATGCCCAAAACCGTCTCCAGGTATACACCCAACTAAAGATCAAGATCACCTTATGGCTGGCACTCTATTGCAGTAATGTACATAGTTGCATCATGTGTACAGTTTTAATGACTTGTAAAATTGCCATATAAGCTGTTATTAACAGTTAATTAGTATACTGTAAAATAATGAAAAGATTAGGCAAATTCTGGTGCTCGTTAAAAACATTTCCAGCAAGGATTCTGAATGCAGTGCATAATAACAACAATTTTAAGAATAAATTAAATCAATGAAATAAATAAATTGTTCTTGAACTACAGACAGTACAATAACACTGAATTAATAAGAAAGGCTGATTATATTAAAAATTGTGATACCACTAACAATACATATAAAGTTTCCAAATAAACAAGACAAAGTACTCCCAATACAGTATGGTACTAAATGCAGATAAATATTTTGCTGATGAACAGACATAACACAGTAGGTCTGTAATTTTTTCCTGTCAACTCCACATGGAAACTTATTATATTTGCACTTTACACACTAATTTCAAGTTTATATATTAATAGAATACTGTATTTATGGAAATAGTAAGACTGTTTATTACCAAATATCTGACAACACATTTTACACACTATTCCATACTGTTCCCACTAAGTAATCTTTTCTTGCTGAAGAGAAAACTAATAATCAGAGCTAGAAAAAACATTAAAACAATTAAACACCGTACTCAGGATTTCTATTCCAATCCAAGAGATCTACATATATACAGTGTGTGCATTAAGATGAGTTCTTACCACCCCAAGCTAACTAATCATTTATATTCTGGGAGGTAGAAGTTAATGTACTTCACAACAAACTGTGGTGTACATAAAGCTTATTACATACAAGATCTTCATTTGTAACACTATTCCACAATCAACTCTGAAATATAGCCCTAATTTGAATGCCCACAAGACCAGCATACCATTAGGTAACATTTTCTTACCTAAATTTACTACTGTAAGGAACTTTCTTGATAAACATCCAGTGCACCTGATCCCATTAAAAGCAACTACATCTGAATACTTCTTTTAAAGTAGTACGTCACTTAAAACATCCTACTCCAGTAATACACATGCCATCAGATACATCATGACTTAACATACCATAAAGTAAGACCTTAGGTGACCTCCTCCTCCCTGGCCACATTCCATACACCTTTCTCATCAGTCACAGGTTGTACTAAGTGTTTGATGGTCTTCCAGTCGGCTTTGTGCTTGGAGATAGTGTGCATCTTTAGATTTCCCTTCAGGGCTGTACGGTAAGGACAGTACAGACAGTGGAATGGCTTCTCACCAGTGTGTATCCTCAAGTGGGCCTGTAAGTTAGTCCGGTGGCTAAATTCTCTCCCACAGAACTGACACACATAATCTCGCTGTGGTTTATCCTTTTGTTGGAGATATTCTCCAGGAAGAAGGCCTTCACCCACCATCACATTCTGTTGATGCGCAAAAGGCGAACCTCCAGTGCCCCGATGCTGCTGTGGGAGGAGGCGAAGTGGTGGCTGAGAGTCCCCTGATGAGTGAAGGAGGCCCAGAGCAGCTACAGCAGCCTGAGGGAGGACGGGAGAGTCACCTTCGGTCCACTTTCATTAACTCTTTAAACTTGTCATAAGCTTGACTGTCTGCTTCATATTGCTCATGTACTATATGAAGTAATTAAAATATCAGTTTTATAACTGAGAAAAAATCCTTTTAAATATTTATTTTCCTCCCTATCTTCCCAATACTGTACTGTACTGTGCTTTGAGATTCACACTAGCAAGCTTCGCAAAAAGTACCTTAAAACTGACAAAAGCAAAGATCAACTTGACTGAAGCACCAAGTATAAATGCTAAACTAGACACTATCTGATGATATTGTATAACTGGATTATAAAGCAAAATGCACAAATCTTAATTAACTATTGAAATATTGAATATAATATTGTACTTGCCAATATTTAGCAAGATATTCTACAGAATGTGATTATCAAAATAGTCAAATGGTGTTGCAAACCTACCTAAATCATATACATATCAAGTATACAAATAATTTCAATACAGCATAAGAAAAATATTACAGTTTATTTTAAAGGTATTTTAAGTTTTATTCTTACTGCAAAATTTTTTAGAAGAGTCCTTTACTAGGGACTGAAGTTCCTTAAACCACGGCCATGTTTAATGAATCAATTTTAAATATATATGTGTTAAAAATGGGCTTCTAAAAAATAAAAATTTGTCTTCTGCAACCAATTTATGCCAAGATACGTGCCTCATTTTGGGACAACTATTTAACGGGAACCACCAGTTTAAAAACTCGTATGGGCCCAGTTTTTCGGCTTCGGGTTATCACCGTTTTTTCGCTTACGGCCATAGAGGACACCACACACCCCCTGCCGCAGCCGCTCCTCAGTTGGCTGTGTCTCGGGGCGGTGAGGAAGTTTTGCTCTTTACCCAAGCATTTCACTAAAAACCATTTTTTTTTGGTGGTTATTTTCAAGTGAAATCGAAATAAGTCACCGGGCCCCCAAAGAAAGTTCTTAGAAAAGGGACTTTGGTAAAAAAAGGGGAAAAAACATGATGAATTCAAAGCAGGCAGACAAAGTGGAAAGGAGTGTAGCAGGCATGCAGGAAGTGAGCAGGCATGCGGGGAAGTGTAGAGGCAACAGGAAGTGTAGCGGGCTGAGGACATGTAGCAGGCATGCGGGAAAGTGTACGACAGAGGAAGTGTAGCAGGCATGCGGGGACTGTAGCAGACATGAGGAAAAGGGTGGGTTGCAGGGCATGCGAAAGGTTTTTAGACAGCAAAATTGCAGGCATTCTAGAAGCCAGCATTTCTTAAATAAGGTATGTAATATGATTTCGTTTTAAAAAAAAAAGTTTTTGTGAATATTTTTGTCAAAAAGGATTAATTGTATTACATTAATTTTTATGGGAAATTTTATTTGGGTTTTTCGGCCATTTTGGTTTTAGGCCGAGTTCTGGAACTGATTAGGGCCTAACGAGGGTCCACTGTTTTTAATTTTTTCATTTTTATACTTTCTATGAAAAAAGCTTACAACATAGCAATCAAAACTAATTCCCCCTTGCTCAAAAAAAAAATAAATTTAAAAAATTTTTAAACTGAATCCCCTTTGCTCAAAAAAATGAAAATTTTTTAAACACTTTACAAATGACAATATTTAAAAAGATCGCAAAAAATTCGCAAATATTTTTGAAAAGTTTTAATAATATATAAAAAGAACTGCAGTAAAACTTTTTTTTCTATCTCAGGGATTTCCCTTTTTAAAGCGATCATATATCATCATCATATGTGTTTTTGACTCCCTGTGACGGTTTTTTTGGGGGGTTCTCGTAGGACAACCTAACCAAAAGTTCCCGTCAACTCCCTGACAACTAAGCACTAAAAATTTTTTTGTTTTTGCCTTGTGAAGCGGAAATGGTGTACCACACCTCTTTACAATGATGAGTGGGGGGAAATGGTGATGGAAATGATGATGGTCATGAACAAAGACGAGGGATGCGAGATGGAAAGCCTTCCAAAAACATAAAAAACGCAAAATATCTGTATAAAAAGTTTTTGGGGATAAAAAGCAATTTGTGGAAAATTCTGGGCAGCACCCATCTAGACTTTTAGTTAAAAAAACTTTAATTGAATATTTTGCTGCCATTCCTCCGACTTTTTAAGTTAAATTTACTGAAAACCCTTTTCAAGATTTCCCCTGAATTTGACATTTTTTGTACTCATGGATTATGATCAAAAAAATGTATATTGTATTGAGATTGCTAGTCTCTGATTATTTAAAAATTTGCTTTTTAAAGGGCAAATTTTTATTTCCTCCCCAGTAAAATGATTCTAATATTTTTTGGGTTAAAGGCAAACTTTCACGGGCCCCTATAGCTTTTTGAAAGTATTTATTGGGTTAAATTTCCAGGAACATTTCTTACTGTACAATACTTGTCTACCATCTTTCATTTAACATTTAAAAAGAAAAAAAAATCTCCAAGGACAAATTAGAAAAAGGATTCTCAAGGCAGCTACTTTCTTAAACTTTTCACAATTTTCTTTAGTCATTGACGATATGGTTTATTAAAAGATAATTACACATACTATTTTTATTCTCCACTTAAATAACAATATTCTACGTATTATCAATGTTTTTAAATTTTGTACAAAAAAAAATTTTTACAAAGGTGCTGCTACTCCTTTAAACTTACTTTCATAAAATATAAGGAATTTAATTTCACCCCCTATTGAAATGCCCCAAAACTTTCCCCATGTTGTGTTTCTGTAAATGTTCAAAAATTTGCTTATCTTCTGTGAGAAGACCACTTAAAAAAATAGTTAACTATATATTTTTTTAACCCAAATTGTTGGCAATAAAGGAAGGATTTTTCCTTTGAATTTTTGGATTTTGTTTATACCCCTGGTATGTCCCATTTAAAAAAATCAGACCAAATTAATTTTCCACTTCAGATTTATCTGTCATACCTTGAATGTAAACCCCCCCTTTTTTTTTTTAAATAATCTTTTAAACCTTTTTCGGGGTTTCGGACGTATAGACAGCTTACTCACCGGGTTTTGCGTAAGTACGCCAAAAATTCTGGCCCCCTCAAATCTAGTGAGAGAAAGGGGGGGGCCTACATATGAAAGAAGGGGTCGGGTGTGGTCAGTGGCACATAAAAAAAAAAATCTGCAGCACACATGCGAAATGAGAAAAAAAAAACTTTGACCGGTTTTTGGATTAAAACAGGACTTTGCACTGAAATTTTTGATGGTATTTTTTGTTGTATTCTGTTTCCTGGTCTCATTTTATAGAATGAGGAATTTTTACAAAATTTGAGTGATTTTGACCTTTTTTAAAAATAAAATCCCTTGAAATTGACTCAAAGTAGCAGAAATTTTCAATTTTTAAAAAGTTCAAAAGTAAAAAATCATGTTAAGCATCAATAAAATCAACTGGTGAGTCTAAATTTTTTCCCCAAGTGAGCCGTATTATTTAACCTTTTCTACACTAAAGCAGTGTCTGATAACAGAAAATCTTCATTTTTTGTGAAAATAAAAATTCAAAGGGGAAAGCAAAAAAATTAAGAGGGGCGTGGGGGTGTAATAAACAGGGGGAAATGTTTTTTTAAAATCCCGGGAAAATGCTTTCTTTTTATCTGGCCCTTTTGGGAAAATTGGCTCTTTGAATTGTGTAAAATTTGCAAATTTAAAAATTTCCCAACCACTGTTTTGGGGATAGGGGGTTTTTTGTTTTCATTCGATAAAAAAAATGGGTTCTATCAAAAATATTTATGATGTTTGCGCTAGTACACTGGAATTTGGGCAAAAAATAGGGCTCAAAGTGGGCAAAATCGCCGATGCAAAAACATCGTCGAGACCGCTAGCTTCAGGACCAAAATTCTGTAATTTTTCCATCAAATTTCAACTTTTGGTGTCATTTGAGGGAAAAGTTCCTATTTTTTCTTAAAAAAAAATTTTTTTTTTTTTTGGAATTTGGGCGACCCGGAAAAAGTCTTAGAGGGGGGCCTGTTGCCCTAAAAGGGTTTAATTTTCTTTTAATAAAATAATGCATTCTTAAATGTATGAACGAGGCTTTTTATAGGTCATAGTAATTTGGCTATTCGAACATGAACTTTTTCCCCATTAGAAAAAAAAGAATAAAGCTGTATTGTTCCACATTAGATAAGAAAGCATATTTCCTAATTTATATTAGGTGTTGTGCCTATTCAGTTGCAAAAATTAAAAGGAAATTAAAAACACATGGTACAGTCCTTTGCAATCCTTTCGGGTTAATGAAACAAAAAAAATTTACAAGCTGGGGGTTCTTGCTCATGAAAGTTTTTTTTCTTATAAACACATGGATTTTTAAATTAAAAGGGAAAAACTAGAACTAAAGGGTAAAAAAAATACGGAATCTACTGCTTTTTGCCTAATGCATATTTGACCCGCTACCCCCCCATGTAAGTATTCACTACTTTTTTGAAAGTTCTTATCTTGGAGTGGACCAGTATTTTTAATACTATTTAGCATTTTTTTTATTTATCATGCACCCTTTTAGTATGTACCACGTTTTCTAACTCGAAGTTTGAAAAGTCACAAGCTCCTACCGTTTAAAAAAACCCCCCCCACCCACCCACCCACACCCCCCCACACCATGCACACCACCCCCAAAAGTAAATACTGTCAATTACAAAAACAAAATTTAAAATTCATGTTGTTTTTAATCTGACGCAAGGGGTCGGTATAGAATTTCACACCCTTTTTAATATCTACCCCCAATTTTTTTTCCAGGTGAAAACTTTCTTTGCACTCAAAGCATTAGTGTAGCAAATAAGTACAAGAATAGGCCCTAACCCATAAAGCAAATGACTCACCTTTTGTTGGGGGTGACTGAGAGGTTGTGTGAGGAGCAGTTGTCTGGAGATTGTGCCGGGGGACTGCGAGCTGTTGTTTCCCCCATCCCAGGAATTTAAACCCCCTGGTGGGAAAAATTTTTTGTTCTAAAATTTTATTATGATTATCAAAAAAATTTAATTTTAAGGGGAAAGGGGTTCTCACAAGTTTTACCAACTTTATTTTCAATCATTTTATTAAACTTAAATTTCCTACAAACCTTAACCCAAAAACCCTTTTTGATACTAACAATATATTTTTTTAACTTAAAACATTTTGAAAAAATACTTGTACCATCCAAATGTTCATCAAAAATTGATTTCCCCCCTTGTAGCTTTTTCTCCCTTTTTTGGGAAATCACCCTCTGCCCTTTTCTTATATTTTAGAGGCATTAATTCAAAAACCTCAGTCCCATGCCCCTTTTTTAAAAAGATGACAAAAATTTCATACTTACCCCCGTTTTAAAGTGGGAAATTCATGTTATTTTGCTTAACATTATTATATAGCACGAAACAGTTACAGAGATTGCTTATTAAAAAAAAAATGTAAGAAGCAGCTCCCCCCATTCTTTCAATTTTTTTAGAAATCAATTCTTTAAAAGCTGAACCCCATCAAGAGTGTACACTGCATTTAATGATTTTTTAACACATGGCGTCTACCACAAAAGGGGGACAACTTCAAGTACAAGTCTGCATTCATCTCAGGACACGAGTCCAGCTAACCATTCCCCCGAATCCCCAAATAAATATTAAATTGCTCATATTCCAAAAAAACATCAAGCCCGGCCTGCTGGGTGCAAAAGTTCATAGGGCCTTCCCCCCCCCCCCTCCTTTTCCAAGAGACCCCACCCTTCCTTTTTTCCACCTAGATTTTTTTGCCCTTTGGTCATCCTCATCACTCCATCCTTTTTAAATGTCTAAGCCACCAACCAATCCCCTCAGGTTCTGAATACCTTTTATGCCCCTACTCTTCTAATTTCTATTCCAAAACTTTTCTAATATTTATGCACACATTGTCCAAAATGACATTTCCTGTCTCTAGCCACCTCCTTGCTGCCCAAAATTTAAAGCCCATTCTTTCACTCATACAAAAAGTGTTGTCCACTACACTGTTACATTCCCCCTTTTGTCTCTAGGGATAAAATTTTTACTTTTTCCCGTAATCAACAAAATAAAAGCAAAATACATGTGGAGGCAGACAAGAGTAGACAAAACCATCTGCCTTGGGAAAGTTACTGCAAAATTTCGAGAAAGGTTACTCCCCGTCTTCCCCCATCACACTTGAAGAGTCCTCTGTTTCCCCCTGAAAAAAATTTAAAAAAATGCTGAAGGTAAAAGAAGTACATTTAAAAAACTAAGTAAAAAAAATATTTTTATTTATTTTGCATTGTAAATAATGAATAACAAAGAAAAAGGTCACATGACTAAAAAAAAAAACAATCAAAGAAATCATGAACTGTTTTTTTTTCCTATTTTATCTTTTTTTTATCAACCCAGGAAAAAGGAAAATGTAAGGTTAGAAAACGACACCAGGAGGCCCGGTCACAGACCAGGCCACGGGGGCATTGACCCCGGAAATTCTCCCCTAACTCCAGGGTTTAAAAAGAGACACTTGTGCCTTTTTTAAACCTTTTCTGAGGAAACATTCACCCCGTATGGGTTCTTCGTCAATTCCAGGCTGAGGACTAATTTCTCAAACTCCTCATCTTCCACTGTCTTCTCCGTACGGACTGAAAAGCCCCTGGCTGGGGGCAACTCCATTGCACCCCTTTGGGCCATAAGTATCAAAGCACAGTACAGATATTAAAAATTTTTAATGCCCAGAATGAAATAATTAAATTTTTTAAAAAAACACGCTCCTTTCAGTACGGATTACGGGTGAAAGGGGTTAACTAAAGCTAATGTAAATACATAAGGGCAAAAAAATAAAACTCCAAACATTAAACTCTAATTTATACCTTAGGGCCTCCCCTTTTTCTTTTTTTCTTTCATGTAGGAATCGCCATTAACCGATTGAACCGAGTGTAAAAAGGGTCGTAATTATCGTGATAAGTTATATCTTGCTCTTCTTAAATTGGCAAAGGTGGATGTTTTACTTCCCCTAAACGCCTCACCCCTCACACCCTATGACAGTGAAAGGAAAAAACCCCTTGAGGCCAAAAAAAAACTGTTTTCAAAAAAGGGATCAGGGGTATTTTTTAATCACATTTAGGTGAAAACAATTAAAATACTAAATTACTTTACTTTTTTTTTCATAGTTAAAATTTTATTCTTACAAGTTCCAAACAAAAGTGAAACACCAACACTAAAGTGAAAACCATGAACTAAAATTTAACACTTTATGATTTTCACAATATAAATTTTTAAAACTCCCAATTAAAAAGTGTAACTCATATCTAAATTTTTGGACTTCAATTGTATAATTTACTAAATAGTTTAAAAAGAAGGGGAAGGTTTATAAACTAAAAAAGGAGGCATTAGGGTAAGATTAAACAGCTATTGGGGTAGATGGGCTAATGAAGCAAAGGAATGGGGTCGAAGAGGTATGGGGTGGTTTAAAAATGTAGTTTGGGTGTTCAGCAAAGTTTGTGGTACAGGAAAAAGGGGGTGCAGGAGGAAGGGAGCGAATGGTGGAAAGATGTGTAAAGAGAGTAGAAGGGAGAAAAAAATTAGCATATGAGAAGTTTTTTCAAAAAAAAGTGATGCAAGGGGGGGAAGAGTATAGGAAAAAAGAGAAGGTTAAGAGGTGGGGAAGCAAGTAAAAAGAGAGCAAATGGGGTGGGTGAGAGTTATCAACAAATTTTGTTGAAATAAAGAAAAAGTTTGGAGTAGATTAAAAAGTTAAAAAAAGCCTAGAGAACAAATGGATTTTTAAATTAAAAATGGGGAGGGAGTTATTAAAAGGGGGTTGGGTATTGAAGATGGAGGGGGAAAATTTTGAGGAAATTTTTAAATGTTTATGAAGAAAAGGGAAACTGTGATTTCGGTATAGGGCAAGGAGGAATCTCTTGTAGGAGTGAGGAAGAGCGTTGGAGTGTGGGGAAGTTTCGTGAGGGATAGGGAAAATGAAAGGGGGGAAGGGGACCAGGATTGATGGGATAAAGATAGAAAAGTTTTAAAAACAGGTGGGGGAAAAGTTTTGGAAAATGGTTGGTGCAATTATTTAAAAAAATTTGGGAAAAGGGTAAGGTACCTAGGGTTGGCGAGGCATGCATAGTTCCTTTGTATAAAGGGGAAAAGGGGGCAAAAGAGGTCAAAAATTATAGGGGGATAAGTTTTTTGAGTGTACCCGGTAAAATGTATGGTAAATTATTATGAAAAATTAAAGTAAAACGGAGAATAGGAAAAGATAAAAGGAGGCTTTAGGAAAGGTAGGGGGTGTTGGGCCAAATGTTTACAGTGGAAAAACATAAATGAAAAGTATTTAGTAAGGCTAAAAAAGGGCTTTGTGGCATTTTTGGTTTGGAAAAGGTGTATGGGCAGGGTGGATAGGGGGGCAAAGTGGGAGATGGCAGGTGTATGGTGTAGGGGAGGGTTTTGAAAACAGTGAGAGTTTTTACGAGGTAGTGAGGGTCAAGTTAGATTGTAGGAAAGGGGAATGGAAATATAAACACATATGCAGTATATGTACCTTTTTGGGTACGTTTCGCCCCCAAGTGGGCTTTTCCAAGTCACAAAAAGAACTACCCGGGGGGGGAAGAACGCGAGTATTTTAGTAGTTCGAAAGCTGGGTCGGTGGGAATGCTGCATCGAATGACCGAGTGGGGTTATAGAGCTAAAACTTTGGGTAGTTGGAAAAGGGGATTGGGTAAATTTGTGACAGACCTTTTAAGTGTTTTTATGGGATAGCGATAAGAAATTTCTTGGCAAGTGGTTCAGCTATGTTTAAAAAGCCACTATTCGGTTGAAGTTGTCGGGTATAGAAATAATGGATTCCCCGGGTTCTTCGGTATTGAGTGTTGTCTTCTGTGGCGATAAGTTTGAGTTTCTGTAGTTTATCAAGTGGTTGTGTGAATTACGGTGTTGTACGCAGGCATTCCTTGTGTCGTCAGACCTGCTTGCGTATTGGTGTTCTGAAATACGTGTTTGGAGGTCCCTTGATGTTTCGCCCACATATAACTTGTTGCAGTCATTACAAGGGATTATGTATACCCCTGCAGAGGGTGGAAGCTTGTCCTGTCTATCACTGGTAATGTCCTTGATGGTCATGGTTGTGGAGGTAGATACTTGAAATGAGGTATTGGAAAAGATGTTGGAAACATGTTTGGCAATGGAGTTGGTGGGGAGGACTATGTATCTCTTCTCGGCAGTGTCTTCTCTGGGTGTGTTGAAGATGTTTAATGCGAGGGTCTTGGCAAGAGGCGTGGAGTTAAAAGATAAAGAATCACACATAAAGTGGGAGTTGTCACAGTTGCTCTTTGCTGATGACACTGTGCTCTTTGGAGATTCTGAAGAGAAGTTGCAGAGATTGGTGGATGAATTTGGTAGGGTATGCAAAAGAAGAAAATTAAAAGTGAATACAGGAAAGAGTAAGGTTATGAGGATAACAAAAAGATTAGGTGATGAAAGATTGGATATCAGATTGGAGGGAGAGGGTATGGAGGAGGTGAATGTATTCAGATATTTGGGAGTGGACGTGTTAGCGGATGGGTCTATGAAAGATGAGGTGAATCATAGAATTGATGAGGGGAAAAGGGTGAGTGGTGCACTTAGGAGTCTGTGGAGACAAAGTACTTTGTCCTTGGAGGCAAAGAGGGGAATGTATGAGAGTATAGTTTTACCAATGCTCTTATATGGGTGTGAAGCATGGGTGATGAATGTTGCAGCGAGGAGAAGGCTGGAGGCAGTGGAGATGTCATGTCTGAGGGCAATGTGTGGTGTGAATATAATGCAGAGAATTCGTAGTTTGGAAGTTAGGAGGAGGTGCGGGATTACCAAAACTGTTGTCCAGAGGGCTAAGGAAGGGTTGTTGAGGTGGTTCGGACATGTAGAGAGAATGGAGCGAAACAGAATGACTTCAAGAGTGTATCAGTCTGTAGTGGAAGGAAGGCGGGGTAGGGGTCGGCCTAGGAAAGGTTGGAGGGAGGGGGTAAAGGAGGTTTTGTGTGCGAGGGGCTTGGACTTCCAGCAGGCATGCGTGAGCGTGTTTGATAAGAGTGAATGGAGACAAATGGTTTTTAATACTTGACGTGCTGTTGGAGTGTGAGCAAAGTAACATTTATGAAGGGGTTCAGGGAAACCGGCAGGCCGGACTTGAGTCCTGGAGATGGGAAGTACAGTGCCTGCACTCTGAAGGAGGGGTGTTAATGTTGCAGTTTAAAAACTATAGTGTAAAGCACCCTTCTGGCAAGACAGTGATGGAGTGAATGATGGTGAAAGTTTTTCTTTTTCGGGCCACCCTGCCTTGGTGGGAATCGGCCAGTGTGATAATAAAAAATAAATAATAGTTTAAAGTCCTAGCATACATTACATTAGATCAAGTCTGCCCAAAATGCAGTGCATAATAATGATCTTCTCTTTAAAGGGTACAAGTATTCTCTTAGCACATCCCTGTAACACTTAAGATACCTTTTTGAAAAATGAAATATAATTCTAACCATAATTCTTAATTTCCTAGGTAGTAGGTTGGTAGACAGCAACCGCCCAGGGAGGTACTACCGACCTGCCAAGTGAGTGTAAAACGAAAGCCTGTAATTGTTTTACATGATGGTAGGATTGCTGGTGTCCTTTTTTTCTGTCTCACTAACATGCAAGATTTCAGGTACGTCTTGTTACTTCTATTTACACTTAGGTCACACTACACATACATGTACAAGCATATATATACACACCCCTCTGAGTTTTCTTCTATTTTCTTTCTAGTTCTTATTCTTGTTTATTTCCTCTTACCTCCATGGGGAAGTGGAACAGAATTCTTCCTCCGTAAGCCATGCGTGTTGTAGGAGGCGACTAAAATGCCGGGAGCAAGGGGCTAGTAACCTCTTCTCCTGTATATATTACTAAATGTAAAAGGAGAAACTTTCGTTTTTCCTTTTGGGCCACCCCGCCTGGGTGGGATACGGCCGGTGTGTTGAAAGAAAGAATTCTTAATTTATTAATGGGGGAACACTAAACTTGTAGGGATTATACAGTGCCTAGGGAAATGGGAGGCAATCAAGTTTTATGCAAGGAACAGGGTAGGTTTAATTCCTTGGATCAAGATCCTCTCACCAGCATCAAGACATGTCCTTTTCAGAGAATTATAATAATTACTGTTACCCCTTACAATACCAATTATTATTTATTATTAAAATTCAATCAAGATGTCACCTATTATGCACTTCAACATATTCTAAATGCATTCCCAATTATATATATATTACATAAGCATTATGTCTAAACTATTGTTCTACTTACCCCTGGTACACTTTCCTTTTCCTGATGAGGTTCTGGCAGTTGCTGCTCAAGACAGTCTGGGGTAGGGAGCGAGGCATCATCATTGGCTTGATCACTCTGGGATTTCTCTCCATGCGCTACATCTGCCGACTGCTCTGGCGTTAGTGAAGCACTTATTCTTCTGTCTTCAGCACGTCGTCTCTTTGGTGGGGGACTCTTGCAATCTCCAGAGTGCTGCTCTGCTGAACGATGCCTACTTCCAGAATTAGAATTTCCTCCATCAGAAACCTTGTGATTTGGTTCTTCATCTGGTACTGCCAATCCTTTAATTTTAAGACATTCTGCTGCCTTAATGAGCGATGACAGTTCACTCTGTCTGACATTGACTTCACCAATGTACATATAGTCCAACAAGAACTCAAGATCTTGACACTGAATGTCTTTTAAAACAACTACTGGGTTTTTACATGGAGTACGGTCAAATATGTCACTAAAATATTCACTACATGTGGACAAAACTAACTTATGGACGGGATAAAACTTGCCCTCGCATGCCAATGTCACATCAGTGTAGTTGCCCTGGAAGTATAAAGGCCACTGTTAAAAAATACTATACAACTTAACAATTTGTCCTCATACTGAATATTCAAAGCAGAATGCCATATACAGAAAACGTGAATAACAACAATAAATATATCTTATTTAATTAAAATGGCCAAATCATATACAATAAATACAGTAATGAAGTCAATATGAAAAATTCAACAATATACACAAGTACAGTATTACAATATTAATATGACTAATGGCTAATACATATACAAATCTTCACAATAATAAAAGAATACTGACTGATTCCTTTTACTGACAAGTGTTCATAGCACTGTGATGCTCCACTATATTATCCATGTAGTATAATGCTGTATATCTGAGTTATCAAACAATATAATAATACCTGTATTAGTGTAAGAATATTAGCCCCTTGACTGTCGCAACCCCCAATCCTGAGGTGTCTCCTGGTGACGCAAAATTTCAAAAAAAAAACAATTATTTTTTCTTATGAAATGATAGAGAATCTTTTCCCGATTATAATGACACCAAAAAAACGAAATTTGAAAACTGACGGAATTACGCTCTCGCGAAGTTAGCGACCTCAGAGATATTTCGCCCACTTTGAGCCCTATTTTCGGCTAATTCCATTGTTTCAGTCGACCAAACTCATAGCTATTTCTTGAGTACAAGAAACTGCCCATTTACCAATTTCAACTACCCAATAACGTGATCAGAAACTTGCAATTTGGCCAATTTCACGAAAATTAAAAAATATGACAATTTCAAAATAAGGTCCAGAATGAACAATGCAGACATTCCTGGCTCTAAAATAACATTTTCGTTGTTCATCAGTCATGTCTCCAGGCCCCTCTGATATTACTCTTGCTTTCTATTTTGAATTTTTATTCAAACAAAAAATAGAAGACTTACTATTATGCAGACTACTGCAATACTGTAATAATTGTATAAATAACATCAACCCATTCATGACTGCATATTAGAATGGCTAGTTGGATATTTATTGGACAATGACATCATTTGTTTACTTTTGAACATTGGCAAAAATCAAACATTTCCCCTACTTTGAGCTCTATTTCCAGGTTTTTTTTTATAGTAAAATCAATCAAAATCACCTCTATTTCTATAATATATTTTCCATTCTATCAAATGAAACCAAGAAAACGAGAATACAACCATAAATACTATACGAGAATAGATCACAAAGTCGGCATTTTAATTAAAAAAAAATGGTCGGAGTTTTTTTTTTCTCATTATGCACTGCGTGCTCCAGGATTTTTTTTATATGGTGCACACTGACCACACAGACCCATTCTCTCACATGTGGGCCTACCAGCTTTCTCCTTCTTGATTTGAAGCCGCTAGAATTTATGAGTATATATACGTCAAACACGGTACCTCATAAGACATATATATACGGCCGCAACAGTCAAAGGGTTAATGAATTATGAAGACTATGTATTTTTTTATACTTTACCATTGATTTGCCATTGATTTGTTATTTCTGTACTTTAATACAGTAAAACCTCATACAAAATGACACCACATAGTGCAACTGTGTAAACTCTATTGAAAAAAAACATCCAAAACTGAAGTGTATAAAAAATCCTTGAAAATATTTCACCCAGGCAGTGGGCCTTGTAGTCACAAGCTGATCGAGGTGAATGGGTAACAAAAAGGCCCAGGGCTGTACTACAATTCTGTACATATTGAAAGAGTACAGTTAATTGTTAGTTTAGGAAAACTAATACATACTATAATGACAATATTTCAATGGTGTTAAAAGTTTTTTCAAGTCAGTGGTCTTAACTGACATTTTTTTTAAACACATTGGGAGTCTCGTACCATGGTAGGGTGGCTTGAAAAAGATAATCATTACCAAAGCACACTGATATCACAGTTCAGATGACTCTACAACCATAACATTCTCCTTCAGAGTGCAGGCACTGTACTTCCCACTCCCAGAACATAAAGTCAACTAACACCTATATACAATACTGTCCTTCATACAATTTTCTTTACTGGCTTGGAAAACCTGCAACATACAAAATACATATACTCTCTCTCCTCACTTAATGACGGAGTTCCATTCATGAGAGTAGGTCGGTAAGCGAATACGTTGTTAAGTGAGGAGCATATTATACTAGTAGTGAGTTTGTGTCAACCATCTTTAGACACTGTTTTAATACCACCTTTGCACCATTTATAACATTTTTAGTACATTTTTAAATGTTTATACAGTAGTGTACTTTATACTGTAATAAACATAATAGAGGAAATCAACTTTGAATATGCATTACTTAGCTATGCACACTGGTCAGAGAGCTGGTCGTAAGTCCAAGTAGTCGTTAAATGAGGAGAGACGGTATGTTGATGTCGCTTAATACACTGATACACCGCACTTCAACATCGAGTAATTGAAAAAAGTATATTGAAGTACATATTGCACAAAAATACATACAGATACAACACTTCAGTATCAAGGGATAAAGAATGCCATAAATACATAATAGTTAATATTAATAATATAAAACATGCAGGCATGCGTGAGCGTGTTTGATAGGAGTGAATGGAGACAAATGGTTTTTAATACTTGACGTGCTGTTGGAGTGTAAGCAAAGTAACATTTATGAAGGGATTCAGGGAAACCGGCAGGCCGGACTTGAGTCCTGGAGATGGGAAGTACAGTGCCTGCACTCTGAAGGAGGGGTTGCAGTTTAAAAACTGTAGTGTAAAGCACCCTTCTGGCAAGACAGCGATGGAGTGAATGATGGTGAAAGTTTTTCTTTTTCGGGCCACCCTACCTTGGTGGGAATCAGCCAGTGTGTTAATAATAATAATAATAATAATAATAATAATAATAATAATAATAATAATAATAGTAGTAATAATAATAAAAATAAATTATTACAACTTTGTTGGATAGTTCATCGCCTGGATAACTTGATGTTGATGACCTGTGTATGTAGTGGTTTTTTCCATATGTAGAAGGTACAACCAAGACAAATTAAGATATACGAGATAAAACACCCACCTTAGTTCGGAGCCCACAGATGATGTGATAAAATATACTCTGGTGATTGTTCCATTTGAGGGCTAATACTTCTGCTTCCATCATGACTGAAAAGAAAGAACCTAGAACTTAGGGTAATGATATGCATATTATATACACTATACTGTAGTTTACTGGATGTCTATATTCAGTTGGCAGCTGGGTAATAAACAGTTTGAAGGCTCTTTACATGGCAATTAGGTAGTGGCCAGTTTATAGGTTACATATTATATTCATGGAAGAGCACTAAACCAGCAGGGGCCATACAGTGCCTGGAGGAATAGAAGGCAATCAGGTTTGATACAAGAAAGGTCAGGATTAAGATCCCCCTCACTGAGATACAGATTACAGTAACCTATAAAAACATTTAACCAGAAATAAGCACACTGAAAACTAGATGCATTTCGGTCGCTGCACGATCCATGAAAGATATTCCCGTATTCCATAACCCATCCTGTGCCTCAATGCATGCAACGAACAGTATACAGAATGCAACAAAATTTGATAATGCAGTTAAATATTAGTACCGAAGATATGAAGGGGATCAGAAGTAGTATTCACAAATCATATGGAAACAAATATCCAAATTTCTTCAATAAAAATGGTATATTAGAATACAGACCAAACCTAATTAAAATCTTTCTGAGGGAGCAGAGAGAGCAATATCCTAAAATAAACAAGCACATTAACCATGTAGCCACTCAGATGTTGCACTCAGATGTTGCACTCAGATGTTGCACTATCAAGCAATAACTGTGGATAGGTTGAAGCTCATCAGATGAAACTTTCAGAAATCATTGCATGAAAAGCAATATTTCAATATTTTTAATTCCTTAACCCTTTCAGGGTTATCAAGGTACAGGAAGGCCCCACTTATACGGCGGGTTAGGTTCCAGGCTACCGCCGTAAAGCGGAAACCGCTGTAAAGTGGAACACCCTTTTTTTCCACTTACAAATGCATACAAACACTAGATAACAAGTTTACACTAACATATATTATGTTAGCAATAGAACCAGGCATCAAAAAACAATAAAAAAGTACAATACACACATAGTGCACTCATTACTTACCTTAAAATATTTATAGTCTTAATCTAGGGTGAGACAAGTAGTATTTATTGTAAGAAATCAAGTGTGGTATGTATTGTAATAGCACGGCTTACACACCAAGGTTATTGATGTACCTGGAGTTTACCTGGAGAGAGTTTCGGGGGTCAACGCCCCCGCGGCCCGGTCTGTGACCAGGCCTCCTGGTGGATCAGCCCCTGATCAACCAGGCTGTTGCTGCTGGCTGCACGCAAACCAACATACGAGCCACAGCCCGGCTGATCAGGAACTGACTTTACTAGTACGCCTAAATTCTAGCACCTTCAAATCTAGCGAGAGAAAGCTGGTAGGCCTACATATGAAAGAATGGGTCTATGTGGTTAGTGTGCACAGTATAAAAAAAAATCCTGCAGCACACGGTGCGTAATGAGAAAAAAAAAACTTTGACCGTGTTTTTGGTTTAAAACAGCGACTTTGCACTGTATTTTCTTATGGTATTTATGGTAGTATTCTAGTTTTCTTTGTCTCATTTTATAGAATGGAAGACATATTACAGAAATTGAGATGATTTTGACTCGTTTTACAATGAAAAGTACCTTGAAATTGAGCTCAAAGTAGCAGAAATGTTCGATTTTTGCCAAAGTTCAAATGTAAACAAATCATGCCATGCGTCCAATACACATCAACTGGTGAGTCTAATATTCTTTCACAAGTGTGCTGATATTATTTATACCATTTCTACGCTAATGCAGTAGTCTGCATAACTATAAATCTTCTATTTTTTGTGAGAATAAAAATTCAAGTGGAAAGCAAATGTAAGAGGGGCCTTGGGATGTGACTAATGAACAGAGGAAATGTTATTTTAGTGCCAGGAATGTCTTTCTTGTTTATTCTGGACCCTATTTGGAAATTGGCATCTTCTGAAATTTGTGTGAAATTGGCAAAATTGCTAATTTCTGACCACTATATTGGACAGTTGAAATCGGTAAATGGGTGGTTTCTTGCACTCATTCAATAGAAAAAAATGGAGTTCTAGCGAAATAGTTATGATTTTTGTTGACTAGTAGACTGGAATTGGCCGAAAATAGGGCTCAAAGTAGGTGAAATCGCCGATGCGTAAACATCGTCAAGACCACTAACTTCACAAGAGCATAATTCTGTAAGTTTTCCATCAAATTTCATACTTTTGGTGTCATTATGATCAGGAAAAGATTATCTATCTTTTCATAAGAAAAAATAATTTTTTTTTTTCTGAAAAATTTTCAACCCTGAGAACAAGTTTAGGAGAGGGCCTCTTGACTCTGAAAGGGTTAAAAAAATGCAAATTAGAAACTACACAGGCCAAAATCAATCAAAACTTTTTTTTATGTAAGAATGACTTGCTTTCAAGTACAATTAAGTTTTCATGTAAGCTCAGTGTACATAACATACAAATTTTTAACAATGGTTTAGAGCTCACATATGTTATAAACACCTAAAAGAACAAAGTTGATCAAGTTATATTCTCTAATTTGTTCCTACACAGCCTAAACCCACAAAATGTTCCATCCATTTCATACAATGCATCAGCCATTGAAGATTGAGGCTTCACAACTGTTATATGCATTTTAATCAGAGGAAGGTGCTAAACCTGTAGGGGTCAGATAGTACCTGTGGAATGGGAGGCATTCAAGTGTAATCCTTGGATCCAGAACTCCTCACCAGCATCAAGGCAAAATAATGCAATGATAAAATTATACCACACCATTTCAAGATTAAAAGTAGCAAAATGGCATATATGCACTCCAATACATATACACGTCATTCTGAAGCCAATCAGAGGAACCTATATCACCCTATAACATGGAACTCAAATTTAGGAATGGTTTAACATTATAAGATAAGATAAGATAAGATAAGATTTCGTTCGGATTTTTAACCCCGGAGGGTTAGCCACCCAGGATAACCCAAGAAAGTCAGTGCGTCATCGAGGACTGTCTAACTTATTTCCATTGGGGTCCTTAATCTTGTCCCCCAGGATGCGACCCACACCAGTCGACTAACACCCGGGTACCTATTTGCTGCTAGGTGAACAGGACAACAGGTGTAAGGAAACGTGTCGAAATGTTTCCACCCGCCGGGAATCGAACCCGGGCCCTCCGTGTGTGAAGCGGGAGCTTTAGCCACCAGGCCACCGGGCCACCCCTACCAGGCCACCGGGCCACCCATAGGGTACCCTCACTTGCAAATCCCATAAATCTTACCAAGATACATTACACAAGCACTGAAAATTTGAATACAACTGAATGAGGCATTTGAGTAATAAAAAAATATTTGAAAAAAAAAAAAAATCAAACAAAAATATTGCTGAGAATGTTCTGCAAAATAGGAATCTCCCCTTAATAAACTTAAAATACAGTGAAACCACGGATTTTTTCCAGTTTACTTTCTTGTTTATAATTTAAAATTCTCTATGATCCTGTAAGAAAAATAATGGATTTTTGTTTTTAAATCCAATCTTACAAAATTGGCAACAAATAAATTTGCAGCCACTCAGCCCAAAATTAATACAAAATACAATGCTTCTTATTTTAAGACACAAGCCTACCAATGGTAAATGAGGCCAAGCAGAAAAAGGCTTCTGCTCAGAAAACCACACCAGTGGTGAAAATTTGTAGCCAATTCGTAAATCATTCTGCGATTATGGCAAGGGTTCCAATGATTCCAAGTTTTTTTTATTTTTTAATAAAATAAATTTGCTGGAATGCAAACAAAACTTATTAGGTACTATCCTGGCCCTAAGATGCTTCAGCCATTAATTAATGAAGCTGTTAAGAAGAGGTAAACTAAAAATTATTTAACATGATTTAATGGGAATAAAAATTTCACACTACATATACGGTCAAATCTGCACATACACATTCAAATTTCACTCTCCACTGGCATTTAATTTTTGACACCTTTTCTTTAAACATCTGAACCCATGTCACTTAGAGTTTTGTTAGCTATCTGAATCACTCCAGGTCATAGGGCACACGAGTGTCAAATGTTCCAAGAATTTTGTCATTACCATATGAGTAAAAATTTGAAGCTGGTCCCAAATTTGCAAACAGCAATCACTCCCCATGAAAGTAAAAGACTGGGCAGGCAGTGCAACATACCACCAGTGAGAAGTAGGGGCACCATTAGTACACTAAGAGAAAACACAATAAGTGTCTGGGGCACAAGATTATTCAACAGCCTCCCACCAGGCATATGGGGAATTACCAATAGACTCTTGGATGCCTTCAAGAGAGAGCTGGACAGATACCTAAACACAGTACCAGATCAGCCGGGCTGTGGTTTGTACATTGGACTCTGTGTGGCCAGCAGTAACAGCCTAATTGATCAGGCCCTGATCTACTGGGAGGCCTGGTCAAGTACTGGACCACAAGGGCAGTGACCTCTGGAGCACCCTCCAGGGAGCCGTCAGTTATGAGCAATATAAAATTGAATCGATGAAAGAAAAAAAAATTAGGTAATCTCCTTAAGGTATCCCTCCATGGAAACCTAATATGAACACAGTACATCTGGAAATGTGGTTCAACACCTGTTGACACTTGAGCAACTGGCTAGCAGTCAACTAAAATAATCCATTGCTACAAGTACAGTGGAACCTCAAATATCGAACTTTCTTCGGTCCAGAAGGCTGTTCGAGTGCCTTTACCGAATGAATTTATTCCCATCAGGAATAATGTAAATTAGATTAGTCCATTTCAGACCCTCAAAAATACACTTATAAAAGCACTTACAAAAATACACTTACATAATTGGTCGTGTTGGGAGCAGTTCGATTTTTGAGGTTCCACTGTACATGACATAACTGATACAGACCTAGCTAACATTGGCATAATAAATAGAAAGCCAGAGAATTTTGGAAAACCAAAGTTAGTCCTGTCCCACAGGATGCAACCCACATTTGGCCAACAACCAGGTACCTATTTAATGCTAGGTGAACCAGGGCAGCAAGTGTAAAGAAACATGTCCATACTATACCACTTCCTTTAATTTTTCTCTCTCTCTCTTTCTCCTGTCCTTGCCCTCCTCTTGTATAAATGCTATCTCCCTTCCCTTTGTGTGTTAGTGTGTGACTAGTTAATGGTCCAAGTCACACCAAAATGTCATCAAGAGTTCCTTTCCCCTGTGTGTAGGTTATCTGTGTATTGTGTTTGACCTGTGTTGGGGATTGATGCCAGACCCTCAGTGTGAGACAAGGATGCTTTGCAGAACACTTCACTACTCTCACTGCTTGAACAATTAGAACTGTGCTGTATTTTTATGTGCAGACTACAACCAAGAGATTTTTAGAACGGCAAAAAGAGTACTGTATTTAAATCCTAATTATATAAAAAGGCAAACTGCAAAATCAAACCTTAAATATTGAGTCAATCTGAAACTGAAATTATTTTAAAGACAATTTAATTTCAACAAATTAGCACCAGAGTAATTAGGCAAAACGCTAAATCAGTAGATCACCCTTGGCGGTCAAAATTATATGCTTTGTCACCAGCCAAGGTAGGGTGACTCCAACGGAAACACATTCTACATCTATTCAATAACAATCTCACCAGAAGGCTGTAGACATCACAATTCACATTACCCCACCCCATCCTTCAAATGGAAGGTACCTGTATAATCACAGGGAAGTCCTAAACCTGCATGGGTATATGTTGCCTGGTCCAGCATTCACTGGTTCATCAGTCACCCACTACGTAACCCCACCAAAGGGGGTTTCCACCTCAAAGCGTAGTGGAAGCTCATTTAGGTAGGTCAAGCCTTGGTCATACGGGCAGGTCTACCTCTATGTATATCTGCTGCAAATTACCTAGCAGTAAACAGATACCTAGAAGTAAGTCGTTTGTTGCAGGTGACATCCTGGATTATTATTATAATCAAAGAAAGTGCTAAACTGACAAGGGTCATACAGCTCTGCAGGGCAGAAAATAGTGCTGGGGCTATAAACAGCTAGGTGGAGAGGGGAATCAGAGGTGAGGGGAGAAAAGGGGCGGAAGGGACGCTAAGGGCGGTGTGTCAAAGTTTGTATAGTAAAGCAGGTGCTGACAAAAAGTAAAAAAGTGATTGTAAGTCAAAGGCAGGGCCGTCTGCAAGAAGGAAAGATAAGGTAAGAATGGTAGGGCAGCAGCGGCGTTGGTAAATCCTACGAGCTCGCTGGTAAACCAGGCAATCTACAAGAAAGCAAAGAACCAAAATAGGGACCCGACAAACCTCACAAAGAAGAACAGGGTGTTGGTCCATGAGATACCCATGGGTAAGGCGAGTATGGCCGATGCGGAGACAGGAGAGCGCAGTCTCCCGAGTACGGCAATGATGGTAAGAAGATGGCCACAAACCTAAAAGCAGTTTAATAAAATGCAATTTGTTATGGTGCGTGCCCGATCACCACTGTTGCCAATGGCTGCAAAGACGGGCAGAGATGACTGGAAAATCTCTGAACAGAATACCCCTATAGGAAACCGGAACCTCATGTACTGCTGACTGTGCAGCAGCATCTGTTTGTTCATTGCCCTGCACATCAACGTGTCCAGGGACCCAACAGAAAACAACGCTTTTGCTTTTGCTAGCCACACGGTGCAACCATAGTTGAGTACGAAGGACTAATGGATGAGGGGAATCAAACTGTTTAATGGCTTGTAAGGCACTGAGGAAATCTGAAATGATCACAGACAGTGAAAGAGACATATATGTGATACAGAGAAGCACTATGAGGATGGCATACAACTCGGCAATAAAAATACTAGCCGAGTCTAACAAATGTCCTCAGACAACATCGTCAGGGAACACTGCCGCGAACCCAACACCATCAGAAGATTTAGAACTATCTGAATAAATAGCAATGGTATGAGCATGCGTTTGGAAGTGATCAAGAAAAAGAGAGCGAGAAGTAGTCGTAGGTAGGAGAGTTTTGGCACAGGGCGGTAGTGGAGAACAGACACGAACTGTTGGCACCTGCCAAGGGGAAAAGGAAAAGGCAGACACTAAATGACATACAAGGGAGGCAAGTGGAGAGAAGACCGGAGTGAGTGAAGACGAAAAGAAAACAGTCAGAGTAAGCAGGGGCGTAGAACAAATAATGGGCTTTTGCTAACATGAGACCAACTTATATCTGGAGTTTATCTGGAGAGAGTTCCGGGGGTCAACGCCCCCGCGGCCCGGTCTGTGACCAGGCCTCCTTAGGTCAGTGTCCCAGGATGCGACCCACACCAGTCGACTAACACCCAGGTACCCATTTTACTGATGGGGAACATAGACAACAGGTGGAAAGAAACACGTCCAATGTTTCTACTCTGGCTGGGAATCGAACCCAGACCCTCGCCGTGTGAAGCGAGAGCGTTAACCACCAGGCCACCAGAGCCACAGTACACAGAACATGAAGGTCATGAGAGCAGACAAAGTAACAAGGGCAATGAGCATCAGGACAATCAGTTAACGAAGGGACATTCGCCTCAGCATAGAGGCTTCCAACAGGGGATGAACGACAGGCACCAAGGCATAAACGTAGACCTTGATGATGAAGGGGATCTAACTTAGAGAGAGTGGTAGGAGAAGCTACAGAATAGACTTGGTCTCCATAATCCAGCTTGGACAAGACTAGGGTGGAATGCAAACAGAGGAGAGTCTGGTGATCTGCACCCCATGATTGATGTGCAAGAATTTTCAGGAGATTCAGCTGACCATGGCAAGCTGCCTTCAAAGAGGAAATGTGAGGTTTCCTTGTCAACTGGCAATCGAAGAGAAGGCCAAGAAACTTGACCATATCACATTCTGGAATACGTGAACTGTGTAAATACAATGGAATATTTGGGACAAGAGGATGTCTAGTGAAAGTAATGAAATGGATTTTTGTACTAGAAAATTTAAATCCACGAGAAGTAGCCCAATGGGAAACCCGGTTGATCGCATCCTGAAGGGAGGCCGCTACCGGGCAACAGTCAGCTCCTGCATAAGCTATAGCAAAGTCATCCACATAAAGTGATGACCAAATATGCAATGGAAGAACAGAAGAACGGCATTCATAGCCAAGAGAAAAAGGGTAGTGTTAAGGACACAACCTTGTGGGACACCCTCGGCCTGGAGGGAACCAAAGAGGTCTGAGGGGCGGGGAGTATGAACCCGGAGAGATGTGCTGGCAGAGGCAGGCGAGTCCTGCAATGGAACAGGAGAGGAAGGAGGTTGGAAAGGTAGCTAGGGAAGAAGACTTGGGGGAGGCGACAGGAGAAGAAGGGACTACATGTGGAGGGGGGGGGGTGAACCTCCACCTTCATGTGCGAGTTAGAAATGGGGTGAGAACTAGGCACCGAGGCAGAAGATAGATTCACCTTCACAGGCGATAGGCACGAAGGTGTAGGCTTGCAAGGTCCTGCAGACTGAGAAATTAGCAAGCGAGATGAAGCAGAAGTAGGAAGTGGTACGGAAGCAGGAGTTTCAGAGGGTAAAACCACAAAAGAATTAGAAACGGGAGTGACCCCACAAGACATGGTAGCAGACGAGCTGGTGGGTGGGAGGACCATTAAGGTTGGAGGTCTCCGAACTACTCAAGAATAAGGACCACAAGGAAGATTTCCCTGAAGGCGGAACTGAGACAGCCATAGTGTAAGGCCTTCACTCTCTTTGAGGTAACAGATTTCTCGTTCATTATAACAGACTTGACAACGGAATGAAAAGGAAGGACGAGATTCATTATAAAAGATGTATTGGCATGATCTGTGGCACTGCAGATAGGGCACTCCGCCGCCGATCTGCAGTATTTAGCGGGGTGAAGCACCAGCACTTCCGACACTGTTGGGGAGAAGGGACTACTTTACAGATTTCAAGGCGATGGCCCACAATACAAATGGAGGACAGGAGTTCATGACAGTCGAAGGTTAAGCGGGCTATGTTACTGGGAAAGCCCCTCTGCCCACGAGTGGGCAGGATGTATGTATCCATTTTGAGAATAGAAAGGACCTGAAGGGCTAATTGCTCTAAAATATCATCACTGCAAGACAGAAAATCACTTTGTACAATGGTATGAGGTAAAACCACCATACCACCGCAAGAACTGAGAGTAGCATGCTTATGAACTGTGATTAGAATGTTATCTATGGAAGTAATATGGGAAAGATCATGAGTTTTTCTGAATTCTGAACTGTAATGACGCACAAACCGCTTTGAAGAGTGTGAAAGAACATACATTTTGACCAATATGTTGTAAAAGAGCTTTACCAATACTATGGTCAGAAAGATAATCAATTGGAAATGTCGGTTGTGGGGAAAAGAATTTAGTCCACTGCGTACTTGTAAACATGGCGCGCAAAGGGAGTGGGTGTCACAGGTCTTTTTTGGGTAGACATCAAAGAACCGTTGTCAGCAGATGGTCTGGAACGTTTAGTAGTAGTACTGCGGGCGGTCCGACCTGAGGGAGGTGGGCGATACAAAAACTGTCTCGCACCGCATTCTGGGAAGCGGGACACATTGTTAAAGGTGTGCAAGAGGCAGAGGCATTAACAGAAACGGGTGGCGCCTCAGCATGTGGAGCAGGTGACGAAGCAACACCAGCAGAAGGTACAGGGGTATGAGAAGTCTAGAGAATGGTCCAATAATGAAGCTGGGTCAGAACTAACTTACTTACAGAACAGGATGTAGGAACAGAAAGGGGCCTGGGAGGAGGAGGGTTATCACAGAACCAAAGCTCCATGACAGTGGTGCCTCTTGTTATTTTAAAGAAAAAAAAAAAGGAAAGAAAAAAAAGAGGGACAGCAGAAGAACAGTCACTAGAAGGTATGGAAGGGCTGTAAGTTCTTCCCCTCATCCGAGAGGGCCTCGAGCACACGAGCAGTGCAGATGCAGCCTGGAACCCGTGCCATACCCTTCATGCCAGTAAACCAGCGCTCTGGGAGAGCAACCTCACATCCACAGAGCCACCTCGGTGGACAAAAGAAAAGATGGTCGCAAACCCGCCACAAAGCATACCTTCTTCAGCTATCACCTCCCAGAACAGACAGACAGCCTCTGGAGATACGCCCATCATCTGCAGGACACCCTGCCCACTTCTTGGAGATCCGGGAAGGGAGCAGCACAACTCCAGGCAATTCAGATTCCTTGGCAAACTACACCACCCCCAAGGGACCCAATGGAGTGGGATGAATCCCAGCATACTTCCCCCTACCTAGAAACCATAATTCCAGAGGGAAGAACCCCCAGAGACTACAAACGGGATGGGGAAAGGGGGAAAAAAGGGGGGGATGGGGAAGATGGGATAAGGGAGGGAGAATAAGGGGGGGATAGTGAGGATGGGATAAGGGAGGGAGGATAGGGTGGTACTTAGGTTCAGTCTGAGGAAAGAGACCAAAGGGTTTAATTCCTTAGACAAAAAGCCTCTTCACCATGTCAAGGAGCCCCCTTTGAAGAGGTGGCATCCAGGAGATTAATCTATTTTAATCGTGGAAAGTGCTAAGCCCTTATGGATCAGAGTTAGTGGGGAAGTAGAGTAAGTTTATTCTGGCACAGGTAAACAAATAGTTACATAAATTATCATACATAACAGCATATGTGTAGACTACCTAGAATAACTCAAAAAGTCAAGGTGGCTTATTTCCATTGGGGCATTTTGAGGCATTGAAGTTCTGTCTGAGCTAAAAAATCTAGTTCCTTTGATCAAAAGCCCCCCTCACCTACATCTTGGAAGAAGACACAAAAAGACCCCAATGGAAATAAGCACACTGCTTGGTTTTCATAGGTTTT
The DNA here is from genome assembly GCF_026875155.1 of Cherax quadricarinatus. Taxonomy (NCBI): domain Eukaryota; kingdom Metazoa; phylum Arthropoda; class Malacostraca; order Decapoda; family Parastacidae; genus Cherax; species Cherax quadricarinatus. The sequence goes on from NC_069405.1 coordinate 12,539,523, forward strand.
CCTGGGTCATTAACCCTCCTGAGTTGCTGATCTGTAGTCTCCAGCCTAGTCCCACATAGTGAATATTAATGGTAGATTACATCAACAAATATATTAATAATACAATGCAGTTCAAGATATATTACTGATATGACGTTTCCTACCAGGGATTTAACAACTTTCCTCGAATTTAAAACTGAAATCCCTGGTAGATGAAACATCAATAAAATACCATTGTCTTTTTAACATACTTAACAGGTAGAGAACAACACAGCCAGGGACCTAATGTGACAAATAACCCAGTATTCCTTGTAACGAAGACCGTGAGAGCCACCAAGAAGTAAGCTTGTGTACAGAGACAACATGCCTGGGAGGAGACTGAGCCCTGGAGCCAAAGTTGGGCTCGTGTGATACAAATACCCCAGCTATGGGCTGCTCCTGGGCACATATACCCTGCCTAACCTTCAGCACGATGCCCGTAGACACCAAGAACCCAGGAAACACAGCCATGGATCTCTCCGTCTGTGCTATGTAACAATTTAAGCGTCGCCTGTAAGCTTCTGCTCGCCCACCAACACCGCCATCACTCGCTCCAACACAACAATTTTCCTTTCTTTTGCGTCCTCCCATCACTGTAGCTGCCCCCAACACTCACACTATCACACCCACGTCCAGAAGACGGGATGGTGATGGTTATATCTCATCTAAAGTGAGAGTATCCACAGACCTACATCAATATAGTGAGAATACACTCGGGGTCAGTCGCCTTCATCACAACACCTCAGCGACCGCTGGATCAACACCACTCATCTCACACACTAAATAACTTTATATATCTAATATATTTTTTACCTTCATCGTCCTCATTTTCTTGTAAAATATTTCATGTAAGGAAAGCGAATAATTCATAGCTTTTAACTAACCGGGGAACACTGTATATGTGTATTAAAACGCCACAAATGTTCCTTTATACAAAAAAGAATGAATATAAATATGAATGAGCTCTATACCTGTCAAAATACCTTTAAAATTGTATTCTGACGTTTCGACGAGTTTTATTGATCATTGCATGCCACAGTGTGTAACTATCATATCAATAACACAGTTGAGAAATGCTATGGTGATACCGACAAGATGTGGAGAAAAAAAACTATGTACACTTCAGGACATTTATTAAAGGAAACGTTTTGCCAAGAGTGGTTTCTTCAAATTATCGCTAAGAAACTACCTGTGGCGAAACGTTTACTTTATTAAATGTCCTCAACTGTACCTAGGCGTCTTTTTGGCCATAATGCAATTGCCTGCCTACTAAGAATTTGGATCTCAACCAAAAGGGTAGCGGGTTCAATCTCCGGGCTGGTTACCTGGAGGTTATTCCGGGGATCAACGTCCCCGCGGCCCGGTCCATGACCAGGCCTCCCGGTGGATCAGGGCCTGATCAACCAGGCTGTTACTGCTGGTCGCACGCGGTCCAACGTACGAGCCACAACCCGGCTGATCCGGCACTGACTTTAGGTATCTGTCCAGCTCTCTCTTGAAGGCAGCCAGGGATTTATTGGTAATTCCCCTAATGCTTGATGGGAGGCTGTTGAACAGTCTTGGGCCCCCGACACTTATGGTGTTTCTCTAAGTGTACCAATGGCGCCCCTACTTTTAATTGGGGGTATTTTGCATCGCCTGCCCAGTCTTTTACTTTCGTAGGGAGTGATTTCTGTGTGCAGATTTGGGACCATTCCTTCCAGGATTTTCCAAGTGTAGATTATGATATACGTATCTCTCTCTCCTACGTTCCAACGAGTACAAGTCAAGTGCTTCCAAGCGTTCCCAGTAGTTAAGGTGCTTGACAGAACTTATACGTGCAGTACAGGATCTCTGTACACTCTCTAGATTTGCAATTTCACTTGCTTTGGAGTTGTTAGTGTACAGCAGTATTCCAGCCTAGAGAGAACAAGTGATTCGAAAAGGATCATCATCGTCGTCACATATCTAAATATGTTCACCTAGCAGTAAGTAGGTACTTGGCTGATAGGTGACTACTGTAGGTCACATCCTGAGAAAGATATGTGGAAGAAACTCCAAAGCTGCTGGAACCTGGAGTATTCAAGTCTTGGATGAACGGTTTCCTTTCAGGTCATTTAATTATCCTCTATTTCCTTGTTTTCTGTCTCTCGTACACATTCTTCCATTATTACCATATACGACTGAATAGATCTTACAAAGTTATTTAAGGTTTTCCCAGATCAGCCACTACCAATGAAGGAAATAAGTCCAAGACACCACTGGAACTAAGTCACTGACTTTCTTTGGGTAGCCTAGGTAATCTACATATGCTGTTAAGTATGATCATTTATGTAACTATTCATGTGTACCTGTTTAGTTAGTTTAATATGTTTATTATGCACCCCATACCCATCCTGTGGGCGGTAGTCAAAAGATTACAGAGGGACTAGTACCGAACTTGCACACGAAAATCACTCACTACGAAAGCAAAAGACTTGGCAGACGATGCACCATCCCCCCAATGAAAAGCAGGGGTGTCACTAGCACGTTAAGAGACCATACAATAAGTGTCAGGGGCCCGAGACTGTTCAACTGCCTCCCAGCACACATAAGGGGGATTACCAACAGACCCCTGGCAGTCTTCAAGCTGGCACTGGACAAGCACCTAAAGTCAGTTCCTGATCAGCCGGGCTGTGGCTCGTACGTTGGTTTGCGTGCAGCCAGCAGCAACAGCCTGGTTGATCAGGCTCTGATCCACCAGGAGGCCTGGTCACAGACCGGGCCGCGGGGGCGTTGACCCCCGGAACTCTCTCCAGGTAAACTCCAGGTAAACTCCAGGTACATAATTGGTCCAGGGATTGGACTCCAAAATTTGGATAGCTGAGCAAGTTACAGAGGTAATGAACTCACAGTTTACAAAGGTAATGAACTCACAATTTACAAAGGTAATGAACTCACAATTTACAAAGGTAATGAACTCCAGATACGTCTGGTCACAATCATGACAAGTTACAAAGGTATTTACAGATTACAGAGGTACGTAATGGGTCCAGGGACTGGGCCCCCAAAGTTTTGATAGCTGAACTAGGTACAAAGGTAATGAGCTCACAAGTTACAAAGGTAATGAATTCTGTAAAAATGGTTACTTACGTTTATACATGGCTACAATCATGAACAAATATAGTGTAATGAGCAATTCACACTTCCACACCCGGTCACAACTGTAATGAGTTATTGGTGCAAATATTGATTGAGTCACACACACACACACACACACACACACACACACACACACACACAGGACTACAAAGAGACCTGGACAGGCTACAAGCCTGGTCCAGCAACTGGCTCCTTGAATTTAACCCTGCCAAATGCAAAGTCATGAAGATTGGGGAAGGGCAAAGAAGACCGCAGACACAATATAGTTTAGATGGCCAAAGACTGCAAACCTCACTCAAGGAAAAAGATCTGGGGGTGAGTATAACACCGAGCATATCTCCTGAGGCGCACATCAATCAGATAACTGCTGCAGCATACGGGCGCCTGGCAAACCTACGGATAGCGTTCCGATACCTCAGTAAGGATTCGTTTAAGACTCTGTATACCATTTACGTCAGGCCCATACTGGAGTATGCAGCACCAGTTCGGAATCCACACCTAGTCAAGCACGTCAAGAAATTAGAGAAAGTGCAAAGGTTTGCAACAAGACTAGTCCCAGAGCTACGGGGATTGTCCTACGAAGAAAGGTTGAGGGAAATCGGCCTGACGACACTGGAGGACAGGAGGGTCAGGGGAGACATGATAACGACATATAAAATACTGCGCGGAATAGACAAGGTGGACAAAGACGGGATGTTCCAGAGAAGGGACACAGACACAAGAGGTCACAATTGAAAGTTGAAGACTCAGATGAATCAAAGGGATGTTAGGAAGTATTTCTTCAGTCATAGAGTAGTCAGGCCGTGGAATAGCCTAGAAAGTGACGTAGTGGAGGCGGGAACCATACATAGTTTTAAGGCGAGGTATGATAGAGCTCATGGGGCAGGGAGAGAGAGGACCTAGTAGCAATCAGCGAAGAGGCGGGGCCAGGAGCTATGACTCGACCCCTGCAACCACAAATAGGTGAGTACAAATAGGTGAGTACACACACACACACACACACACACACACACACACACACACACACACACAACCACAAATAGGTGAGTACACGCACAAAACAAATTGCACCATACTTCCACATTTCCCTGCATCTGAATAATTAAGTACAACCTGGACAAGAATACAAGAGCCCTGGAGCTAGAGCTGTGAATACAATTAGATCCAGAGCTACAGTGGGTGGTGTACACTCAACAGCCCAAGCTGTATAACCTCCTGGGGATTATACGGTACCTTGAAAATTGGTAATCAGATTAGATCAACAGGGAGGTATAGTCCTATCCCTTGCATAGCCTCTCATAAGCATCCATAAACAAAATCAGTAAGCAGGTTAATTTATTAAATAAGAGGAAAGCGATATACCGCCAGGGGCCAGAGAGCCAGATTGGTATCAAGTATCTACCTACTAGGATCTACCTACTAGGATCTACCTACTAGGATCTACCTACTAGGATCTACCTACTAGGATCTACCTACTAGGATCTACCTACTAGGTATAAAAGCAAGTTTTAGTCTGCTAGGTAAAGTAAAAATTTTCATCTATTATCATTTATGTCCAAGCTCCTGTGTGTACTCACCTATTTGTGGTTGCAGGGGTCGAGTCACAGCTCCTGGCTGTGTGTGTGTGTGTGTGTGTGTGTGTGTGTGTGTGTGTGTACGAGTTTGTGTGTGTGTGTGTGTGTGTGTGTGGTGTTTTGTGTGTGTTGTGTGGTGTGTTGTGTGTGTGTGTGTGTGTGTTGTGTGTGTGTGTGTGGTGTGTGTGTGTGTGTGTGTGTGTGGTGTGTGTGTGTGTGTGTGTGTGTGTGTGTGTGTGTGTGTGTGTGTGTGTGTGTGTGTGTTGAGTGTGTGTGTGTGTGTGTGTGTGTGTGTGTGTGTGTGTGTGTGTGTGTGTGTGTGTGTGTGGTGTGTGTGTGTGTGTGTGTGTGTGTGTGTGTGTGTGTGTGTGTGTGTGTGTGTGTGTGTGTGTGTGTGTGTGTGTGTGTGTGTGTGTGTGTGTGTGTGTGTGTGTGTAGTGTGTGAGTGTGTGAGTGTGTGTGTGTGTGTGTGTGTGTGTGTGTGTGTGTGTGTGTGTGTGTGTGTGTGTGTGTGTGTGTGTGTGTGTGTGTGTGTGTGTGTGTGTGTGTGTGACTCAACAATCAACATTTGCACCAATAACTCACTACAGTTGTGACCGGGTGTGGAAGTGTGAATTGCTCATTACTCTGGAATATGTTCATGATTGTACCCATGTATAAACGTAAGTAACCATTCTTACAGGATTCATTACCTTTGCAACTTGTGAGTTCATTACCTTTGTACCTAGTTCAGCTATCAAACTTTGGAGCCCAGTCCCTGGACCCATTGTGTACCTCTGTAATCTGTAAATACCTTTGTAACTTGTCATAATTGTGACTAGACCTACCTGGAGTTCATTACCTTTGTAAATTGTGAGTTCATTACCTTTGTAAATTGTGAGTTCATTACCTTTGTAAATTATGAGTTCATTACCTCTGTGACTTGAGAAAGCCCACTGTGTGGGCGAAACGTAGTCAATAAAGGATCACATTATACTGCATTTGTGTTTATATTTCCACCTCTGTAACTTGCTCAGCTATCAAAACTTTGGGGTCCAGTCCCTGGACCAATTATGTACCTCTGTAATCTTTTGACTACCGCCCACAGGATGGGTATTGGGTGCATAATAAACATATTAAACTAATCATTTATTTATATTTAAAGCCATCGGTTTATTAAGGTCATTAAAATGACTAAGAAATTTTAATGATTATTAAAATGTTTTTCAGAGCAAAGTGATCGCATGCTAGCCTTGAAGCAGCATTTATCTCATTGAAGAGCAAATATTCAAGATATGGAAAATCAGTGAACGTTTTTTTATACAGAGATAAAATGCTATTGCAAGTTCCACCGGCTCACCACGTTGAGGTCTGCGATCTTCGAGCCGGACCGGGGTTACTCGTCCAAAGGTTCTCAGAGAAAACCTTAGTTATGTGGAACCCCAAACCACACACCAAGGGTTACTTCGGTTGATAACCGGTGGTAGCTAGGTTACCACCAGAAATCGCTCATCAACAGCCAGGGCATCAGGCTGCTGATGATATGCTGCCGGCCAGCCCACAAGGAGCGGCGCGAGAGAGACAAGGAGGGGGACACAGACAAGATGGAACCCCAGCAAACACTGCATAACCTACGATCGACCAATGTTGTGTCAACGTTAAAATATGGAATTTACCAATTATAATGTTTAAACAACATCGATACAACGAAAACTATGAAGTGTGTATGCTGGGAAGGATATGAATTAGTATATATTGGATAAAGCAATAATATTGGACAAGCCCAATAATTTTGTAGACAATCCAATAAATGGTAATGGACGATGTCCATCGCCGCTCAACGGACTCTACAGGTCCACCCGCCGCGCCACGGGCTCTTTACGTCCACCGTCGCTCAACGGACTCTACAGGTTCACCCGCCGCGCCACGGACTCTTTACGTCCACCGTCGCTCAACGGACTTTCCTAGTCCACCCGCCGCTCAACACTCCAGGTGGCACCGCCACTCAACGGACTCTCCAGGTCCACACCGCCGCTCAACGGACTCTCCAGGTCCACACCGCCGCTCAACGGACTCCAGGTCTACACCCTCTAAACGGATTCTCAAGGTCCACCAGCCGCTCAACGGACTCTCCAGGTCCACCCTCCGCGCAACGGACTCTCTAGGTCCAACCGCCGCTCAACTGACTTTCCAGGTCCACCAGTCGCTCAACGGACTCTTCAGGTCCACAACGCCGCTCAACGGACTCTCCAGGTCCACTCGCCGCGCCACGGACTCTCCAGGTCCACACCGCCGCTCAACGGACTCTCCAGGTCCACCCGCCGCGCCACGGACTCTCCAGGTCCACCTGCCGCATCATGGACTCTACCTGGAGGTTACCTGGAGGTTATTCCGGGGATCAACGCCCCCGCGGCCCAGTCCATCCGGTCCATCCGGTCCATCCGGTCCATCCGGTCCTCCATCCGGTCCACCAGGTCCATCCCGGTCCATCCGGTCCACCCGTCGCACAACGGACTCTACAAGCCCACTCGCCGCTCAACGGACTCTCCAGGTCCACCCTCCGCGCCATGGACTCTCCATGTCCAACCGCCGCTCAAATGACTCACCAGGTCCACCTTCTGCTCAACGGACTCTCCAGGTCCACTCGCCGGGCCACGGACTCTCCAGGTCCACCTGCCGCGCCATGGACTCTCCAGGTCCACCCACCGCTCAACGGACTGTCCAGGTCCACCTTCTGCTCAACGGACTTTTCAGGTCCACCAGCCTCTCAACGGACTCTTCAGGTTCACCCGCCGCTCAACGGACTCTCCAGGTTCAACCGCTGCTCAATGGACTCGCCAGGTTAAACCACTGCTCAACGGACTCTCCAGGCCCAACCGCCCCTCAACGGACTCTCCAGGTCCACATGTCGCTTAACGGACTCTCCATGTCCACCCCTCTCGCCACGGACTCTCCAGGTCCACCCGCCGCACCAGGGAATCTCCAGGTTAACAGCGCCACCTAACGGCCTATCCAGGTCCACCCGCCGCGCCACGGACTCTCCAGGTCCACACCGCCGCTCAACGGACTCTCCAGGTCCACCCGTCTCGCCAAGGACTATCCAGGTCCACCCACCGCGCCACAGATTCTCCGCGTCCACACCGTCGCTCAACGGACTCTCCAGGTCTACCCGTCGCACCACGGACTCTCCAGGTCCACCCGCCGCGCCACTGACTCTCCAGGTCCACCCGCCGCGCCACGGAATCTCCAGGTCCACATCGCTGCGCCACGGAATCTCCAGGTCCACCCGCCGCGCCACGGACTCTCCAGGTCCACCCGCTTCGCCACGGAATCTCCAGGTCCACCCGCCGTGCCACGGACTCTCCAGGTCCACCCGCTTCGCCACGGATTCTCCAGGACCACCCGCCGCACCACAGAATCTCCAGGTCCACACCGCCGCGCCACGGAATCTCCAGGACCACCCGCCGCACCACGGAATCTCCAGGTCCACACCGCCACGCCACGGACTCTCCAGATCCACCCGCCGGGCCACGGACTCTCCAGGTCCGCCCGCCGCGCCACGGACTCTCCAGGTCCACCCGCCGCGCCACGGACTCTCCAGGTCTACCTGACGCGCCATGGACTCTCCAGGTCCACACCGCCGCGCCACGGACTCTCCAGGTCCACCCGCTGCGCCACCGACTTTGCTGGTCCATACCGCCGTGCCACGAACTCTCCAGGTCCACCCGCCGTGCCACGGACTCTCCAGGTTCACACCGCCGCTCAACGGACTCTTCAGGTCTACCCGCCGCGCCACGGACTCTCCAGGTCCACACCGCCGCTTAACACTCTCTCCAGGTCCACCCGCCGCGCCACGGACTCTCCAGGTCCACACCACTGCTCAAAGAACTCTCCAGGTCCACACCGCCGCTCAACGGACTCTCCAGGTCCAACCGTCGCTCAACGGACTCTCCAGGTAAACACCGCTGCTCAACGGACTCTACAGGTTCATTCCCCGCGCCATGGACTCTCCAGGTCCACACCGCCACTCAACGGAGTCTCCAGGTCCTCCCGACGCGCCAGGGACTCTCCAGGTCCACCTGCCGCACCACGTAATCTCAAGGTCCATACCACCGCTCAACGGACTCTCCAGGTGCACCCGCCGCGCCACGGACTCTCCAGGTCTACCCGCCGTGCCACGGACTCTCCAGGTGCACCCGCCTCGCCACGGACTCTCCAGGTCCACCCGCCGCGCCACGGATTCTCCAGGTCCAACCGTCGCTCAAGGGACTCTCCAGGTAAACACCGATGCTCAACGGACTCTCCGGGCCCACCCGTCGCTCAACGGATTCTCCAGGTCCACCCGTCGCTCAACGGACTCTCCAGTTCCATTCGCCACTCAACGGACTCTCCAGGTCCAGACCGTCGCTGAGTCACCAGTCCACCGCTGTGGATTCTGTGGTCCACTGCTAGTGAGCACCATGAACTCTGGTCCAAGAACGCTCTCCAGGGACTCTGCTCCATCGCCGCAGTCGGCACTTGGAAGAAGGGTGCACTGTAAGTGCTGTGTGAGGGAGGGTCCACTGAAGGTACTCTGTGAGGGAGGGTCCACTGAAGGTGCTGTGTGAGGGAGGGTCCACTGTTAATGCTGTGTGAGGGAGGGTCCACTGAAGGTGCTGTGTGAGGGAGGGTCCACTGTTAATGCTGTTTGAGGGAGGGTCCACTGAAGGTGCTGTGTGAGGGAGGGTCCAGTGTTAATGCTGTGTGAGGGAGGGACCACTGAAGGTGCTGTGTGAGGGAGGGTCCACTGAAGGTGCTGTGTGAGGGAGGGTCCACTGTTAATGCTGTGTGAGGGAGGGTCCACTGAAGGTGCTGTGTGAGGGAGGGTCCACTGAAGGTGCTGAGTGAGGGAGGGTCCACTGAAGGTGCTGTGTGAGGGAGGGTCCACTGTTAATGCTGTGTGAGGGAGGGTCCACTGAAGGTGCTGAGTGAGGGAGGGTTCACTGTTAATGCTGTGTGAGGGAGGGACCACTGAAGGTGCTGTGTGAGGGAGGGTCCACTGAAGGTGCTGAGTGAGGGAGGGTCCACTGTTAATGCTGTGTGAGGGAGGGTCCACTGAAGGTGCTGTGTGAGGGAGGGTCCACTGAAGGTGCTGAGTGAGGGAGGGTCCACTGAAGGTGCTGTGTGAGGGAGGGTCCACTGTTAATGCTGTGTGAGGGAGGGTCCACTGAAGGTGCTGTGTGAGGGAGGGTCCACTGAAGGTGCTGAGTGAGGGAGGGTTCACTGTTAATGCTGTGTGAGGGAGGGACCACTGAAGGTGCTGTGTGAGGGAGGGTCCACTGAAGGTGCTGAGTGAGGGAGGGTCCACTGTTAATGCTGTGTGAGGGAGGGACCACTGAAGGTGCTGTGTGAGGGAGGGACCACTGAAGGTGCTGTGTGAGGGAGGGTCCACTGAAGGTGCTGAGTGAGGGAGGGTCCACTGTTAATGCTGTGTGAGGGAGGGTCCACTGAAGGTGCTGTGTGAGGGGAGGGTCCACTGAAGGTGCTGTGTGAGGGGAGGGTCCACTGAAGGTGCTGTGTGAGGGGAGGGTCCACTCAAACACTTTGGTCTTAGGTCTACTTATAAAGGTGCTGTGAACTAAGGTTCACTTAAGACATTCTTAACTAGAGTCCACTCCTAAGGGTGTTTTAGATTAAGGGCCATATTTATATTACCTGTCTAATTTACGTTCCTGATTTAACAACCTAGAATAAACAAATTCCTAGTTTTGTAGGGTGCAGACATGATGGACTCCTAGTGTCATTTGTGATGTTTTTAAACGGTATCTAACTTGTGTAGGAAAACCCGTATAAAGATTAGCTGTATTTCAGTTACACCGTGGCAGCAACATTTGAATCACATCTGAAATGCCCCATTAGTAGGTGTGGATATATCTGTGACATTTGTGAGTCCTCTCCCGTATCTATACATAATAGCTTATATATTTACCTTATAATCAGCAAAGGATCGAGCCTCCACTAATTCTAAATTGAATGACTCACTTATTTAACAAAATGATTCCGTGATTTAGGAATTCCCATTGTGTGTTTGTTTGTAAGAAAAATTTATACCTGGTGAAGGTTAAGTAACTTATCGAAAATAATTTGAATGGCCTAAGTTCATCACTAGTCACCAGTATGAGTACTTTTAACTTTATTCTTTAAAAGTATATATTACAGTTTTAGTAGAAAAAATCACAGCATATTATCAAAATAATGTAAAAGAAATATCCTTACCAAAATATATTGTAGCAAAAATATATTGCAAATAACTTGAATATAATTTATTTGAAAAAAGGTTGAAAGGTCTAATCATTTTAAATGTGGAAAATTGCATTTATCTGAATGTAACTAATTATATACATAACAATAAATGATAACAAAGATAATTATTATTTATCAATGTTACATAGACAAGTAGGAAGTTTGGACACCTAGGTCACAAAAAATGTCCCCCTTCGGTACCTACCACACCTAGGTCGCAAAAAATGTCCCCCTTCGATACCTACCACACCTAGGTCGCAAAAAATGTCCCCCTTCGATACCTACCACACCTAGGTCACAAAAAATGTCCCCCTTCGATACCTACCACACCTAGGTCGCAAAAAATGTCCCCCTTCGATACCTACCACACCTAGGTCACAAAAAATGTCCCCCTTCGATACCTACCACACCTAGGTCACAAAAAATGTCCCCCTTCGATACCTACCACTGTCGTAACCACAAGTTGCTCTCCACATATTAATTAAATAAAATATACATACACCAGGAATACTGGTAAATATATAAATTTGTGGACTGTATATTAAAAATAATAAATGGTTATATATATACACAATTACATAACAGAAGAAAAATATATAGAGTATTTTCCACAACAATAATTAATTTAACTGCAGGGAAAAGTACTGAAAAATTAATATCCTAGGCCTAGCCCTGCCGCACGAAATTAATATTATTGGAACTGGTTTTTGCATCAAGGAAATCAATTTTAATTCATTTATAAAAATAAAATTAACATTGTCAGAAAAAAAAAGGTTATATAACACTATTTAGGCTGAAGGTAAACATTGTTAGGCCTAAATAAACATTGTTAGGCCGAAATAAACATTATTAGGCCGAAATAAACATTGTTAGGCCTAAATAAACATTTTGACGAAAAATTAGTTGAACATATTAATGAAGAAAAAATTGATCTGGAAAAAATAATTAGGCTGTACAAGGAAAGACATTATTAGGCTAAAAAAAAAATGGCCAAAGGAAAAAATTATTAGGCTGAAAATAAATAGCATTAGTTGAAAAAAAATATGCTGAAAAATAATTAAGTTATACCGTGAGGAAAAAAAATTCCTAGACTGAAAAAAAATTTCTGGATTAAAGAAAAAAAAAACTGCTAAAACATTTGGCTCAAAAAAATTAATATTAAACGGGGGGCGGACCCCGGGGTAGCCAGGTTGGCGGACCCCGGGGTAGCCAGGGTGGTGGACCCCGGGGTAGCCAGGTTGGCGGACCCCGGGATAGCCAGGGGTGGTGGGACCCCGGGGTAGCAGGTTGGCGGACCCCGGGGTAGCCAGGGTGGTGGACCCCGGGGTAGCCAGGTTGGCGGACCCCGGGGTAGCCAGGGTGGTGGACCCCGGGGGAGCCAGGGTGGTGGACCCCGGGGTAGCCAGGTTGGCGGACCCCGGGGTAGCCAGGGTTTGGGGGAAACCCCGGGGTAGCCAGGGTGGTGGACCCGGGGTAGCCAGGGTGGTGGACCCCGGGGTACCAGGGTGGTGGACCCCGGGTAGCAAGGGTTTGGGGGACCCCGGGGTTACCAGGTGGTGGACCCCGGGGTAGCCAGGTGGTGGAAACCCCGGGGTAGCCAGGGTGGTGGACCCCCGGGGTAGCCAGGTGGCGGACCCCGGGGTAGCCAGGGTGGTGGACCCCGGGGTAGCCAGGGTGGTGGACCCCGGGGTAGCCAGGGTGGTGGACCCCGGGGTAGCCAGGTGGTGGACCCCGGGGTAGCCAGGGTGGTGGACCGGGGTAGCCAGGGGGGCGGACCCCGGGTAGCCAGGGGGGCGGACCCCGGGGGAGCCAGGGGGGCGGACCCCGGGTAGCCAGGGGGTGGACCCCGGGGGAGCCAGGGGGCGGACCCCGGGGTAGCCAGGGGGGTGGACCCCGGGGAGCCAGGTGGTGGACCCCGGGGGAGCCAGGGGGCGGACCCCGGGTAGCCAGGGGGGTGGACCCCGGGGGAGCCAGGGTGGTGGACCCCGGGGGAGCCAGGGGGGCGGACCCCGGGGTAGCCAGGGGGGTGGACCCCGGGGGGTGGACCCCGGGGGAGCCAGGAGGGGGGAGCCAGGGTGGTGGACCCCGGGGGAGCCAGGGTGGTGGACCCCGGGGGAGCCAGGGGGGCGGACCCCGGGGTAGCCAGGGGGGTGGACCCCGGGGGAGCCAGGGTGGTGGATCCCGGGGTAGCCAGGGTGGTGAACCCCGGGGTAGCCAGGGGGGTGGACCCCGGGGGAGCCAGGGTGGCGGACCCCGGGGTAGCCAGGGTGGCGGACCCCGGGGTAGCCAGGGGGGCGGACCCCGGGGTAGCCAGGGTGGTGGACCCCGGGGTAGCCAGGGCGGTGGACCCCGGGGTAGCCAGGGGGGCGGACCCCGGGGTAGCCAGGGTGGTGGACCCCGGGGTAGCCAGGGTGGTGGACCCCGGGGTAGCCAGGGTGGTGGACCCCGGGGTAGCCAGGGGGGCGGACCCCGGGGTAGCCAGGGTGGTGACCCCGGGGTAGCCAGGGTGGCGGACCCCGGGGTAGCCAGGGGGGCGGACCCCGGGGAGCCAGGTGGTGGGACCCCGGGTAGCCAGGGTGGGGGAAACCCCGGGGTTGCCAGGGTGGCGGACCCCGGGGTAGCCAGGGGGGCGGACCCCGGGGGAGCCAGGGTGGTGGACCCCGGGGGAGCCAGGGGGTGGACCCCGGGGTAGCCAGGGGGGCGGACCCCGGGGTAGCCAGGGTGGTGAACCCCGGGGTAGCCAGGGTGGTGGACCCCGGGGGAGCCAGGGGGGCGGACCCCGGGGGAGCCAGGGTGGCGGACCCCGGGGTAGCCAGGGGGGGGGACCCCGGGGGAGCCAGGGTGGTGGACCCCGGGGTAGCCAGGGTGGTGGACCCCGGGGTAGCCAGGGGGGCGGACCCCGGGGGAGCCAGGGTGGTGAACCCCGGGGTAGCCAGGGTGGCGGACCCCGGGGGAGCCAGGGTGGCAGACCCCGGGGGAGCCAGGGTGGTGAACCCCGGGGTAGCCAGGGTGGCGGACCCCGGGGAGCCAGGTGGCGGACCCCGGGGAGCCAGGGTGGTGAACCCCGGGGTAGCCAGGGTGGCGGACCCCGGGGGAGCCAGGGGGGCGGACCCCGGGGGAGCCAGGGTGGTGAACCCCGGGGTAGCCAGGGTGGCGGACCCCGGGGGAGCCAGGGTGGTGGACCCCGGGGTAGCCAGGGTGGCGGACCCCGGGGGAGCCAGGGGGGCGGACCCGGGGGAGCCAGGGTGGTGGACCCCGGGTAGCCAGGGTGGCGACCCCGGGGGAGCCAGGGTGGTGGACCCCGGGGTAGCCAGGGTGGTGGACCCCGGGGGAGCCAGGGTGGTGGACCCCGGGGTAGCCAGGGTGGTGGACCCCGGGGGAGCCAGGGTGGTGGACCCCGGGTAGCCAGGTGGTGGACCCCGGGGTAGCCAGGGTGGTGGACCCCGGGGTAGCCAGGGTGGTGGACCCCGGGGTAGCCAGGTTGGCGGACCCCGGGGTAGCCAGGGTGGCGGACCCCGGGGGAGCCAGTGGGGCGGACCCCGGGGTAGCCAGGGTGGTGGACCCCGGGGTAGCCAGGTTGGCGGACCCCGGGGGAGCCAGGGGGGCGGACCCCGGGGGAGCCAGGGTGGCGGACTCCGGGGGAGCCAGGGTGGTGGACCCCGGGGTAGCCAGGGTGGTGGACCCCGGGGTAGCCAGGGTGGTGGACCCCGGGGTAGCCAGGGTGGTGGACCCCGGGGTAGCCAGGGTGGTGGACCCCGGGGTAGCCAGGTTGGCGGACCCCGGGGTAGCCAGGGTGGCGGACCCCGGGGTAGCAAGGGTGGGGGACAATGGGGTAGCTAGGGTGGCAGACCATGGGGTAGCCAGGGTGGCAGACCCTGGGGTAGCCAGGGTGGCAGACCCTGGAGGAGCCGGGGTACATAGATGTGAGGGGTCCCTGGGTCACTAGTATGAGGGGGCCCCAGGGTCCTTAGTATGAGGGGGCCCCAGGGTCCCTAGTATGACGGGCCCCAGGGTCCCTAGTATGACGGACCCCAGGGTCCCTAGTATGACGGGCCCCAGGGTCCCTAGATTGACGGGCCCCAGGGTCCCTAGTATGACGGACCCCAGGGTCCCTAGTATGACGGGCCCCAGAGTCCCTAGTACGACGGGCCCCAGGGTCCCTTTTTAACCCAAACAGAAAAAGGGTCTTAATATAAATTAAGACGGAGTTCTTAGTACTTGGGGCTTTCCCATGTATAACCCATTATCGAGGCAATTTCATAAAATTTTAAAGGCCTATTAAGGCCCCAGGGCCCTGTAGGGAGGCCCGGGCCCCTTTTAAAGTGCCAAGGGTGTTAGTATAGCCCCGGGGCCCCTATTAGGGCCCCAGGGTTGTGGAGGGCCCAGGGTTATTATGGGACCCCAGGGTTGTTGATGGACCCAGGGGCTCCTATATGGGGCCTCCAGGGTCCTGAGGACCGGGCCCTAAGGGTCCATACCAGGTGGCCTGATGGGGCCCAGGCCAAAGTGCACCCCCAGGGTTTTTAGGGCACCCAGGGTTATTATGAGCCCCAGGGTTGTGAGGCCCCAGGGTTATTATGTGTATCCAGGGTTGTAGGCGCCCAGGGCCTATTAGGGCCCCAGGGTTGTGAGGGCCCGGGGCCCCTATTAGTGACACCCCAGGGTTGATGGCACCAGGGTTATTGTGCCCCAGGGTTGTGATGGGCCCCAGGGCTTTATGTGTCATCCAGGGTGTGAGGCGCCCAGGGTATTATGTTCACCCCGGGGTTTCCCGTAGAGGGCCCCAGCCCAGGGGGGTATTTGTGCCCCACCAGGGTTGTGAGGGCCCAGGGTTATAACGGCCATCCATGTGAGGGGCCCAGGGTTATTAGAGCCCCCAGGGCTGTGAGGGCCCAGGGTTTTAGTGCCCCCAGGGTTTGTAGAGGTGGCCCCAGGGTTATAGGGCCCCGGGGGTTGTGACGGGCCCCCAGGGTTAGTAGGCCCCAGGGTTGTGAGGGCCCCCAGGGTTATTAGGGCCCCAGGGTTGTTGGGGGCCCAGGGCCTATTATGATGTGTCACTACCAGGGTTGTATCGAGTAGCCCAGGGTTATTATGATGGCCTACAAGGGTTTGTATAGTAGCCCAGGGTATATGTGTCACTACCAGGGTTGTGATGGTTAGCCCAGGGCTATTATGTGTCACTACCAGGGTGTGATGGTAGCCCCAGGGCTATTAGTTATCCCCAGGCTTGTTGGTAGCCCAGGGATTTGTTCACTAATGTATGATAGGCCAGGGATTATGTTCACTGACCAGGGTCTGTGGACAGCCCAGGGCTATTGTGGCACTACCAGGGTTGTGAATGGTTACCCCAGGGTCTATTATGGGTCACTACCAGGGTTGATGGAGCCCAGGGTCTATTATGTGTCACTCCAGGGTGTGATGGCAGGCCCAGGGTCATTATGTCACTACCAGGGTGTGATGGGGCCCAGGGTCTTATGTGTCACTACCAGGTGCCCTGTGAGGACAGCCCAGGGCTATTATGTGTCCTACCAGGGTGTGATGGTAGCCCAGGGTCTATTATGTGTCACTACCAGGGTTGTGATGGAGGCCCAGGCCTATTATGATGGTCACTACCAGGGTTGTGAGATGGAGCCCAGGGTTCCTATGTGCACCCCAGGGTTGTGATGACGCCCAGGGCCTATTATGTGTCACTCCAGGGTCTGATGTACGCCCAGGGTCTATATGTAGTCCTACCAGGGTCTCTGATGTACAGCCCAGGGTACTATTATGTGTCACTCCAGGGTGTATGGTAGGCCCAGGGCCCTAGTATGTGGTCACTACCAGGGTCTGTGATGGAGCCCCAGGGTATATGTGTCACTACCAGGGTCCCTGTAGTGAAGGAGCCCGGGCTATTATGTTGTCACTACCAGGGTCTGTGATGGAGCCCAGGGTATTATGTGGTCACTACCAGGGTCTGTGATGGAGCCCAGGGTCTATTACAGTGTCACTACCAGGGTCTGTGAGGAGCCCAGGGTCCCTATGTGTACACAGGGGTCCATGGTATGCCCAGGGCCCTATTATGTGTCACTACCAGGGTGCTGATGTAGCCCAGGGCTCCATGTGTCATCCAGGGTGTGATGGTAGCCCAGGGTCTATTATGTGTCACACCAGGGTTAGATGATATCCAGGGATATTATGTGTCACTACCAGGTTGTGTATGGTACGCCAGGGCTCATTATGTGTCACTACCAGGGTGTGATGGTAGCCCAGGCTTATTATGTGTCACTACCAGGGTGTGATGGTAGCCCAGAGTTATTATGTGTCACTACCAGGGTGTGATGGTAGCCCAGGGTATTATGTGTCACTACCAGGGTGTGATGGTAGCCCAGGGCTATTATGTGTCACTACCAGGGTGTGATGGAGCCCAGGGCTATTATGTGTCACTACCAGGGTGTGTGATGGTAGCCCAGGGCTATTATGTGCCCACTACCAGGGTGTGATGGTAGCCCAGGGTTATTATTGGTCACTACCAGGGTTGTGATGGTAGCCCAGGGTTATTATGTGTCATACCAGGGTGTGATGGCAGCCCAGGGCTATTATGTGTCACTCCAGGGTGTAAATGGTAGCCCAGGGCTATTATGTGGTCACTACCAGGTGTGTGATGGTAGCCCAGGGTTATTATGTGTCACTACCAGGGTGTGATGGTAGCCCAGGCTATTATGTGTCACTACCAGGGTGTGTGATGATAGCCCAGGGCTATTATGTGTCACTAACCAAGGGTGTGATGGTAGCCCAGGGTTATTATGTGTCACACCAGGGTGTGATGGTACCCAGGGTTATTATGTGTCACTACCAGGGTGTGATGGTAGCCCAGGGTTATTATGTGTCACTACCAGGGTGTGATGGTAGCCCAGGGCTATTATGTGTCACTACCAGGGTGTGATGGTAGCCCAGGGTTATTATGTGTCACTACCAGGGTGTGATGGTAGCCCAGGGTATTATGTGTCACTACCAGGGTGTGATGATGGTAGCCCAGGGTTATTATGTGTCACTACCAGGGTCTGATGGTAGCCCAGGGCTATTATGTGTCACTACCAGGGTGTGATGGTAGCCCAGGGCTATTATGTGTCACTACCAGGGTGTGATGGAGCCCAGGGTATTATGTGTCACTACCAGGGTGTGATGGTAGCCCAGGGCTATTATGTGTCACTACCAGGGTGTGATGGTAGCCCAGGGTTATTATGTGTCACTACCAGGGTGTGATGGTAGCCCAGGGTTATTATGTGTCACTACCAGGGTCTGAAGGTAGCCCAGGGCTATTATGTGTCACTACCAGGGTGTGATGGTAGCCCAGGGCTATTATGTGTGACTACCAGGGTGTGATGGCAGCCCAGGGTTATTATGTGTCACTACCAGGGTGTGATGGCAGCCCAGGGCTATTATATGTCACTACCAGGGTGTGATGGTAGCCCAGGGCTATTATGTGTCACTACCAGGGTGTGATGGTAGCCCAGGGCTATTATGTGTCACTACCAGGGTGTGATGGTAGCCCAGGGCTATTATGTGTCACTACCAGGGTGTGATGGTAGCCCAGGGCTATTATGTGTCACTACCAGGGTGTGATGGTAGCCCAGGGCTATTATGTGTCACTACCAGGGTGTGATGGTAGCCCAGGGCTATCATAATGTGTCACTACCAGGGTGTGATGGCAGCCCAGGGTTATTATGTGTCACTACCAGGGTGTGATGGCAGCCCAGGGTTATTATGCGTCACTACCAGGGTGTGATGGCAGCCCAGGGTTATTATGTGTCACTACCAGGGTGTGATGGCAGCCCAGGGTTATTATGTGTCACTACCAGGGTGTGATGGCAGCCCAGGGCTGTCATAATGTGTCACTACCAGGGTGTGATGGCAGCCCAGGGCTATCATAATGTGTCACTACCAGGGTGTGATGGTAGCCCAGGGCTATTATGTGTCACTACCAGGGTGTGATGGTAGCCCAGGGTTATTATGTGTCACTACCAGGGTGTGATGGCAGCCCAGGGCTGTCATAATGTGTCACTACCAGGGTGTGATGGCAGCCCAGGGCTATCATAATGTGTCACTACCAGGGTGTGATGGTAGCCCAGGGCTATCATAATGTGTCACTACCAGGGTGTGATGGCAGCCCAGGGCTATCATAATGAGTCACTACCAGGGTGTGATGGCAGCCCAGGGCTATCATAATGTGTCACTACCAGGGTGTGATGGCAGCCCAGGGCTATCATAATGTGTCACTACCAGGGTGTGATGGTAGCCCAGGGTTATTATGTGTCACTACCAGGGTGTGATGGCAGCCCAGGGCTATCATAATGTGTCACTACCAGGGTGTGATGGTAGCCCAGGGCTATCATAATGTGTCACTACCAGGGTGTGATGGCAGCCCAGGGCTATCATAATGTGTCACTACCAGGGTGTGATGGCAGCCCAGGGCTATCATAATGTGTCACTACCAGGGTGTGATGGCAGCCCAGGGCTATCATAATCTGTCACTACCAGGGTATGATGGCAGCCCAGGGCTATCATAATGTGTCACTACCACGGTGTGATGGCAGCCCAGGGCTATCATAATGTGTCACTACCAGGGTGTGATGGCAGCCCAGGGCTATCATAATCTGTCACTACCAGGGTGTGATGGCAGCCCAGGGCTATCATAATCTGTCACTACCAGGGTGTGATGGCAGCCCAGGGCTATCATAATCTGTCACTACCAGGGTGTGATGGCAGCCCAGGGCTATCATAATGTGTCACTACCAGGGTGTGATGGCAGCCCAGGGCTATCATAATCTGTAACTACCAGGGTGTGATGGCAGCCCAGGGCTATCATAATCTGTCACTACCAGGGTGTGATGGCAGCCCAGGGCTATCATAATCTGTCACTACCAGGGTGTGATGGCAGCCCAGGGCTATCATAATCTGTCACTACCAGGGTGTGATGGCAGCCCAGGGCTATCATAATGTGTCACTACCAGGGTGTGATGGCAGCCCAGGGCTATCATAATCTGTAACTACAAGGGTGTGATGGCAGCCCAGGGCTATCATAATCTGTCACTACCAGGGTGTGATGGCAGCCCAGGGCTATCATAATGTGTCACTACCAGGGTGTGATGGCAGCCCAGGTCTATCATAATCTGTCACTACCAGGGTGTGATGGCAGCCCAGGGCTATCATAATCTGTCACTACCAGGGTGTGATGGTAGCCCAGGGCTATCATAATGTGTCACTACCAGGGTGTGATGGCAGCCCAGGTCTATCATAATCTGTCACTACCAGGGTGTGATGGCAGCCCAGGGCTATCATAATCTGTCACTACCAGGGTGTGATGGCAGCCCAGGGCTATCATAATCTGTCACTACCAGGGTGTGATGGCAGCCCAGGGATAAGTTGTAAATTAGGTGCAAAATTAAAAAAAAATATATATTATCAATATAATAGTTAGACTTACGAGTTAAGAAGATAAACAGGAGATTTACATCAGAAAATCAACATTATTATTATTATAATCAAAAAGAAGCGCTAAGCCACAAGGGCTATACAGCAGAAAATCAATAATGTTACGTACACCATAAAATCAATATCTGTTACTGTACAATAAAAGCAAGTAATAACTGCAGAGAATGTTCATACCTCTTTGTCAGATGTTTAATTACTTACCTGGAGAGAGTTCCGGGGGTCAACGCCCCCGCGGCCCGGTCTGTGACCAGGCCCAAAGTTTTGTTAATGGTCCTGTGAAGTTACTGTTGACATCTTCCTGGGGTCGAGAGCGCACACAAAACGGTCTGAAAAAGAGAAAAAATATGGTAAAGTTAATTATTTATATGGTAACATTTGAAGTGGAGATACATAAATGGCGCAGACGAGGTTAACAGTGGAAACGCAGGAATGAGAATTATATTATTTAACGCAGAGAAGCCCTAAACCCATATGGAACATACAATACTGGGAAATGGGAAGTGATCTAGTTTGATCTAATGGGAACTCAGATTCTCTAGATCAAGAACTCTTGGCACTAGAAAACAGAAGAGAGTAGGATGTTCCATCACAACCTAACCAACAGCCACTTCTTCCAACACCACCACTATCATCACCTTATTATAAAAAACTCAATTACAAAATCATCAAAATATATTCAGTGCATAAAAAATTAATTTTCGGAGATTAATTAGCTTTACATTAATTAAAACAAAGGGCACCCAGTGATATAATCAAACATGAGGAAAAAAAAAGGTTGAAGACAATACATCCTAAATTTTGAACGAGTGTTAATTAGGCTTCAAGTCTAGCAACTATACGGAAGCCATTCTAGTTGTATCCAATATATTCACCAGTTAAGGACATTTAATACCAATAATATATATATATATATATATATATATATATATATATATATATATATATATATATATATATATATATATATATATATATATATATATATATATATATATATTATGGGAAACGCATCTGTAGAAAGCTAACACCCATGTGATATTTTAGAAAAAAAAGTCCTCTTAATTTAATCTAGTGTCATGCCCATCATGGACGGAGGTTGCTTGATTCCCATCATGGACGGAGGTTGCTTGATTCCCATCATGGACGGAGGTTGCTTGATTCCCATCATGGACGGAGGTTGCTTGATTCCCATCATGGACGGAGGTTGCTTGATTCCCATCATAGACGGAGGTTGCTTGATTCCCATCATGGACGGAGGCTGCTTGATTCCCATCATGGACGGAGGTTGCTTGATTCCCATCATGGACGGAGGTTGCTTGATTCCCATCATGGACGGAGGTTGCTTGATTCCCATCATGGACGGAGGCTGCTTGATTCCCATCATGGACGGAGGTTGCTTGATTCCCATCATGGACGGAGGTTGCTTGATTCCCATCATGGACGGAGGTTGCTTGATTCCCATCATGGACGGAGGTTGCTTGATTCCCATCATGGACGGAGGTTGCTTGATTCCCATCATGGACGGAGGTTGCTTGATTCCCATCATGGACGGAGGTTGCTTGATTCCCATCATGGACGGAGGTTGCTTGATTCCCATCATGGACGGAGGTTGCTTGATTCCCATCATGGACGGAGGTTGCTTGATTCCCATCATGGACGGAGGTTGCTTGATTCCCATCATGGACGGAGGTTGCTTGATTTCCCCCCAAATATATATATATATATATATATATATATATATATATATATATATATATATATATATATATATATATATATATATATATATATATATATATATATATAATATATATTATATAACTTTTAAAGGGGTGGAAGGGAAAGCCAGCGGAAGGCCTCGATCAGATGACAAAAAGCTCCAGCTGCGGGTCATCTAAGACCCGCGTCAGGAAACACTTGTCCTGTTTCACAATTACAATGGAAACCAAGCGCTAAACCCACAAGGGTCATTCTGCACTACAAGCTTCGCTTCACAAAAATCAAGGTCCCCAAGTGATCAGATCCCCATGGCAAATAAAATGTTAATTATAAATTATAATCATGGGGGAGCTCTAAACCCGTAGGATTACACAGTACATGTGGGGGGAAGGATGGAAGGTATTCAAGTCTCAATTCAGGGAACCGGAGCATAGATCCACTTCCCTAGATCAAGAGCCTCTCAGCGGCGTCAAGGAACCTCCCTTGAAGGCCAATTATAAAGATTAAATAAATCGTCGGTAAATTAAGTAAGTACAAAGGTCTGTAATTTATGTCAGAGAAGCTTATTATTATAATGTTAGAGAAGTGCTAAACCAATATGGGCTATATTATTATTATTATTATTATAATCAAGGGGGAAGCGCTAAACCCGGAGGATTATACAGCGCCTGGGGGGGGATGTGGAAGGCATTCAGGCTTAATTCTGGGAACTGGAGCACAGATCCAATTCCCTAAATCAAGAGCCCCTCACCAACATCAAGGAACCTTCCTTGAGGGGAATATGGGCTATACATCTGGGGAATAGGAGGTAATCAATTTAATTCGAAGATGGCGAGTGGTTCCAAATCCTTGGATCAAAACCCCGTAACCTGGACTCTTCCATAATACTGCACATAAAACTGGCAGCCCAGTGAAATATGTTGTTAGTAACTCCTTGGATAAAACTAATACTTTATAAGCACCAGTTTAGTTTACGTCAATAATAACGTCAAGGTCAATAATAACGTCAATGTTAATAATAACGTCAATGTCAATAATAACGTCAGTGTCAATAATAACGTCAACATCAATAATAACGTCAGGTGATGCTGCAGACATCTGCTCTCTGATGGTCAGCACTTTCTGAAAATAATAATGTCATGGCTAACATTAACACAGAATAATCACCTTTATATCACATATCTCACATATACATCATCTGGGATAAACATCGTACGCACTACACTGTGGGAAACATCGCTAACCGATATTAACCAACAATTTCAAAGAATTTCTAAAATTGCTTACAAGAAGATTATTATTATTATAATCAAAAAAGAAGCGCTACGCCACAAGGACTATACAGCACTTACAAGAAGAGCATCGACACCGACGCCATTTTCTGGCGGGAGGTTGTGAAGGTGAGGACGCGCGCGCGCGCTCCTCTGATCTCCCTCCAGGCCGTGACGTCATAGTTCATGCTGATTTGCTGAACATCAGTGACGTAACTAACGCTGATTGGCTGCTGGACCTTGTTCTTCTATATATTTATGTCTTTAATTAATTGCAGGTTTTAATTGGCTGGGTCTTCGCGCCAGAAAATGTAATTGAGTTTTGATTGGTAGCGGCACGTTAGTGCTGGGACTCTTTCTTGTTATATGACAAAAATGTGTACCCAAACACATTTTTATTTTATTTTAAATCAAAATATACAAAATCAACCTCCATACATCTCTACGAACAATTATTTACTTAAGAAAGAGCAAATAGTACAATTCTTAGGCTGAAATTGTTTCAATTACTTCAATTATTTGTATATTTACGACTGAGTAGCCTAATTTTGTTTGATTTAAAAACAAGGGTTAGGCTTGAGGCTGTTGTTGAAGGTCTCTTGATCCAAGGAACTGGAGTGACCTTCCACCTTCCTCACATCAAAATTGGTTACTTTACATTCCCCAGGCAGTATATAGTCCCTACAGGCTTAGCGCTTTCCCATGAAATTAATTTTGAACTGAAGAGGGTCGTGGCTACCCCTGTTTATATATATATATATATATATATATATATATATAATATATATATATATATATATATATATATATATATATACACAATTGAAAGGGTATATATCTCAGTGTGTATACATGACTATGTGTATATCCCATAGTATATATACACCTAGTAATGTATATATTTCACTGTATATGCATTTGGAGGTATATAATGTTTATATAGATGACCAGGTGTGTTTCCTATAGTATATATACACTTGATGTATATATTTGAATGCATATGCATTTGGAGATGTATACATATAAATGTGTATATATGACCAGGTGTGTATTCCATAGTATAAAAACACGTGTATATACACGTGCATATACATATCTCAGTGCATATACATTTGGATGTATACATATTTCTCAACGTATATACACAAAGAGATATGTATCCTACAGTATACCACCCTGAAGTGTTATCCACAGCATATACACACTGAGATGTAGTATCTTAGTATATACAGTGTGTGGTGTATATCCCACAATGTATATACCGTGAGTATATATACAACGTGAAACATGTATCCCAGAATATATTGACAGTGGGGTGATTATACCACAGCAAGTATATCGTCAAGTGTATATCCCCCAGTATACATATTGCCAAGTGTGTTTTCCAGAGGATATATATCGGGATGAGTGTATCCCAGAGGATATACATCGGGATGTGTGTATCCCAGAGGATATACATCGGGATGTGTGTGTATCCCAGAGGATATACATCGGGATGTGTGTATCCCAGAGGATATACATCGGGATGTATCTCAGAGGATATACATCGGGATGTATCTCAGAGGATATACATCGGGATGTATCTCAGAGGATATACATCGGGATGTATCTCAGAGGATATACATCGGGATGTGTGTATCCCAGAGGATATACATCGGGATGTGTGTATCCCAGAGGATATACATCGGGATGAGTGTATCCCAGAGGATATACATCGGGATGTGTGTATCCCAGAGGATATACATCGGGATGTATCTCAGAGGATATACATCGGGATGTATCTCAGAGGATATACATCGGGATGTGTGTATCCCAGAGGATATACATCGGGATGTGTGTATCCCAGAGGATATACATCGGGATGAGTGTATCCCAGAGGATATACATCGGGATGTGTGTATCCCAGAGGATATACATCGGGATGTATCTCAGAGGATATACATCGGGATGTATCTCAGAGGATATACATCGGGATGTGTGTATCCCACAGTATACACAGTGATGTGTATCTCAATGTATATACATAATGATGTGTGTATCTCAATGTATATACATCGTGAGGTATCTGTATATACATTGTGAGATATGTATCTCAATGTATATACATTGTGAGGTGTGTATCTCAATGTATATACATCGTGAGGTATCTGTATATACATTGTGAGATATGTATCTCAATGTATATACATTGTGAGGTATCTGTATATACATTGTGAGATATGTATATCAATGTATATACATTGTGAGGTGTGTATCTCAATGTATATACATCGTGAGGTATCTGTATATACATTGTGAGATATGTATCTCAATGTATATACATCGTGAGGTATCTGTATATACATTGTGAGATATGTATCTCAATGTATATACATTGTGAGGTGTGTATCTCAATGTATATACATTATAAGGAGTGTATCTCAATGTATATACATTATAAGGAGTGTATCTCAATGTATATACATTATAAGGAGTGTATCTCAATGTATATACATTGTGAGGTGTGTATCTCAATGTATATACATTATAAGGAGTGTATCTCAATGTATATACATTATAAGGAGTGTATCTCAATGTATATACATTATAAGGAGTGTATCTCAATGTATATACATTGTGAGGTGCGTATGTCAATGTATATACATTATAAGGAGTGTATCTCAATGTATATACATTGTGAGGTGCGTATCTCAATGTATATACATTATAAGGAGTGTATCTCAATGTATATACATTATAAGGAGTGTATCTCAATGTATATACATTATAAGGAGTGTATCTCAATGTATATACATTATAAGGAGTGTATCTCAATGTATATACATTATAAGGAGTGTATCTCAATGTATATACATTGTGAGGTGCGTATGTATATACATTACGAAGTGTGTATATCAATATATACACCTTGAGGTATGTATCTACACACTGTCAGGTATATATCTCACAAAATATACATCGTAAGTTGTATATCTCTCGGTATATACATTCCCTGGTTTACTTATGTCATTGTTGTATATATTAAAGTATTCTTGATGTCAGTTTACATGAGAATTACAACGTTAATGATCATGGTACAGTCGCTAGGCTTCAAACTTAAGATTACAACGTTAATGATCATGGTGCAGTCGCTAGGCTTCAAACTTAACATTACAACGTTAATGATTGAACATTAAAATGGTATAAAATACCGACAGGTTGTTAGGTAAGACACATATGCAACAGTTAGGTATCTTTATTATGAAACGTTTCGCCTACACAGTAGGCTTCTTCAGTCCAGTACAGAAAAGTTGATAGAAGCAGAAGATACTTGAAGACGATGTAATCAGTCCATCACCCTTAAAGTTTTGAGGTGGTCAGTCCCTCAGTCTGGAGAAGAGCATTGTTCCATAGTATGAAACAATATGGAGATGAAGTGAAAGGATGGAGCTTATATAGCGCCAAGAGGTGAGACGTAGGCCACTAGGAGAGGTAAGAACTCCCACTACTACAACTACCACTACAACTGTTACCACTACAACTACCACTACAACTGTTACTACTACCACAACTACCACTACTACAACTACCACTACAACTGTTACCACTACTACAACTACCACTACAACTGTTACTACCACAACTACCACTACAACTGTTACCACTACAACTACCACTACAACTGTTACTACTACCACTACTACAACTACCACTACAACTGTTACCACTACTACAACTACCACTACAACTGTTACTACTACCACAACTACCACTACTACAACTACCATTACAACTGTTACCACTACAACTACCACTATTACCACTACTACAACTACCACTACAACTGTTACCACTACAACTGTTACTACTACCACAACTACAACTACCACTACAACTGTTACCACTACAACTACCACTACTACAACTACCACTACAACTGTTACTACTACCACAACTACCACTACTACAACTACCACTACAACTGTTACTACTACCACAACTACCACTACTACAACTACCACTACAACTGTTACCACTACTACAACTACCACTACAACTGTTACTACTACCACAACTACCACTACTACAACTACCACTTCAACTGTTACCACTACTACAACTACCACTACAACTGTTACTACTACCACAACTGCCACTACTACAACTACCACTACAACTGTTACCACTGCAACTACCACTACTACAACTACCACTACAACTGTTACCACTACAACTGTTACCACTACAACTACCACTAATACAACTACCACTACAACTGTTGCCACTACAACTATTACCACTACTACAACTACCACTACAACTGTTACCACTACAACTACCACTACTACAACTACCACTACAACTATTACCACTACAACTACCACTACAACTATTACCACTACTACAACTACCACTACAACTGTTACCACTACAACTACCACTACAACTATTACCACTACTACAACTGCCACTACAACTGTTACCACTACAACTGTTGCCACTACAAACTATTACCACTACTACAACTACCACTACAACTTTTTACCACTACAACTTTTTGCCACTACAACAAATTACCAAACTACTACAACTGCCACTACAACTGTTACCACTACAACTCCACTACAACTTTTACCATACTAAAAAATGCCACTACAACTATTACCACAACAACTGTTTGCCACTACAACTATTACCACTACTACAACTACCACTACAACTGTTACCACTACAACTACCACTACAACTATTACCACTACTACAACTGCCACTACAACTGTTACCACTACAACTACCACTACAACTATTACCACTACTACAACTACACCTATTACTACAACTATCCTACTACAACTACTACCACCACAACTACTATTACTACAACTACTGCTCTGCTACTACCACTATTATTCTACTACAACTACAATAACTACTGCTATTACTACTTTATCCAGTTCCTCGGATCAAGAGCCCTGCCTCAGCAGGCGACTGCATATCATGGCTGTGATCACGACCAATGAAACACCAATCTGTATCTCTGGCGGGAAGAAATAACCAATTAAATCCCGAATTTCAATTTATGACGTCATGGAAAAGTACTTCCAAATCAACCGACTAATCAGCAGTCATTACGTCATTGATGATCAGCTAATCAGAATGCGTAAAATGCAACTGACGTCATAGTGTGAGGAGGTGAAGGATCCCGGGCGAACTGCCGCCTCAGTCACGCACTGGACAACATGGCGGAGGGGAGGACGCTACCCTGGTAAGCACTTTTTGTGCAAATTTCTTGTAAGTTACTTGTCCTTTACAGTTGAAAATACTTGTACAGGGTAGTATATATGCTACATATGTATCTGAAGCAATAACCATGTAAGGTATACCTGAAATTAGTGATTGTAATTTTTCGACTTCCAAGCCCTAACGCCCCATTTCTTTTATTTCCAGTAAATAGCTTCGTTGGAGACTGAAGGTTTTTCTCCGCTATCAACTCGTAAGTTATTAAAAAATTTATATGACTAGATTTATCTTCGTTAGAAATTTTAGAAGAAACGTTAGAAATTCTAGAAGAAAGTCGCCATTTTGTTCTGCATCCCGGTAGCGACGATGATAGGCTTTAACCCCGAGGAAATATAGCAACCATTACTTACCATTACCACCCATTCCCATTGCTTCCCATTACCTCCCATTACTTCCCATTAGTTGCCATTACCTCCCAGTACTTCCCACTACCTCATTACCATTACCTCCCATTACTTACCATTACCTACCATTACCTCCCATTCCCATTACTTCCCACTACCTCATTACCATTACCTCCCATTACTTCCCATTCCCCGGGTACTGTCAAATATAATGATTTAACACTAAATTGGTTATTGGTGTGTAAATTTACTGGTGTATAAGATTAATGTCACTACCGGTGACTGATGTACGACTGTCATGTATGATACAGTTTATTAGTCTTAAGTTATTACTGGTGATAATTTACTACTTGTCATGTGCATGATTTATTACTGGTGTGCAAAATTTATTACCGGTCAGGTGCATGATTTATTACTATTTATTGCACGATTTATTACTCGTCAGGTGCACAGTTTATTACTGGAGTCATGTGCACGGTTTGTTTCTGGTCATGTGCACGATTTGTTTCTGGTCATGTGCACGATTTGTTTCTGGTAATGTGCACGATTTATTACTGGTCATGTGCACGATTTATTACCGGTGTCGTGCTCAATTTATTACTGGTGAGCACAACTTATTACTGATCAGGTACATGATTTATTACTGGTTTCATATACATGATTTATTACTGGTTTCATGTGCATGATTTATTACTGGTTTCATGTGCATGATTTATTACTGGTTTCATGTGCATGATTTATTACTGGTTTCATGTGCATGATTTTATTACTGGGTTTTATGTGCATGATTTATTACTGGTTTCATGTACATGATTTATTACTGGTTTCATATACATGATTTATTACTGGTTTCATGTGCATGATTTATTACTGGTTTCATGTGCATGATTTATTACTGGTTTCATGTGCATGATTTATTACTGGTTTCATGTGCATGATTTATTACTGGTTTCATGTGCATGATTTATTACTGGTTTCATGTACATGATTTATTACTGGTTTCATGTACATGATTTATTACTGGTTTCATGTACATGATTTATTACTGGTTTTTATGTGCCTGATTTAAATTTCGTTTCATGTGCATGAAATTTTTTACTGGTTTCATGTACATGATTTTATTACTGGGTTTTTTGTACATGATTTATTACTGGTTTCATGTACATGATTTATTACTAGTTTCATGTGCATGATTTATTACTGGTTTCATGTACATGATTTATTACTGGTTTCATGTACATGATTTATTACTGGTTTCATGTACATGATTTATTACTGGTTTCATGTACATGATTTAAATTTCTGGTTTCATGTGCATGATTTATTACTGGTTTCATGTACATGATTTATTACTGGTTTCATGTGCATGATTTATTACTGGTTTCATGTGCATGATTTATTACTGGTTTCATGTGCATGATTTATTATTTCATGTGCATGATTATTACTGGTTTCATGTGCATGATTTATTACTGGTTTCATGTACATGATTTATTACTGGTTTCATGTGCATGGGTTTATTACTGGTTTCATGTACATGATTTTTACTGGTTTCATGTACAGATTTTATTACTGGTTTCAAAACATGATTTATTACTGGTTTCATGTGCAAAGATTTATTACTGGTTTCATTGCATGATTTATTACTGGTTTCATGTGCATGATTTATTACTGGTTTCATGTACATGATTTATTACTGGTTTCATGTACATGATTTATTACTGGTTTCATGTGCATGATTTATTACTGGTTTCATGTGCATGATTTATTACTGGTTTCATTGCATGATTTTATTTCGGTTTCATGTACATGATTTATTACTGGTTTCATGTACATGATTTATTACTGGTTTCATGTGCATGATTTATTACTGGTTTCATGTGCATGATTTATTACTGGTTTCATGTACATGATTTATTACTGGTGTGAACGTTTTATTAGTGGCGTCACATGCACGATTTATAACGTGTCAAGTGCACGAGTTATTACTGGTGTCAGGTGCATAATTTACTGGTGCTATGTTAGTCTATGTATATTATAATTATAATTATCAATTGTACTTCGGTCTTTAATTTGGGTATTAAAGTATTCTTAACTGTTCGTGAATAAGTTCATGGAGCCATTAGGATCCGCGTGTAATCGATAGGCTTTAAACCAACCCCATTTTCCTTGGATCGAACCCTAATGCCTCTTCACAGGCGCTATTTGACTCCTACGGGTTTAACGTTTTCCCTAATTAAAAAATTAATATTTGCTGTGAATACCTAACCTGGGAAAGGGCGGGGAGGGGGTCCTTCATGTGGGCGAGGGGCTCTTTATGCAAAGAATTTAAAGTAATCCTTATGGTTATAATTGACCATAATTTTTAAAGGGTTGGACTGGCAAGCCAGAGGAAGGCCTCGGTCAGATAATCGAAAGCTTCAACGGCGGGTCATCAAATGAGACCTGCGCCAGGAAACACTTCTGTTTCTTGACGAACCTTAACTAACCTTCTCTTGCTTGAATCAAATATATTTCATGCCATTTGTCAGGTGTTCTATGATTACGGGTTTAGCACTTCTCGTAATTTCATTAATTCAGAGGGCCTCTTTTTTTTTTTACAGTATGGATTTCTTATATTTATTATTAATTATTATTCACCAGGTGTACTTCATTGATATAGGTATTATTCTTGACTGGTGGTGAAAGTTATATGGAACTATAAGGAACGTATAATCCATAGGCTTCGGATCACCCCCGTTACCCTCAGGCTTTATCCAGGCCAGTGAGAGACTTAATCCAAGGAACTGGACTTGTCGTCACTTTTCTTGGATTGAACCATAATGCCTCTTGTCACAGGCGGTATGCGACTCATACGGGATTACCTGGAGTTTACCTGGAGAGAGTTTCGGGGGTCAACGCCCCCGCGGCCCGGTCTGTGACCAGGCCTCCTGGTGGATCAGCGCCTGATCAACCAGGCTGTTGCTGCTGGCTGCACGCAAACCAACGTACGAGCCACAGCCCGGCTGATCAGGAACTGACTTTAGGTGCTTGTCCAGTGCCAGCTTGAAGACTGCCAGGGGTCTGTTGGTAATCCCCCTTATGTGTGCTGGGAGGCAGTTGAACAGTCTCGGGCCCCTGACACTTATTGTATGGTCTCTTAACGTGCTAGTGACACCCCTGCTTTTCATTGGGGGATGGTGCATCGTCTGCCAAGTCTTTTGCTTTCGTAGTGAGTGATTTTCGTGTGCAAGTTCGGTACTAGTCCCTCTAGGATTTTTCCAGGTGTATATAATCATGTATCTCTCCCTCCTGCGTTCCAGGGAATACAGGTTTAGAAACCTCAAGCGCTCCCAGTAATTGAGGTGTTTTATCTCCGTTATGCGCGCCGTGAAATTCTCTGTACATTTTCTAGGTCGGCAATTTCACCTGCCTTGAAAGGTGCTGTTAGAGTGGGAGCAATATTCCAGCCTAGATAGAACAAGTGACCTGAAGAGTGTCATCATGGGCTTGGCCTCCCTAGTTTTGAAGGTTCTCATTATCCATCCTGTCATTTTTCTAGCAGATGCGATTGATACAATGTTATGGTCCTTGAAGGTGAGAATCCTCCGACATAATCACTCCAGGTCTTTGACGTTGGGGTTTCGCTCTATTTTGTGGCCAGAATTTGTTTTGTACTCTGATGAAGATTTAATTTCCTCATGTTTACCATATCTGAGTAATTGAAATTTCTCATCGTTGAACTTCATATTGTTTTCTGCAGCCCACTGAAAGATTTGGTTGATGTCCGCCTGGAGCCTTGCAGTGTCTGCAATGGAAGACACTGTCATGCAGATTCGGGTGTCATCTGCAAAGGAAGACACGGTGCTGTGGCTGACATCCTTGTCTATGTCGGATATGAGGATGAGGAACAAGATGGGAGCTAGTACTGTGCCTTGTGGAACAGAGCTTTTCCACCGTAGCTGCCTCGGACTTTACTCTGTTGACGACTACTCTCTGTGTTCTGTTAGTGAGGAAATTATAGATCCATCGCCCAAAACTTTTCCTGTTATTCCTTTAGCGCGCATTTTGTGCGCTATTAGGGCCATGGTCACACTTGTCGAAGGCTTTTGCAAAGTCTGTATATATTACATCTGCATTCTTTTTGTCTTCTAGTGCATTTAGGACCTTGTCGTAGTGATCCAGTAGTTGAGACAGACAGGAGCGACCTGTTCTAAACCCATGTTGCCCTGGGTTGTGTAACTGATGGGTTTCTAGATGGGTGGTGATCTTGCTTCTTAGGACCCTTTCAAAGATTTTTATGATATGGGATGTTAGTGCTATTGGTCTGTAGTTCTTTGCTGTTGCTTTACTGCCCCCTTTGTGGAGTGGGGATTAACGCTTTCCCTGATTAAAAATCTAATTGGCTGTGAATACCTGACCAGGAAAGGGGGGGGGGGGGTTATGCAGAGAGTTAAAGCAATCCTCTTTCCTGTAAAACATTATTTCCTGCCATTTCCCAGGTTCTCTATGATTACGGGTTTAGCTCTTCTCGTAATTTAAATAATTCAAGGCTTTTTTTTTTTTCTTGTATAGATATCACCTATAAGTTTGACGCTTCTCCAGGATTATTATATTATTATTTGTCCACCGAAGTGGTAACCCAGAAGGGGTCATACAGCCCCTAGGGAATGAATATATATCCACAAGTGGTAAACCACTAGGGGGTTGTTCAGCATATGGACAGTGAGAGGTAATCAGAAAATCAGATTTAATGCAAGTAATGGCAATTCTAATTCCTTTGATCAAGAGCCCTTAATCAGCAACAAAAAATACCCCCCCCCCCCGGCCTCTCCTTGAAGGGAAATCTCGGTAGACTGGATTTTCAAAAAAAAAGAAAAAAAAGTTGCGTGCTTTCCTGATATTTTACCAATTGTTTTTTGTTTTATTGTAAGAACTTTGAGATTTGACTATAGTTCAAGGTCTCCTTGTCAGCGCTGTATGATCCTTCTGGGTTTAGCGCTTAGTTTTGATAATCGGCTCTCCCTGCAACTTTTTTTTTAATGTTGGTAATATAACTTCTATTTAACACTATGTCTTAAAATGAATTCATAATAGTGAGTGGACACATTATTTTACGAATATTTCTCCTGATATTTGTGCATTGAGTAGAAGGGTATGCACAGAGAAGTTTGTATTATATATATACGGTAGGGTTATAATTGAAAGAATTAGAGGTAAGACAATGTAGGATTGCGGATGAGCAAGGAGGTTTTAGAGTGGGTAGGGGATGTGTAGATCAGGTGTTTACATTGAAGCATATATGTGAACAGTATTTAGATAAAGATAGGGAAGTTTTTATTGCATTTATGGATTTAGAAAAGGCATATGATAGAGTGGATAGAGGAGCAATATGGCAGATGTTGCAAGTATATGGAATAGGTGGTAAGTTTTTTAAATGCTGTAAAGAGTTTTTATGAGGATATGAGGCTCAGGTTAGGGTGTGAGAAGAGAGGGAGACTACTTCCCGGTAAAAGTAGGGCTTTGACAGGGATGTGTAATGTCACCATGGTTGTTTAATATAATTATAGATGGGGTTTGTAAAAGAAGTAAATGCTAGGGGGTTCGGAGAGGGGGGATTAAAAATTATGGGGAATCAAATTCAAAATGGGAATTACACAGTTACTTTTTGCGATAAAACTGTCTTATAATTTTAAAAAAGAAAAATTGAAAAAGGTTAGTGGATGAGTTTGGGAATGGGGAAAAGTAGAAATTTTGAAATAAACATAGAAAAGAGTAGGTGATGGGGGTGTCAAAGTTTTAAAAAAGAAAAATTGATACAAATTGGGAGGAGGAGTAGGGAAAGAAGTGAATGTTTTCAGATATTTGGGATTTTGACGTGTCACGGGGATTTATGAAGGATGAGGTTAATCATAGAATGTGGGGGAAAAAAGGGTGAGGGGTCTTTGAGGAAATTTTGGGGAGAAAAAACGTTATCATGGAGGCAAAAAGGGAAAGTAAAAAAAGTATGGTACCAACACTTTTATAGGGGTGGAAAAGTTGGGTGGTAAATGCAGAGCGAGGAACGGTTGGAGGCAGTGGAGATGTCCTTTTAAAGGGAAATGTGGGGTGTAAATATTATGCAGAAAATTCGGAGTGTGGAAATTAGGAAAGGGTGTGGAGTTAATAAAAGTTTATAGAGGCAAAAGAGGGGTGTTGGGGGTGGTTTGGTCTTTAGAGAGAAGGATCAAAGTGAATGACATGGAAAACAAAAAATCTATGGGGGAAGGAAGGGGGGAGGGGCCCGTCCTCAAAAGGGTTTGGAGGAGGGGGTAAAGGGAGGTTTTGTGGGTAAGGGCTTGGACTTCCAGCAAGCTTGCGTGAGCGTGTTAGATAGGAGTGAATGGAGAGGAATGGTACTTGGGACCGAATCTTTTGGAGTGTAGCGGTAATATTTTTGAAGGTTTTTTGGGAAAACCCGGGTTATTTTCATATAGTGGGGACTTGAGTCCGGGAAATGGGAAGACAATCCCGCATTTTAAAAGGAGGGGTTTGGGTATGGCAGTTTGGGGGGATTGTTGTGTTTTTTTTATATGTGTATCTTCTAGCTGTTGTATTCTGAGCACTCTGCAAAAACAGTGATAATTGCGGTGTGGGAAAGTGTTGATATGATGAAAAATTTTCTTTTGGGATTTTCTTTTTTTTTTTTGGGTCACCCTCCCCGGGTGGGAGCGGCCGACTTTTTGAAAAAAAAAAAAAAAAAAAAAAAAAAAAAATATAATAAATATAATATTATATATATATATATAAATATTAAATATATATATAAAATATATATATATAAAATCGCAAAAAAACCCACCGAAATAAGAAAAATTAAGCGCTTTCGGACTACTCACATTTAAAGGAACTAGAAAGAAAAGCATCCAGGAAGCTTTTAAGGGGTTGGCCCGGGGCACCTCACTTCAATCCCACAAGGGTTTAAACACCGCGTGCGCCGACCCAACTTGGAAGGTCCTTGGGAAAACTCACCCCAAAACTATTCACCCAAGAAAAAAAATTTTTAAAAGTTTTTTTTGTCCAGTGTATTATTAAATTTTTCCCCAATTCTTTTAAATTTATAAATGGTTAATTTTAATAAACCAAAGGAAATATTCATTTTATTGCAAAACTGCTTTTTTGAAAAAGATTAAATTATTTTCCTTCGCCCAGGGACTTGTTGATACTACTTTCTAAAATTTTTTAAAAATCAATTGGGGAGGGTTTAAAATCTTTTACATGAAAAAAATAAGCTTGGAATCTTGCCCAGTTCTAATGCTATATTTATTTTTAAAATTTTATTTTCGATTTTTTTTTTTACCAGTTTGACCATAAAAAACCTTTATCGCAAAATTTTAAAAGGAATTTTATAGAAACCATCAGCTTTTTGGGGGGGAATTTTCTTTATCAAAAGTTTTTTTACTGTTCAAATTTTGAATCAACTTTAATTTTAAAAAGTCTTAAAAGAAAAGGCATATCAACCAATTTCAGGGAAAGGGAGAACCAACTTTTTTTTAGTTGAAGGTGGTTGTCCTTTTTGGGATTGTAAAAAGTTTTTCTAGCAATTTTAAAAGATTTATCAATTACTTTTTTGGGTTTTTAAATCATTACCTTTTTTTTTTAAATTTTGGATTTTCCTCTCATGAATCAGGACTAAAATTTTCGTAAAGCTCTCAAAAACTTTGATAGAAAAAAGACAGTTTGACTCTTATCTTGATGGAGGAATAAAGTGGACATGGGAACATTTATTAAAGGGGGTTTTTTTTTTTTTTTTCTTAAATTTTAAATTTAAATTTTCATTATTACCCTTAAAAATTAAAACATCTAGAAAAGGCAATGATTTATTTTCTTCAAACTCAACAGTAAAAGTTTATTGAATGGGAAAACTTTTTAAATTTTTCCCAAGGAAAGGGTATATCTACTTTTTTTGGCATAAGACACAAATTCATCAACTATCTGAACCATTTAGCTCTTTAGGGGGGTTTGTGTTAAGTAACCTTGTTTAAAAAAATTCCATGTATAGGTTACTAAAACAGGTAAAAGGTTTTCCCTTTGCCATCCCAAACTTCGAGTGAAAATTTATCATTAAATACAAATTTTGCAAAACAAGCAAATTTTTAATAATTTAATGTAGTGGAAGGAAAGGGTAAATAAAAGTTAACAGTTCTTCAGATAAGAAACTTAAAAAATTCATCAACGGGAAACTTTCGTAAACAAGGAATTTAACAAAACTAACCATTTTTAAAAATCATTTAAGTCGTCAAGGAGTTTAAATTATCAACCAAGTCTTTTGTTTTTAACATTAAAGTTAAAAATTTTTCCCCAAACAATAGGCTAAAAATTCAAAAACCTTTTGGGATAATTTATAAAAAACTGCCCCTAGGAGCTAAAAAGGGGTCTGACTGGTTTCCCCCTGGTTTGTTGTTTTATTAGTCCTACTGTAAGGTAAAGTGGTTATGGAAGAAAATTTTGATTGTTTGACAAATTTATCTTTGCCTTTCAGTAGAGTTTTTTTTTTTTTATTAAAATTGCTGTTAACTTTTTCTAGGGGTTTTTTTCCAAATTTTTAAAATAGGTTTCAGTTCATCAAGAGATTATTCTTTTTTTCTTGGTAATCATTTTCTTTCATAATTACTATTGCTTTTATTTTTGCTTTATAAGGCGAAAATTTTTTATTGTTATTAAGTGTATCATAAGATTAAAAATCTTTGGGGGCAATTGGAATGTTTGGTTTTTAAAATAGGCTATAACCATTCCTTTACAATATTAATTTCATAAAGGGGAAAAATCAGAAAATTTTTCAAAGTTACAAAAGGCTTTTTTCAAATTTTAACATATTAATTTTTTTTGAAGTTGCAAAAAATTAAGCCAAAACCCAAGCCGTTGTATGTTTTTTTCTAAAAATTTCATCTGATAAGTTAATTACAAAATTGTTATTAATGCTTTGTCCATCACTTTTTCAATTAAAATGTCTAATTTTCTTTCTCAATATTTTTTAATCTTCCTTCTCCCGTATTTTAGTTATTTCAATATGTTTTTTGAAAAATAATTCTCATAAAATATCAAAAAAACGATCTCTCAGTCAAGGGTCATTTTGGGAAAAGACTTGGGGGAGAACTTTTCATTTAAACAATTTTTTAAAAAATTAAATTTGAATTTTAAATTTTGGGACTTGATCAGTGCAGAAGAAAACTGAAACAAAAGATATATGATTAGGAAAGTTTATCGAGAACATTCTGAAGAGTCGTGTGGTATCCATTAATTGTAATTAAATTATCAGATGAAAATTTTTGACAAACAACAACGCTGCTCTAGTTTTTGGGTTTTAAATTTTGCAACTTTAAAAAAACTTAATAATGTTGAAATTGCAAAAGCCTTTTGTAACTTTGAAAAATTTTCTGATTTATCCTCTGATGAAATTAATATTAGTAAAGGGAAAGGTTATAGCTCTATGTTTAAAAACCAAACATTCCCCAAATTTCCCTCAAAGATTCTTTAAGTCTTTGATACACTTAACAAAAAAAATTTTCGCCTTTTCTAAGGGAGACAAAATAAATGCAAAAGAATTATGAAAGAAAATGTTACCAAAAAAATGAATAAACTCTTAGTAAAATGAAACCTATTCTAAACTTAGGAAAAAACCCCTAAAACGTTTTAAAAACAATTTTAAAAAAACAATAAAAATTCTATGAAAGGCAAAATGAATTAGTCAACAATTTTACTTCCATAACCATCTTTACCCTTTCTGTATGGATAAAAAAACACACAAACCGGGGAAACCAATTTAGACCAATTATTAGTCCATAGGGTCAGTTTTTTTAAAATTATCCAAATGGCTTTTTGTATTTTGAAACCCCTTTTTTGGCAAAATTCTAAATTTAATGTTAAAAAAAACATAGACTTGGGTTTTAAAAAAAAGCCCTTTCTGACTTAAAGATTTTAACAGGTTATTTTGATGTTACTTCCTTTTTTACGAAAGTTCCCGTTGATGATTTAAAAGTTTTTTTTTTGAAAAAACCGTTAACTATGATTTACCTTGCCCGTTCCTCTATCATTTAAAATTATTAAACTTTTATTTTTATGCAAAATTTTTATTTAATGATAAATTTTAAAATCAGAAGTTTTGGGGATGGCAATGGGGAACCTCTTTACCTGTCTTATAACCTAACATGGAATTTTTTTAAACAAAGGTACTTAACACAATCCCCCCTAAAAAGATAAATGGGTTTAGATATGTTATGATATTTTGTGTCTAGCCCAAAATGTAATAAACACCATTTCCTTTGGGGAAAATTAAATAGCTTAGCCCTTTTAATAAACTTTTCTGTTGAGGTTGAAGAAAATAAATCATTGCCTTTTCAGATGTTTTAATTATTAAGGGGAATAAGAATTCAAAATTTTTTAAAATTTTCAGAAAAACTACTAATAACTGTTTTCCCAGTCCACTATTATTCCTCGCATCAAAATAAGATCAAATGTTGTTTTCTCACTGTTTTTTGAGGTTTACGAATTTGAGTCCTAGTTCATAGATGAGGGAAAAATCCAAATTTAGAAATAGGGAATGATTTAAATACCCCAAAAAATGTAATTGATAAATCTTTTTAAAATTGCTAAAATACTTTTTACAATCCAAAAAGGGGAAAACCCGCCTTATTCAACTAAAAAAATGTTTTTTTCCCTTTTCCATGAAAACTTAATTTATATGCCTTTTCTTTTTAAGACTTTTTTAAATTAAAGTTGTATTCAAAAATCTTTTATACAGAAAAAAAAATTTTGATAAAGAATTCCCCCCCAAAAGCTGATGGATTGTCATAAGATTCCTTTAAAAATTTTCGATAAAGTTTATTATGGTCAAAAAGGGAAAAAATTTGGAAAATAAGATTAAAACAACAAAACATAGCATTGAACTGGACAAATTCCAATGCTCTATTTATTCTGTAAGAGATTTTAACCATCCAAATTTATTTTTGAAAAGTTGAGAAAGTAGTATCAAGCAAGTCCATGGCGACAGGTATAATTTAATCTTGTTTTTATAAAAAGCAGTTTGACATAATATGAATATTTCCTTGGTTTATATAAATTAGATTTCCCTTTAAATTAATAAATTTGGGAAGAATTTAATAATACACTGGACAAATAATCTTTAAAAATTTCTTATTTCTTGGGGGAAAAAGTTGGGGGTGAGTTGGCCAAGGGCCTATCCAAGTTGGGTCGGCGCGGGTCAGGTTTTAAACCCTTGTGGGATTGAAGTGATGCCCGGCCGACCCCTTATATACTTCCCTTTGGTGCTTTTTTTCATGTTCCTTGATAATTGATAGTCACGAAAGCGCTTGGGAAATTTTTCTATTCTTTTAGAGTGGGTTTTTTTGCATTTTTTCTGAAATCACCTGTTTTCTGTGATCTTATTTTCAAAAAATATATATAAATTATATATATATATTATATATATAAATTTATATTTTAAAAATTTAAAATATATATTATATATATATATGAAGGCTTACTCAGCCCTGTAACAACTTCAGTAAGTATTACCAAGGCTGGCTGCTCCTCAGGAAAATTAATGAATAGAAAAAGAATAATAAGTCAAATATAAACACTATTATTTAGAAATGAAAGTATAAAACAGTTAAATATGAATTTTTGTCCTACTTGAAAGAGAAATGAAAAATGAAATATAAAAATATCCGAATTCAACGCTAATATATACAGTTAGACTGGTGTCTGATGCTGTTGACACCGCGTGTTGTAGAAATTGTAGCCGTTGTTGATGGGGGGGGGTTCACATGTTGAGTGACAACCCAACGACTAGTTCTTCAGTCTCTAGCCTTGAATAGTCCGTCAAGATGATAGGAACGCAGGTCTTTCACCACTGCAAAGATGAGAGGTAGTTGCCTGGGGTTGACTACACTTAGGTATGCAGATAAAACGGTGACGTCTCAGAACTTGTGTAAAGTTTTTTTTTTTTTTATTTAAAACTCAGGTACAAAATATATAGGTACTTAATCAATATGTAACAAGATACAAGCAGTAAAACGATAATCTTCAGTGACTAAACAAATATCAAAGAAGCACTTATATTATGACATCAGACTGGCTGTTGCACTCCAATCAAATACTACTTTTATGTACTGTACTTCACATGAAGAGATGGTCGTATAATAAAAAACGATAGTCCTACCTAGTAATGCTTACACTCCCCCCCCCCCCTGAAAAACTACCACTTTCTCCTTAGTATACTCATTGACATCTCTTATACATTTATAAGAGCTTGAAGGACTTCATTGACAACATGTATAAAACACAATCCAGCCATCTAAAAGGCTGACTATAATACAAGGAATATCTGAACATGATGGCACACATCCACTAATGAAACCAATCCACACCCTAACCCTCATATACCTCATGATAACAATCAATATCGTGCACGGTGGTGGGTTTAATACACTACCGCTGACTCTTCACCCCCCCCCCCCCCCCCCCCCACTTGCCTAGTAACTATGTCTGCCGTCACCACTCATAACCACCTTCAGTTATTGCATTTAAAAATACTTTAGAATACAATAAAATAAAGGAATATAAGAACCCCTTATCGACTCCTCCACAGAAAAATAAAATTTTTACATTTTCTAAATACATACTGCTGATTCATCTTTATTTATTTATTTATTTATTTATTTATTATAAATTTGAGCACATACAGAGGTACAAAAAAAATACAGATAAGAGCAGCATGCCAAAGCCACTTATACTATGCATAGCTTTAAACGGCTGGTTTAAAAAATAACTTAAGATTAACTAAGCAATGATGAAGTCAGTGATAAAACATTAATGTAAACAGATTACTATAAAGCACAAGTGAGTATTACAAAGACAGGTCATATGGTTGCATTCAGTCATATGAAGGATTCTGTTAGGTAGTGTATTTAAAAAATAATAAAGTTAGATTCGGTTTTAGGTTTAACATTTATGTGATATAATTGTGAGAAACATTTAAGATATACAATTTATAAGGTTCAGTTATTCAGTATTTATTTGGTTTTGGGTGAGAAAAGTGATCTTTGAGTAGAGACTTAAATTTTATAAACAGGTAGTGTTTCTTTTATATTTACAGGTAATGAATTCCAGATTTTGGGGCCCTTTTTTATGTGCATTGAGTTTTTGCATAGTGGAGATGAACACGAGGAACATCAAAGAGTGATCTGTGCCTTGTGTTATGGTCATGTGTTCTGTTGAGTTGGCAAGGAGATGTTTGAGGGGAGGGTTAATATCAGATTTTAAATTTGTTCTATGTATGTAATAGGTGCAGTAAAAAGTAGGGAAAGTTTTGTATGGTGAGTGGGATTAGTGTTTTGAATATTGGTGGAGTGTGCTGCCCTGTAGTGAGAATTTGTTATCATTCTAACTGCAGCCCTTTTTTTGGGGAAATTATGTTCTGAGATGGTTAATTGTTGTTGGGGCCCCATGCCACAAATTCCATAGGTGAGATGGGGGTTAATAAAAAGTGATATGGGGCCAGGAGGGCTGACTGTGGAACATAGTACCGTATCTCGAAGTATGCCTACAGTCTTTGGAAATTTTCTTAAAATTTGTTTGTATATGTGTATGAAATTTGAGTCTATTATCAAGGTGGATTCCTAAAAATTTTTTCCCTCTGTTAGCTTTGTGATAGGTAAATCCGTTATCATTAATGTTAAGAGGGACATCTGTAGCTCTGTTACCAAACTAAATGAAGTAGGTTTTGTCAATTTTTTAGTGAAAGTTTGTTAGTCCTCATCCAGGTAGATTTTTTCTGTAATTCGGTATTTACAGTATTGGCTAGTGTGACGGGCTCGGGTGAGAGAAGACGAAAGTAGTGTCACTGCAAATAGTGTGGGTTTGAGTAATTGCGAAGCATTTGGAAGGTCATTTATGTATAGGAGAAAGAGAAGAGGGCCAAGGGACACTTCCCTGTGGGACACCAACTGAAATTTGGGTTGCGCAGAAGATTTTTGCCCCATTTGCTACACATATTGGCTTCTGTTGCTGAGGTATGACTTGAGGTAGTTGAGGGAGTGCCCTCTTATACCATAGTGTACAATTTTACGTGGAGCAAGCCCATGGTCAACTGTATCAAAAGCTT
The DNA here is from genome assembly GCF_026875155.1 of Cherax quadricarinatus. Lineage (NCBI taxonomy): Eukaryota > Metazoa > Arthropoda > Malacostraca > Decapoda > Parastacidae > Cherax > Cherax quadricarinatus. The sequence continues at coordinate 12,582,703 of NC_069405.1, forward strand.
TACGTAAGTCAATGAAGATCCCCAGTGGGACTTCTTTTTCTCTATTGCAGTGAAATAATTTTTCTAGCATGTGTAAATAGCATCATTAGTTTTTTTATTAGGCCTGAATCCAAATTGGCAGGGGTTGAGTATGTTTTGGGAGATAAGGTAGGAGTAGATTCGTTTATAAAATTAATTTTTCGAAGATTTTTGAGAGAGGGTGTAAGTTGGATATTGGCCTATATTTATTCAACTCTTTTTTGGTCTCCTCCTTTGTGGATCGGGGTGACCCTTGCTATTTGAGTACTGTAGGGAAGGTGGAGGATTCAATGGATTTTTAAAGAGTGTTGCAATGATTGGAGATAGCACTTGTGACATTTTTTTGTATATAAAGGGTGGTAAGGTACTTAAATCTCCTGCCTTGTTTTTTAGTGCATTGATAATAAGGGAGACTTCGTATGGGTTAGTCGAAGCTAGGAACAGTGTGTTCGGGTAGTTCCCGGGTGAGGTAGTCATTTGGTGGGGTATCTGAGCTTGGTATTTTATTGGCAAGGTTTTGTCCTATAGTGGAGAAGAAATCATTGAGTCTGTTTGCTGTTTCGGTTGGTGGGAGTTGGGGTTTCATCTGATTTTGCTAATTTTATTTCGCTATTTCGTGATATCTTTTTTGTTCCCAGAATTTCTGATGGGGTTTTTCCAGGTCTTTTTTATATCACCTCGTAATTTGGGATAATCTGTTCTCATAATACAATTTTTTTTGCCCCTTATCAGGCTGGTTAGGATTGACGAGTAAACGTTTTGTTTGGTCTCTGGTTATGTGACCCATTCTGTACTGTTTTTCATATTGTGTGTTTTGTATTTATGGATTTGAGAATGCTGGGAGTTAGCCAGGGACAGTTCAGTCTCTTTTGCTGTCATCTGTTAGTTTTTTAGTGCAGTGCTTGTTATAGAGGTATTGGGTTCTTTTTTAGAAAATTAATAATACATTCGTCAATATCTGTAAGATTTCTAAGCTCAGTGTGCCAATCAATGTTTGCTAAGCTGTTTGTGAAGTTATTAATGGCTGCCTCATTGTGAATCTGAAGGTGACTTTAGTAGTGTCTTGGGGTAATTTTGGTTGGGAGTATACCAGAGTTGTTATGAGGCAAGTAGTAGTGGTCTGTGGTATTATCCGTAATTATGCCTGATTTTAAAGGAAAATGGTGTTGGTCCAGAATGTGTCAAAGGTAGGAAACACTAGTCCCTCTGTAACTCTTGTAGTTTTGATTACTGTGGTTAGTAACAAACAGTTACTCATAGTTTTGAGAATCAAGTAACGTGTGGGGTCCTGGTCTTGCAGGAATTTTATATGAAGTCACCTGAGAGTAGTATGATCTTTTTCATCGTGCATCAGTTATCATCTTCCTAGATTTTGACTAAATTGCTATGATGACTGCGGAACGACTGTAGATTTTATCACTTGTGAGGAGATTTTGTAGGTATTGGATTAGAATTTAAGCTAATATAAATTCCCCTTTTCATCCCTTGTGCCAGTATTAGTGGATACATTCTAGTTGGTCTGAGTATAATAGGGCTGTGCCACCCCCTAGTTGGCTGGCCTACAGTTTGAGTATGGCTGGTCACCAGGATGGCATAGACAATCCGTACTATCATGCTTAAGACCAGTTTCAGTTCGTGTAATGATGGACCATAATGGCATTAAGGAATTTTCGAAATGCTAAGAGACATCATAAGCGTTGCTTAAAGATCGATATTGTATTAAAACGTTATGTAGTTGTTGGCACTGAGAGTGCTTTGATTGTTTCGCAGTGTACGAAATTACAGTAAACTGATTGATTCATTTAAGTCATTAACATAAGAGGTTGGTTCAGGAACAATGCTTGTAATCATAAGATTTATAGTGAAATCTATAGTTAGAATTAAGTATAAAAACACAGATCAAACATCTTAAGTCTAAAAAAAGAGCACCTGAATTATTCAACAAATGTAAATAATGAGCTAATGTACTAATACAAATAAAGTGATGATCAATAATAGAGCTGGAATATGATATAGGTAAGTAACTATAAGTAATTTTTTAAAGTTAGAATTATAGTTTAAAAATAAAAAAAAAAGGACTAAAATATAATGAGGCGAAACAATAAATGTAATCAAATAAATGAGCTTGGAATATAATTGGCAAAATTGTGAACTTATTCTACGTTTAGCACCTAGAAATCACCTTGAAGATTATTAACATTGTGGAATATAAAAACTAGGATAGTTCACATAAAGCTAAATAAAAGGAGAAAATATAAAAGTGTACTCACATAAAGTAATGGTTAAGCAAAGTTAAATGGACAGATAGTAGGATTAAAAATAACACTTATAATATAAAAATACAATTTGAAATGGTGACTAGCATTGCACTAGAGTCTGGTATAGGTGTTTGACAAGATCAAGAATATACTTATAGATTTAAATTGACAAAGATAAAAAATTCATGTCATCACAATTAAAAGTACCAAAAGAAAAATAGTAAAAAATCCACAATGGTAATGTCTTGTTATAATATGAAAGTAAGATGGGTAAGACAGTTACCCAGGTACACAGGAACAAGGATAATACAAAGTGTGGGGTTTGAATATAAAAACTTTGACAATTTGCAACAAAATGTTTATTGGAAGTATAAAAATAATGTTTAATGTACAAAAGAAAAAATTGACTGGTAGTAAATATGGTGTTTAATAAAAATTTTAGTAAGTAATATGATTACAAAAAAGTGAAAAAGTAATGTTTTAATTAATTCAATATTGCACTGTTAAGTATACTGAGTGTTTAAATGGCAGTAACAAGGTAATAAGATAATCTAAGGATAGTAAATGAGTAATAAAACCGGAAAAGGTAATAGACAAGTAATGGTTATTAAATGACAAAAGTTGAGTAAATAGAAATATTAGTAAAAATATATTTTATAAATTTTAGTAAGTCATATCAATTGATAGTATTTTAAAAAAATAAGGGTAAGTAATATGGCACAAGAAAGATAACAAATCAGCTAATGTTCAAGCGAACAATTAGTAAATACGAAAATCACATAAGGTTGATATATGCTTTACTAGTAGATAAAATTACCAAATGAGTAGTTGAATATTTTAATTACTAAGAGATTGTACAATGAAAATTGAACATAATGGAGCAAAACATACCGACACTACGTAGCGCCTTTTAAGTGGACATTGTTTAGTATTATTCCACTGTAAGAATAGTATCCCTGAGAAATCGTGATAGATCATTCCCTCGTTCGAGATAAGAGTACAGTATGACCTACATTTGTTTTCCTAACTTGAAAATTCCCCTTCCCGTGTGAACATTGGTGTATTGTGTCACTTAATCTCTCGCTTAAGTTTTCTGAACTCAATACAGGAGTTCTGACGTTTTTTTTGGTAAGACACTCGCTACTGTATACCTCTTACTTATACTTTAATAGATGCAATAAATAAGTCTTTTTTCCTATCATGAGAGTGGAATCTAAGCATAACACCTTTCTACATGGGTAACCTAGTAAACCTGGCTTCTTTTATTTCAGACACTGGTACAATAAACACTAGTTTGTGTCTTATATCTGCAGAGTAATTTCTTTACTGTTTTGTTTGTTCATAACACTGGAAAAAAGTGGACTGTTAACTATTACTGCGTCGAAATTTTAATCTTTCACAGTTTTATCTTCTGAGACAAAGTAAGTCCACTGAACTGGTTATCTAAGTTGTTCTTCCCATAGTATACTGCTTCTTCAACCTTTGTATTAAGATATATCATTGTTGGTATGGCATCTATGACTGTTTTGGATGGTCCTTGTCACAGTTAGAAATTCCAGGTGTTGATAAATTTGTTTCAAGACTTGAGGATTTTGTTTTCGAGTTAGTGTATCCTGGTGTCATGTTTTGTTATGCGACTCTCGAAGATTTCATATAATCAAAACTAATTGGAGATGCATGACTTTAGGGTAATCTGGAACGTTGGTCCCATACCTGATAGACTACTTGGTAGTTGAAATCCGGGGAAGAGAGGGGAGGATGGTCTGGCGGCACCAGTTCTGTTTTATAGTTGTGGTGTCGCTTGAGTGTGGTGAGTGGGGTTGTTATGGCCGCGTCCACCTGACTACACTGTTGAATATTGATTTTTCGGAGTTTTCTTGCTGGCCTTGTGCTGTTTCCTCTAAGATAGCGCCTCATAATCTACAGGAATTGTTGTTTGTTAAGAAGAAGTTGTAAGTATACAAAGCTTAGGGTTACGTGTTTCGGACTGCAGTAGGGGATTTGCTTTCGGTTTGTGGCAGTCCGCCTTTGATCCTCTTATTTTCGATTTGTAGGTTTCACTGTTGGTATCTTGGTGCATTCTGGTGCTACGTTGGTATGCAGTTTTTGCTTAGTAACTAGGTCATCATAGGATCATTGGTAGCTCTGTATAGGAGAAAAGTACGGAGCAAGGAAGTCGCTGCTGCCGCTGCCGTGCCAGAAATCAATGGGCTTACAAAATATCCCCCATCCCTATGCTTTTTAATCTCTTAAGTCCTAAGCTAAAACCATTATTCTACATTTCAACAACAATATTATATTACAATAAGCATAAAAAAATCAATACTTACTCCGTACAAATAAGTGTACATATATCACACCCTGATTTCCATGAAATTTACAATACGATTACTACATAAAAATGACACCTCCCAATCCTTCCTGCCTCCTAAATACAGAGTTACATATATTCAATGACCTTCGTTTATATCCAATCTATTTACATTCCAATATCTCTTTTCCCCAGTGCAAGATAATAAAAAAGAAAAGCCACTTGCACTTGAACGTCACAACATCATTACATTGATCTTATAAAATAAGAACTAACATAATAACTAGAACAAAATATATATAGTAATATTTGACAAGTAAAGAAACCCAACTAATATGGTAACAGAAACACTAAAATAGTACCCTCACTCCCAAAAACCTGATTCCCATTTTTAATGTATTATCATGTTTCAACAAGATGTATATATATATTAGCAAAATTCCAGAGCATTATGAACTTACTCTGACACGCACTAAGTTACACAACATAAAATTAACTCCTAATAAAACATGTAACCGGGCAGTACTACCTCAATCTTAACAAAACCAACCTGACAAAAACGCTTCAGAAACCATCCCCTGACCCCATGCTATCTGTATAAAAAACCACAAAACCACATACCTTTCCATCTCAAGTTCGTCGCCTGACGTCCGAAATCATTAAACCCCTGTTTCTTAACCAAATGTCACCAGTTCATTCACCCCCCACTACGCCCCCCCATACCTAACGACTTTACACCCATATGCTCCACTACCACACACTTTTATTCACCTTCCATCCCCACTAATCTCAAAAAGAACAAAAATTCCAGTTAGGGAGAAACAGCCCAATCCCACTCTAAACTACGAGTGTACCCAACCCCGAACTTACACCTACCGTCAGATTACGATAACCCAGGGAAAACTTTTTACCCACAACCTCCCAATATAGTAGCCTATTTCTGCATGCTGTACGGTAACCCACTCGCCGCAAGCGCCCGCACCCTACATTCAACGCCCCCACCTCCCGCCATCACCAGACACATACAAAAAATCGCCCCTACATGCATCACTGCCCATACCGAATGTCCTTGGAAACCCCTCCCACATCAAAATGCAAAGCCCACAGTCGAAATGATTTTCTCCCCCCTCCCGCCACTATACCCAAAGCCTCGCTAACCATGTCCCTTACAAATCCCAAATTTTTCACAAAATGTATAACATTAAAAGCGTCTCCTCTTCCCCACAATGCAAACAAGTGCCAGCACCAACATAACCCCATTCGATATAGCGCCTGACCTTGTGGCAGAAATCCATAAAGAATCTAAAAACCACTTCAACGAACCCTTGGCTTATAATCAGATCTTCCGAAAGTCTCCCAAAAGCCTTCCAAATCATACCATCGGGTACTAGCGCTCCCTGTATATCACGTAACCCTGCCACCTGTCCACCCCAGCCTACATACCCTCACTATTTGGATTTGCTTTCCATTACTGCCAACAAATTTTCGCACCATATCTTCACACTCCAGTAGTGCCTACCCCTTCCACCATTTTTTGCACACCTCCATGACCTCACCCACCCTTCTGCCCCTCTCGTCCTCCACCCTCAAATACGCTGCTTCAGAGGGTGGGGTTTAAAAAAAAAAAAAGAATATTAAAAATATATATTATATATAATTTTTTTTTATTATTTCCTTTTTGGGGGGGGGGGGGGGGGGGGGGGGGGGGTAAATATTTTTATATTTTTTTTTTTTTGGGTTTTTTTTTATTTTTTTTTTTTTTTTTTTTTATATTAATATGATTAAATATGTGTAATTTGGTATTATTAAATTAAAAAAATAATAAAAATGATATAATAAGAAGTAAGGTTAGCCATGGGCTTCCACCTAACCCTCACACATACCTCAAAACTACCCTCTCCAGTTCCTGAATAGCGCACGACCTCAGGGATATATTTCTGCCACGCCCACACCATACAGTACACAAGTGCATTACTAGCACCACCCTCTGCTGCAATTTACATCCCCAGCCCTCCACCCGCGCATCCTACCAACGCTCTACTCCCAACTTCTATTGATTTATTCTCTGCGCCTCCCTAGCGTCGCGCCATAATACACAACCCCCACATATCTTAAATCTGTCCACTATCCGTTCCACCCATACAGTTCCCCCAACCCCCCACCCACGTGCCTACTTCTAATAACTTTGACTTGCTTCCAATTACCCTCATCCCTGTCGCCCGCAAAAATCTATAATACGTCCCACATTCACCCAATCCAATTTCGCCTCCCCACCAAAACTGTGGTGTCATCCACATACCCCACAAACCACATCTCCCATGTCCCACCTCTCCCTGTTCCCCCACTCCCTCCTCTATAGCCTATAAAAAGGTCCTGCATCATGCAAAAATGATTTGAGACAAGGGCAACCCTGTTGCAAACCCATCCCCATCTGCACCGCAACCCTAACTTCCCCTAAACCTGACCCTGACCCTTGCAGCGTATACACAGTAGTCGCCCAGCGCACAATCTCATCCCAAAACCTGTTTTTTGTCAAATACTCCATAACAATATGTCTATCTACACTGTCCAAATAGCTGCTTCCAATCAATTCCCCAAGATCCCTCCCCTTGTTCTACCCCCACAAAATCCTTAATTCTTCCATGCCCCACACGCATACTTTCGAACCGGAATCCCAAACTGACCTCTATGTAGGACTCAGTCAAGCACTTTTTCATACGGTTACTTAAAACCCTTCGCAAAAACTTTATCTCAAGCACACATGGTGGTGGGGGGAGCTCCCAATAAAAGCACCCCAAGTCACCCCCCCCCCCGTCCCTTATAGACCAAAACTACTACCCGCCGAGCTCAGCGATTCCTCCCCCAACACTCCCCTTTCCATCATACAGATAAACAACAGGACCAACATTCCTTCATACAATCCAATGTGTAATATAGAAATCATTAGGAATTCCATCACTGCCCCGGGCTTTCCCCTACTCAGACCATTACCGCCCACCTTCACCACCCTCACTGATCCCTACCCCTTCATTACCGCTCTCTCCTCCTCCCCTAAAAAGCCTCGAATTCCTTCTCCCAGAATCTCTCCCTCCCTCTCTCCCCCTGCTTAAAATTCTCCCTAAACCAATGATCAGCATAATTGCTCATTCCATCGTTGGTACTAAGTACCTGCCCCATATGTGTAAAGTTTGTCTCCTTCAACAGTTTCTTTAGTTACCAGATGACCCAAGCTGACATTCCAACAGTTGTTGGGAGCTGTGTGTCATTTGATTTCCATTTGGTCGGAGCCCCACACGTCACCTTTCGGGGTGAAGAAAAGGGGGGGAGGGATAGCAGGAGCTAGACTGACTCTGCCGGGCAATCAAACTATAGTCACCATATACTCGCTCGCTACTCCTATCTGTTGAACTTATCCCTCACATATATATATATATATAGATAAATAAATATATATATATATATATAAAATATATATCTATAATATATATAATATATATAAATATATAAATATATTATGACGTCCGAATAGGCAGAACTTGCTATCTAGATGGCTTAAATAGTCAACGCTCATCTTGCCATATAGACAAGTGAAAATTTGTTGTATGCAGTAATTACGGAACGCCAAATCCTTCTGAACCCGACGAAAACCATAGATTGAATGTGTTTGTTTAGTACTAAATAAAAGTAAACGTATTTAAAATAGATTAGTTGGGTTAGGTAAATAATTTGCTCTAGTAATATAAAAAGGATAGTTAAGTTTTTCTAAGAATCTTTTGGTGCAAAATTAAAAATTTTTACATTAACAAAAATGAAAAAAAGTAATTTTAAAACGTATAAGAGAAAATTTTAGAATGGAATTAATATAAAGATTTCTTTCTAATTGATCATTTTACATATTCGGCACGACACATATTATATTATCATATATATATATATAACTATATATAATATATATATATATATAAAATAAATATATAATATAATATATATTAATATAATATATATATATAAATAAATATATAATAAGGGAAGTGTAATGTCACCATGGTTGTGTAATATATTTAATAGCATTAGGATGTGAAAGGAGTAAAGCTAGGGTGTACTGGAGAGTGGGAATTAAAAATAAGGGGAGTCACATACACAATGGGAATGACAGTTACTTTTTAGGCTGAAGGTACTGAGCATATGGGAGATTCTAAAGGTTAAGTGACTAGTATGGGAGTGTGTGTAAAGGTAGAAAGTTGAAAGTGAACTTAGAAAAGAGTAAGGGATTGAGGGTATTAATATTTAGATTTACACTTTATTTTATCAAATTGGTCAGGAGTAGTATGGAAGAAGGACTGTTTCAGATTTTCGGAGTTGACGTGCAGCGATGGATTTAATGAAGGATGAGGTTAATCATAGATTGATGAAGGAAAAAAGGCGGTGGTCTTTGAGGTATATGTGGAGACAAAGAACGTTATCTAAGGAAGGCAAAGAAGGGAATGTATGAAAGTAGTAGTACCAACACTTACATGGGTGTGAAGCTTGGTTGTAAATGCTGCAGCGAGGAGGCGGTTGGAGGCAGTGGAAAGTCCTGTTCTAAGGGCAAGTGATGTGTACATATATGCCGAAAATTCGGAGTTAGGAAATTAGGAGAAAGTGTTGAGTTAAAAGTATTAGTCAGAGAGCTGAAAGTGATGTTGAGGTGGTTTGATCATTTAGAGAGAATGGTCAAAAGTAGATACAGGAGAACCTTATAAATCTGTAGGGGAAGGAAGGCGGGGTCGGGGTCGTCCTCGAAAAGGTTGGAGGGAAGGGGGCAAAGGAATTTTTGTGGGCGAGGGGCTTGGACATACAGCAAAACGTGCCGTGAGCTTGATAGGAGAGAATGGAGACGAATGGTATTTGGGACCTGACGAGCTACTGGAGTTTCTGAGCAGGTAATATTTAGTGAAGGGTTTCAGGGAAACCGTTATTTTTTATATAGCCCGGACCTTGAGTCCCCTGAAATGAAGTACAATGCCTGCACTATAGGAGGGTTTAGGGATAATGGCAGTTCGGAGGGATATGTTGTTGTATCTTTATACGTAATATGCTTCAAAACGGTTGTATTCCTGAGCACCTCCAGCAAAACAGTGATTATTGTGTGAGTTGAGGTGCAAGCAATGATGAATGAAAGTAATTTTCTTTTGTGGATTTACTTCCTTTTATGGGTCAACCTTGCCTCGGTGGAGACGGCCGACTTGTTAATATATATATATATAAAACTATATATATAATGCAACAAGATCACAGTAAACAGGTGAATTCAGAATAAGCAAAACAAGCACTCTGAAAGAATAGAGAAAATTACAAGCGCTTTCGTGACAAACTCACCTATCAAGGAACTATGAAAGTAAGCATCCAAGGAAGCCATATAAGGGGTCTGACCAAGATTTCACCAACACCTCACTATCAGATCCCACAACGGTTAAACCACCTGACGCACGCCATCAACTGATAGGTCCTTCACAACTCACCCACAAACTATTTACCCAATAACATTTGAAAAATTATTATTTGTCCCAGTGTATTATTAAATTCTTCCCAAATTCTAATAACTATAAATGTTCTAATTTTATATAACCCAAAGGAAAATATTCATATATATAGTCAAAACTGCTATTTTATGAAACCAAGATTCAATATATACCCTGTCGACCATGGACTTGCATGATACTACATTCTCACTTTTTGAAACAATTGATTGTATTTAAAATCTCTTACATGAATAAATAGAGCATTGGAATCTTGTCCATTTAATGCTATATTTATGTTTTAATCTTAGTTCGATGATTTTTACCAGTTTGAACCGTAATAATCTTTATCGCAAATTTAAACCAAGGAATCTTATAGACACATCCATCAGCAATTTGGGGTGAAAATCTTTATCACAAGTTTTTTACTGTATCAAGATTTTTTGAATACAACTTTAATATTAAAAGTCTTAAGAAGAGAAGCATAACAACCAAGTTTTTTCATGATAAGGGAGAACCAACATATTTTTAGTTGAATAAGGCTGGTTGTCCCTTTTGGATTGTAAAAAGTTTTTCTAGCAACTTTAAAAGTTTACAATAACATTTCTTGGTATTTTAAATCATTACCTATTTCAAAATTTTGGATTATTCCCACATCTATTAAAACTCAGGACGTACTAATTCTAAAACTCTCAAAAACATGGATGAGAAAACAGACAGTTTGACTCTAATCTTTGATGCGAGGAATAATAGTTGGGACATAGGAACGTTATTTGTAGGTTTCTGTAAATTAAATTTGAATTCATTATTTACCCATAATAATTAAAACATCTAGAAAGGCAATGAGTTATTTTCTTCAAACTCAACAGTAAAGATTATAGAATGGGCTAAGCTATTAAATTTTTCAAGAAAGGGTGTTATCTACATTTTTTTGGCATCAAGACACAAAAATATCAACACTAAAACACAGTGAAAATTATATTTTTTTCTTTAGTTCAGAATGAATTTAGCGAATTATTGGCATAAACAAATTTTCGCTTGTCATACTGGCATAAGATCGTTGCTATTTAAGCCAAGATCGCAAGTTCTTCCTATACGGCACGACATAAATAAATAAAAAAATTTATATAAAAAATATATATTATATATCTATAATATATATATATAAATATATATATAAATATATATATATAGTTTGTATTATACATATAATAAAATATATATAAAATATATATAAATATATATAAATAAAAAAAAATATATATATATATATAAAGTTAAATAAATATAATAATATATATAAATAATATATATATATATATCTAACTATATATATAATAATAATACTATATATATATATATAATGTATATATATAAAATATATATATAAATATATATAAATATATTATAAATATATAAATAAATATATATATCATATATATATATAAAAATAAAAATATATAATATTATATATATATATATATATTTATTATAACGTATATATACAAACAAATATATATAAATATATAAATATAATATAAATCTAATATATCTATATTAAATATATATATATATATATATATATATATATATATATAGTATGTAATTAAATCCATATAATAAATATATATATATATATATATATAAATATATATATATAATATATAAATATATATAATATAATATAAATATATATAATATATAATAATATAAATATATATGTATATATCAATTATATATATATACATATATAAATATAATTATATATATATATATAATATATATTATAATATATATATATATATAAATATATAATATATATATATTTTTATAATATGCATATATACAAACTATATATATATATATATATATTATTTATATTAATATATTATATATAACAAACAATAAATATATCTATAAATATATAAATAAATAATATATATTTATATATTTAAATATTAAATGTAATATGATACTTATTTTTTTAATTTTATTTTACATACGATATATATAATCTATATATATATATAAATATATATAAATATATATATATATAATAAATATAAAATATATAATTATATATTTAAATATATTTATAAAAATATTATATCTATATAATTATATATATATATATATATATATATATATATATAAAAAATATATTAATATATATATATTATATTATATATGATATATAAATATAATATTATATAATATATATATATAAATATTATTAATAAAATATATATAAATATTTATATATATATATATATATATATATTATATAAATAGATATATATTTATAAATAATATATATATATATATATTATATAATATATATATATATTATATATATATTATATCTATATAATATATATTATATAATATATATATATACAATATATTATATAATATATATATATATATATATATAATATTATATATATATAAATATATATATATATTTATATTATATATAAATATAAATAAATATCTTATATAACTATTGATATATATATATATATAAATATATATATTATATATATATATATATATAATATATATTTATATATATATATATATATATAATATAAATTATATTATATATATAATAATATATATATATATATAATATATATATATTATATATATTATATTAAATATATATATTAAACTATTATATATATATTATATATATCTATAAATATATATATATAAATAAATATATATAGTATATTATATTAAATATAATATATATATTATATATACATATATATATATATATATAACTATATATATTATATATATATATATATAAATATATATATATATAAATATTATATATATATATATATATAATATATTTAAAAAAATTTAAAAAATTTTAAAAAAAAATATAATATATAAAAATATAATATAATAATATATTATATATATATAAAATATAAAAATATATATTATATATATCTAATATAAATATATCTATATATAAATATATGAATAAATAATAATATATATATATAAATAATATATATATAATATATATAAATATATATATATAAATAATATATAAATAAATATATATATTTATTAAAATATATATATACATATATATAAAAATAAATATATATATATATATATATATTAATTATATATAAATTATATATATATAATATATATATATATATATATATATAATAATATGTAATGTATATATACATATATAAACATGTATATCTGTTAAGACCAAGGTCCATAATAGATTAATTTTATATAGTAAATATCCACTAATATAATACATGGGTTTCTTTAATATTAGCTAAATTCAAGATTCCCACAGATTTATATATTTTCTGTTTTAAGGATATACCCGGTATGAAATGTGCGAGTAAATAAAATATCTATATATATCTATAAATATATAAAAAAATATGATAAAAAATATATATATATATATATATAATATAATATAAATATAAAATATATACAAAACCACCACTATGAAAGAATAGAGAAATTCCAAGCGCTTCGTGACACTCACATTATCAATGAACTATGAAAGAGAAGCAACCAAGGAAAGCTGATAGTGAGGTGCTGCCGGACCCCTTATATAGCTTTCCTTTGATGGCTTCCACTTTCCATATTTCATTGAGTAATGTGAGTAAGTAACGACGAAAGCGCTTGGACATTTCTCCTATTCTTTCAAAGTGTTGTTAAGGCATATTTTGAAATCACCTGTTTAATGTGATCTTTATTGCATTATATATATATATATAGATATATACTAAATATATATTATATATATATATATATATAATAAAAAAATATATAGTATAATACATATTATATAAAAAAATATAAATAAAAATATAAATATGTCTGCCGAATAGGCAAACTGCGATCTTGCTAAAAGCAACGCTCATCTTGCCATATAGGACAATGAAAAATTTGTGTATGCATAATTTCGGTACGTCGCCAAAATCATTCTGAACCTCACGAAAAAAAATATATAACACTGAGTTTGATTAGTATTAAAATACAGTAACCAAATCTAAAATATATGTAGTTGGGTTAGCTAAAATAAATTTTCTTGTTTATAATAAGTTAGTAAGTTTTACTAAGATACTTTTAGTGTCAAAATAAAAAATAATTACATTAACAATAATTAAAAAATATATCTTTAAACGTATAAGAAAAATTTTAGAACGGACCGTAATTTTAAATGAGTTTTCTTGCAAATTGACCAGTTTTACATTTCTGGCCACGACATATATATATTATATAAATATGAGTAATGTTTTGGTAGGTAGTACAGCTGGCAAGAGTTGAAACAAGTTGTCCTAGGAGGGAGTTTAGCCTACGATACCCCTCTCCCTTTGTGATTTGATGTCATGTAGGGAATTAACTGTGTTAATTCAGTTCGCTCTCTCTGCCGACTCAGTGTATATTGACTGAGCTACCCCTCTAGTACTCCACCTTATTCTCACTTGGATTCAATTCAATTCAAAGTTTATTCTCTATAAGGATACATGCTGAGTTTAAACAGAATTTGATTGTTTGGTTTACAATTTTACATAAAATTACAGAGTGTATACCCATAGAACACCTAGCATGGCTAGGCATTTCGGGCAGACTTAAATTAAATCTTAAGTGTAAAATATTACAAAATTATGAGGTAAGTTGGTATTATGGCTAAGAGACTAAATACTAGATTGTGAGTTTAGCAATGTGAATGCTTTTGTTTTGGCACTATACATAGTTTCAGTATTGAAGTATCACAGGCCAACTTATGATATAGTAGTTAATATCATTTATTTGAGATAGAGATTGAAATTTCTGTATCTGTCAAATGGTTGAGTGAGTGTAAGTGTTTAACCACCAGGTGGGTATTAGTGAAATTAGTTGACAGGTGTATCTGAGATAAGAAGGTTTCTGATGGTAGTTTTGAAGGTGATGAAATGTGTCATGCAGTTATTAGAATTTTCATGTAGGGGTTCCAGATTTTAAGGGCCATTGACATACATTAAAATTTGTAAAGGTATTTAGTCGACACTGGAACTGTCATAAGATGTTTGTGTCGGTGTTGTTGAGCCTTTGGTTTCTGTCACACTACCAAGAAAGCGTTATAGTCAAAGGTAATATTGGAATTAAGCCTGTAGATTAGATTGCACAGTAAGTGTGGATGTACTGAAACAGGGAGTTAAGTTTTAGTCTATGAAGATGGGGGTGTGTGTTGCCAGGGATGGGATGTAGTGATTATTCGTACTGCGGCTTTTTTGTTTGGCTTTAGGTGAGTTGCAGCAGTGAATCCCCAAGCACAGAAGCATAGGTGAGGTATGGATATAAATAAGTGAGAGAAGGGCAGTTTGCGGCACGTAGTAACGTATCTTGGAGAGGATCCCAATAAACCGTTTTGGATACTATTTTGGTTATGTGTTGGATAGGGTGCTGAAGTTCAGGTTGTCGAGTAAGGCCTAGGAATTTTGCCTCATTATGCCTGGGCAATTAGAGTGTTTGTCGATCTTAAGTTAATTTGCGCATCTCCTGCTCGCTACCAAGAGCATAATGAAATAGGTATTGTTCAGTGTTTAAGCGTAAGTTATTATTGCAGACACCATCCAAGTCGAATTTGATCATCTCCTCATTACAATGGCGTTGAGGGTGGCAAGATTAGGGTGATAAGACATAATCGTGTCGACAGCAAAGAGAATGGGGTTTTTCAGGTGTTGAGGTACTTTGGGAAACCATTGATGTATGTGAGGAAGAGAATTCTGAATTGAGATGAGGTAGATAGAAGAGATGCAGATAAGAATGTCTGTTAGAACTCCAGACCAGCTTGAGGTTTATTCGGCAGAAGTCTGCGACAGTTATCATACTGTATACCTTCAGTTTACGATGTAGGCCTTGTCAAGGTTTATAACTTTAGGTGATATAATTCCTTATGCCAGGAGTTACTCAGAGGAAGGTGTCCATTCTCCAATTTATCAACTCGCGTACCAGTAATGTCATTATTGAGGAAGCATAAATATTCCTCTGATCATTACATACAAAGTGAGTGACCATAAAGACAGACTCCAGAAGGGTCAATGCTACATTCTAGGGGTTAAGCGTTTTCTTTAGTGAATGAAAGTTTCTGACGAGTGAATATTTAATAGATATTGTGAATAACTAACAAGTATTTTAAGCTTTTAAATAAAAAGAAACTAGAAAAGCCAGGGTAACTATTATTTGTGCCTTACATTTCTAAGTTTGGAAGTATCTTCTCATTCTATGAAGTGTATTGTTACGGAGTACACAAACCTAAGATTCGAACCGTAACAATATCATATGTATGTATATATATGTATGTATATATATGTATGTATATGTATGTATATATACGTGTATATATATGTATATGTATGTATATATCTATGTATATATATATGTATGTATATATGCGTATATATGTATATATATATATGTATATATGTATGTATATATATGTATATTATGTGTATGTATGTGTATATATGTATGTGTATATGTATGTGTATATGTATGTGTATGTATGTGTATATATGTGTATGTATGTATATATATATAATAAATATATATATATATAATATATATTATATATTATTAATTTTTTATACACCGAATTTATTTGAAATATGTACAGTGGCGGTGGTATCGTTGCTGGTGAAAAGGTTTCATGGAAGCTTAATGACCCTTGTGTAGTCGGACTTAAACTTGCTGTAGTTTATATCCTTGCCCGGGTGGGGCGGGTATTGGTAGATATACGCAAATGGTGGAGTGGCAGAGGATTAATAGTGTGAGGACATGTTGTGTTTGTTGTTAAGTTGAAAAATGTTCAAAGGATTAGGGCGGGGCAGATGGTGCTGAGATGTTAGGGAAATTGTGCAGCGGGTGTCTGGTTTTTCCGCTGTATAATTTGGGGGACATATGGGACGGTTTTTGTAAGCTTAAGTTGGCACCGAGGGTTCGCGAATTAGTGTATAGATTCATCATGGGTATTTTAGCATCGAAATCGGTTTTATGCAGGATGGGTTTGGTAAGGGAGGCGAATTGTTTAAAGTTGTGGTCTGGAAGAAACTGCGTTTCATGCGGTTTATTTTTGTGAAAAAATTGGAAAAGTTCGTACGGGTTTTGGGGGGGTTTTAAGGTTCTATGGGAGAAGTATCTCCACTCTACGGGCCTTAAACCCTTTTGGAATTTAGGGGAGTGTCAAGGGGGTAAGAAGGGCAATACTGTACTGGTGTAAGTAAGTTTTTTTTCAGGTATACACAAATCCCGTTACATAGAAAAAATTCATACATAGCGCAAATGGGGGAAAAGAACCAGGATAACCCAAAAAAGTCAAAAAGTGACTTATTTCCATTGGGTCCTTTCCTTATTATTATAATAAAAAGGTTTAAAAATTTTTTTCCTTATTTTCCCCCAAGAAATAACTCTTATTTTTACAAAAAAAGACTTTTCTACTCCGGGGGTCGTTAAGACTACCCTACAATACGAGGGTCTTTAAAACTAGGAATAAGGAAAAATTTTTAAACACGTATGTTAGCTAAAAAATAGAAAATAAACCCCCCTTTCCCTTTTCTGTAGCTCCCCCTTCCCTCAGACCCTTTTTTTAAAACCCTTAAACCGGTTCATGCTATGACGGCTTTGACATTT
This sequence comes from Cherax quadricarinatus, assembly GCF_026875155.1. Lineage (NCBI taxonomy): Eukaryota > Metazoa > Arthropoda > Malacostraca > Decapoda > Parastacidae > Cherax > Cherax quadricarinatus. The sequence continues at coordinate 12,600,462 of NC_069405.1, forward strand.
GTGGTAGTCTGTTCCCCCTTTTTAATTTGCGTAAAAAAAAATTGTTTGAAGCCGGGCCCAAATGACTGTGGGAAACTACAAATTATGTTCTCTCCCCCTAGTCCAATGATTGTTTTGGGTTTCCCCAAACCTTTTGACAAAATTGCAAAAGAAAATTCTGGACACTGTAGAAATTTTTAATAAACATGATTTAGCTTCAGTTGTTTTTACTCTGTTTTCAACATTCAGCATATCCCCTTGCTTGTAATTCATCCGGGCCTACAATGTTCTTTTGGCCCCAAAGCCCCGGTGTCTTAAGGGGGATTTTTTTCGGGGTGTTTTGGGCCAGTCTATTTTTCGGGGGTTTTTTGGGTCAAGGCAGAGACCATGAAAGCAAGCGTAACCCTTATGGCATTTTTTAAAGGGCTAGACATGGGGCCGGGAGCCTCAGTAGGAACCCACTGTGCTTGCCCCTTAAAAGGGAAATTTCATTCGGGGCATTCGTTTTCCTTTACTACCTTTTTTCCCTACCCAATTCCCCTGACATGCTTTGGCCCAAAGGGGGATTCCCAGATATTTTACTGTTTGGAAACCAAAGTGTTTGGACCCCCCATTACACGAACTTTTAAAATTATTTACCCCTTCTCAGTTTTTTTTGGGGTGCCAAAGAAAAAGGGTTTTTCATTTTTCCCCCGGGGGGGGTGTAATGATGGGTTTTTTGTCTACAAAAACCTTTTTGCCGCGGGACCCATTTTCCAGGGGTTAAAATATTACAAAAACTTGGGGTTTCTTTCCCCCTGCCCAAAAAAACAAGCACTGTCATCTGATACAGAAAGGAGTTTGCATTTGGAACACTGATAGGCAAATAAAGGGGGACAAAACCCATAAAATAAAAGGGGCCCCAGAATACTCCCTTTGGGGGAACTCCACATTTTTACCGGCGGGGGTTCAAAATTCCGTTTGGGTTGATTTTGCCATTTTTTCTCCGTTGCTGGGGAAAGGACTTAAACCAGTCTACAAAACCCTAACCGATACTTGAAGTTTCTTAAAATAATAAATTGTGGTTGACAGTATCGAAGGCCTTTTTGCAGCCATGAGGCCCCCTTTTTGACATTTCAGTTCTCAGGTAATCCACAGATTAAAAGGGGATTTTTCGGTTGAGTAGGATTTTCCTAAAGCCCGTTTAAAAAGGCAATGAGAATTTTTTTGTTTTTTGGGGGGGGGGGGGGGGGTTTTAATTTTTTTAAAAAAAAAACTTGAGAATACCCGCCCTCTCCAAATTTTAGATTTATACTAAAGTATACTAACAGGCCTAATTTTGCTTACATCAGACCTATTTTTTTCTTGAAGATAGGAGAAAACTCTGGCCCCCTTTAAACCCCCTCCTTAGGGTTTATTAGTGGTGTTTTGGAAAGATTTATTATTTTGAGCAATGGGAAGGAAGTTCAAAAGCCCCAAACTTTTGGGAACTTAAAGGGGATGTTATCAGGGCCTGTGCTCTTATTGGGGTTTTAACCGCTTATTTTCCTTTTTTGAATAAAGGGTCATGAAAACATAGTTGACAACTTTTTGGGGGTTTACTCCTTTTTTGGTATAGTATTTTTTGAAATTTACAAGTCTGTTTAAAAAAGGTATTTGAGGGCAGCTGGAATTTACTTACTATTTTTGGATGCAACAGATTTTGTGGGAAAATTTAAAGAAATTTTTTCCACCTTAGATGTTTCGGGGCTTTAACCTCATTTTTCGATAGTAACTTTTTTAAGTACCTATCTACTGGTTTAAAGGCTTACCCCAACTGTTTTAGTTTTTTCCAAAAGCTTTCGGGGGTTATCTAAACCCCAATTTTTGAGAAATAGTGTTTTTCCCTTTTGGGCCCCCTTTTATAATTTTTTCTGTACTCGGGTTCCCCCCCTTTTGGGAAATTTCCAAAAAAGTCCCTGCAAAATCCTGTCTTTTTGTTTTTAAAAATCTTTTTACCCAGCGGGTTCCCCTAAAAATTTCATATTATCTAATAGTCAGTAGAATCCAGGGTTCATTTCCCTTCTTTTAAATCCAAACCCTCTTTAACTGGTGCAGTTTTAACAAGGATGGTAGTGAAAAAATTTTTTTTAAATTTTTTCCCGGGCCCATCGTTTACGCCCGGTGCAACTTGTTATCTCTTTTCCATTCACAAATTTTTGTAGCCCATTTTCCAAATGATTCTTTTAAATGTAGTTTTTTTAGTTGACCTCATTTTTTATTCCGTGGGAGGGCCCTTTCCCCATCCCTAGTGATTTTCCTTTGGGCAGTAAATGAAAAATTTACTAAAAACCCTTTTGGGGAATGACGCCAAAAGACTAAAAGTTCTCAGCCGGGTTTCCGAGTATGTGGTCAATTAGGGGGGCCGAAACTGTGTGATCCGGGTTTTGGGGTAAATTTAAATTTTTTGAGTTTTAACTATTTAAAAAACCCAAATTTGGGTTATACCTTTTTTCATAGCCCTTTTTTTTGCTGCTGAAAACGATATTGAAGTCCCCAGTATTTTTGCTCGCAATTGGGTTTTTAAATCCGGACAAGACCCCTTTAAAAGTCTTTTTAAGAACTGGGCCCGGGTAGGAGGGGGGTAAATAGTTTTCCCACTAAAAATGGGTTTTTGGGCTTGGGGGAAACAGCACTTTAAACCCCCAAAAAAACTCCAGTTTTTTGGGGGTTTAAAAACAGGGCCTGGGTTTAAACAAGGCATTTTTTTAAAAAGTAGCACAAACTCCCACCACCCTTTTTGTTCCTATCTAAGCGTTTTAAAATTGAAAACCTTTTTATTTGACCCGTCGTCCCTCACCCTGTCATCCAACCAAGGATTTAGAGATGGTTTAAAAACTGCCGTCCCTTTAAATTTTTTAGCTAAAACCTAATCTTTTGCCCAAATTTTTGGGAAGAAGTTTTCTTGCAAAGACATAATAAAGTGAAAAGGGCCCGTTTTCATAAAACACTCAAATCAACAATAATGGCAATGGGTCCCTTTGGGGATTAAAATTTGGTAAAACAATGAATCACGCTAAAGGGTAACTTGCCCAAAATGCATTTTTTACACACAAAAAGAAAAATTTTTCACCGTTTTTTAAATTTTACATATTTTCCCCCTCATGCCCCCCACCCCTCACATTTTTTCAAAAAGGGCCCTTTTTTTTGTTTTTTTAAGCTTTCTTTTGTACAGTGTAAGGGACCGTTTGGTGGGGGTTTGAGAAAATAAAAGGCTTTTATTTTCTCACATTGACTTATTAAAGCATTACATAAGGATTTTAAAGGGTTTCATCCCCAGCTACTAGACCGCATTATCACCCTCATTTAAACTGTCTGTTTTTTCCTCTGCACAATAGTTTGGGGGTCCTGGGGGTTAATTTTTGGGGGATCACCACTTTTAAAGCGCTACAATTTAAAGGGTATGTGCCACTGTTTTTTTTTTTGGGGATGCGGGGTTTTTTATACCTTGCGGCGATAGTGACATTTTCTTTTCTGGTAGGAAAGGCAAACTGTTGGGGTTTTTACTGTCCAGGGGACTGGGTTTTCCCCTTTACCTTTTTCCCCCCCCATACTGATTTCTTTTTTCATGGAATTGAAAAAGAAAAAAAATATAAAAAAAAGGCAGCCTGTACCCCCCCAATTTCCGCCCTTTTCACCCCTTCGTTCTTTTTCTCATATACAAAAATATTTATTTAAACTTTTCCCGTCCCTAGTACACTTTGGGATCTGCTTTAGCAATCACCACTGAATACTAGTAAAATTTTCCCCTTTCACTGCTCATTTTTCCCCCTTTAAATTCACCAAAAAACCCCCTTTTAGCTCACCCTTTTTATTATTAAAACACCCCCCCCTTTCCCCTCTCACTTCCCCAGTCCCGACTTCCCCCAAATTTAAACCCCTAACTCCTTTTTTTTTTCCCTTCTGGGGGGGGGGGGAAAACCCGAAAGGTTTAACCAAAGGTTTTTTCCTTTCCAAAAATCCCCCCAATTTCCCTTTATCGGGGGGTTTTGGGCGGTGTCTCCTGAAACCCGTTTTTGCGACCAGCCATTTTTTTTTAAAAAACTGAGGGAAGTAAAAAAGCCACCCACAAACCCACTTTTCCCTTTAGATTATAGATATTTTTGGTGTTTTCTCTTTATTCTCTCACTGTACACTTTTCACTTTAATATAGGTCCCCCACTAAAATATAACCTTGACGTTTAACTATTCCAAATTCTTTCCCCCCGACTGCACTGAGGGATAACCGTCCTTTTAATCCCTTTGGGGTTTTGTACTGTTGATTTGGGGATGTCTCCTGTGGGTTTTCCCCCTGGTTACACTGGTACAGGGGGATTTTGATGGTGGTTTTCAGAATTTTATTTCTACGCAACAGAAAGAACTTTATTAAAAATGAGAATTTCACTTTGCAAATTTTGCGTCTGGCAGTAGCTGCTGGTTGGATCCGGGCAGCCAAGTTTTAAAATGCCCCAAATCTTTCCCTCGTTTGGCACTGAGGAAAAAAGTCCTACAGACCTGTCATTTCCTTGGAGTTTAGTTGATCAGGTTTTCTGCCATGTTGTCTTCCCGTTGAACACTGGTGCAGTTGATATGGAGGTCAGTTATTTCATTAGTGGAAAACGTCTCATGTCTGGTTCACGTCTGGCAGCAGGTCTGGTACTTGAATGCCGAATCCCTCTTTTGTCATATTTAGTCCATTTCGTTGTCGTCACCGTCAGTTTTTTATGTCACTATAGGTTCCTTGCATGTTGTTGCAGCAGTACTTGCAATTTGGCCATCACTGGAGTTCGGATAGGTCCAGGGAACGGCAAGATATAGGAGCAGCCTTGTTGCTGCTTGCTGCGGCTGCGCCGTAGCAAGGTGATGGTGATTTCCTATATATCCATGGGGTATGAGGAAACCGAGGGAGCATTTAGGATTAGGGCGATTGGCAGCGGGTATTTACAGAACATCTTGTTGAAATAGACTCCGTTTCGGTGGGAAGTGGGTACCGTTTCCCTGCAAGCTTTAGGAGTCTTACAGTACAGCGTTACTGCAACTGAGAGGTGGGTAAGGCACAAGGGGTGGTAAACACCCAAGGTATGTTAGGATATTTAGGGTGGAAGCGGGAGTTATGAGTTGCGTGCTTGTAGTTTATGGTAAGTACGTGTGCTGAGGGTGTATAATGTAATGCGATGTGCAACTGAGATTTTTTTTTCTACTTTCTGACATTACAGTCTAGCAAGACGGACAAAATGTTTTTGTTCGGTAAATGCTTTTTCATTTGTGAAACTCGACCAGTCCCCGGCCATAGGCCGAGTTTGTATTTATTGGTGATTTTTTTTTTTTGGTGACGAAGTGAAGTCTGTTGGGTCTTTCCCAGTGTCCTCGTTAGGTTATTGTTCCTGACATGTAACACAGTCGTCGTGCTGATGTCAGCACCAATAGTATCATGGTTTAATTGCCTTTTAGGGTTTATTTTAAGCATTCTAATTGGTGTGTAAGTGAAATTTTGTCTCTGGTTATCCTTTTGTAAAACGACCACCCCATAAGGTTTGTCGTTATTTTTTTCTAAAGGATACACAATGTTACAACTAACCACATGAGAGTGGCTATGATATTAACATTGTTTAATGTTTTACATTGATTATGTGTTTAACAACGTGAGATTGGCAATTGGTGTTAACTATTTCATGTTATAATTGTTATCGTGTTGAACCACGTGAGTGGCTAGTGTTTCAACTTGTCGAGGGGCGGGTGGGGGTTGTGGAGGTGTTGGATGTCAGTGTTAGCATTAGTGTATTATGAAGATCTTTGATTATATGTAACACTGTTTCTAGGTAGATTGTAGGTTGTGTTAGGTTATCTTAAGGTAACATTGTATGTTCACTCAGTGGACCGTTGTAGTACTAGTGTTGAATGTTCTGTCATAACATTTCATGGTATCTTTATACTGCACTAATACAGTTTTAAATAAAATATATAAAAAAAGTTTATATCCTCGGCATCAGTCCTGGATATGTTGGTTGGTTCAACTTTTTTTCTAATTAAATTTTACTTCATATCAGGATATGACCATTTATAAAGACAATTATCTCCATTCATAAATTATAATTTGTAATTTAAAATCCCCTGCTAAGGTGGTATTTAATATGGTATTCTATGGTGAGGCTGTTGGAATATTGATGTGCTTTTGGTCAATTTTATTTTTATGAAAACTATCCTCTTCATTTTTGTAAACAATTCTTGATCCTTAACTCAGATCAAACCAGATTATTTCTAATACCAAAGGCGCTGTATATCATCAAGAGTTCAGGGTTTTTTCTGTGATAATTTTTCTCATTCATATGTCTTCAATGCCACAATCACATCTTCGATATTTTTCAAATGTCAGTCGTAAAATTTCCATAATTACAATAAATAATTTTGCTCATTTTTTTTTTCCAGAATACGTAGTTTAAGCAGCTCGGTCCCAGGACGATGTCAACAGACTTCATAGGAACTTCGGACAATTAGATGAACATCCAGGAAGACGTCATCGGTAACTTTATTAGGACTTTGGGCAAGTAAGTGAATATCTGCCGTAACCTATCGATAGCAAAATGAAATAAATTCAAATGCTTTTTGCTTTGTAATGAACCTTCCTAGTAGGTTTCGCGCTTAGTATTGATTATAAAAATGAAGCTTCGAAGTCATTTTCTGGTGTATATTTACCTTTTTTTACCCTCTTAAGGTCGTAACTAAAAATTTGTGTTTTGAACATTCATACAATAAAATTAGGAATTAAGTACTTCATCTGAAATTAGACCCTGGGTTGCCATTACCCAGGGTAGTGGGTGATGGCACTATGGTTCATTTTCCCTTTTGCCTAAGTGTTAGTCCCCACTGGCTCAGACTTTTCCTAGGTAATGCCTTGGGGCTACCATCGGTTCTGGGGCTACCATCGGTTCTGGGGCTACCATCGGCCCTGGGGTTACCATCGGCCCTAGGGCTACCATGGGCCCTAGGGCTATCATTAACCCTGGGGTTACCATCGGCCCTGGGGCTACCATCGGCCCTGGGGCCACCATCGGCCCTGGGGCCACCATCGGCCCTGGGGTTACCATCGGCCCTGGGGTTACCATCGGCCCTGGGGTTACCATCGGCCCTGGGGTTACCATCGGCCCTGGGGCTACCATCGGCCTTGGGGCTACCATCGACCCTGGGGTTACCATCGGCCCTGGGGTTACCATCTGCCCTGGGGTTACCATCGGCCCTGGGGTTACCATCGGCCCTGGGGTTACCATCGGCCCTAGGGCTATCATTAACCCTGGGGTTACCATCGGCCCTGGGGCTACCATCGGAACTTTGGATATCATTAATCCCTGGAGTTACCATCGGCCCTCGGGCTATCATTAACTGGGGCTACCATTGGCCCTGGGGTTATAAACCCTGGGGTTACCATCGACCCTGGAGCTACCATCGGCCCTGGCACTACCATCAGCCCTGGGGCTATTATCGGCCCTGGGGCTACCATCAGCCCTGGAGTTAGCATCGACCCTGGGGTTACCATTAACCCTGGGGCTACCATCGGCCCTGGGGCTATCATTAACCCTGGGGTTACAATCGGCGCTGGGAACTATCACCCAGCTGGTATTTTTATCTAAAATCACTGTAGTTAATCTTTTTTTCTTTCAGTCAAATTTTTTTCAGCTTAATGTTTGAGTGATGTTTTCCTTTGGCTTTATCATTGTCTTTCAGTCTTTTTCTTTTATATCCTAAAAATATTGCTCGAAAATATTTACTTGTTTTCCACTAATTAATTTTGTGACCATTTTGTCCATGCTGAGTATAAATCCTTCGGTCAATAAGATTTATTTAAGTTAAATGTACTACATTTTTGCTACAGTTTATTTTAAAGATATTTGTTATACATTTACAGTCTTAATAGTATTATGCATTTTTTTCATTAAATTTGAGGCTCAAAAGCATATTTAAAAAAAAAAAATGCCCAGTCTTTTTACTTCTGGTCTTATCAAATTTCATTAGAAATAATTAGCTTTCATTTGTTAAAATGAGCTTATTGATTTATGTGAAATTTTATGAAATTGCTATATTGCAAGAATTGTAACTGAAAAAATGAATTAATGTAATTTACTATTGATCAATGTCCCTCACTGGAGGTTTTTTGACGCTGGTGAGGGGCTCTTGATCAAGGGAATTGGATCTATTCTCCGGTTCCCCATAATTATTATAATGTTCATTATCCTCTCAATTTAGTAATATCACTCGGTAATTTTTATAGCCTATTAATAAGAACTCAATATTGTACCATGAAGTAGTAGTGTAGTAACCATCACTACCACCATCACCAGCCTCTAACTCAATATTGTACCATACAGTAGTGTAGTAACCATCACTACCACCATCACCAGCCTCTAACTCAATATTGTACCATGCAGTAGTGTAGTAACCACTACTACCACCATCACCAGCCTCTAACTCAATATTGTACCATACAGTAGTAGTGTAGTAACCACCACTACCATCACCAGCCTCTAACTCAATATTGTACCATAGCAGTAGTAGTGTAGTAACCACCACTACCATCACCAGCCTCTAACTCAATATTGTACCATGCAGTAGTAGTGTAGTAACCACCACTACACATCACCACCTCTAACTCATAATTACCAGCAGTAGTAGTTGATAGTGGCGGTGGACGAGGCGCCCCTACCTGAGCATCCTCATCGCTACTGACATCCGTAATCACCCCGAGGTGGATGGAAGTCATGTGCGGTGTGGACTGGAGTGCGCGCCTGGATGAGAGTCCATCTGAGTGGCGGGTGGACCTGGAGAGTCCGCAGTGCGGCGGGTGGACCTGGAGTCCATGGTGCGGCGGGTGGACCTGCGGAGTCCGTGTTGCGGTGGGTGGACCTGGAGTCCGTTGAGCGGCAGGTGGACCTGGAGAGTCCATTGAACGGTGGGTGGACCTGGAGTCAATGTTGCGGCGGGTGGACCTTGAGAATCCTTTGAACGGCGGGTGGACCTGGGGAGTCCGTTTAGCATCGGGTGAACCTGGAGAGTCCGTTGACCGGCGGGTTAACTTGGAGAGCTCCTTGAGCGGCGAGTGGACCTGGAGAATCCATGGCATTGAGCGACGGTGGACCTGGAGTCCATGGTGCAGCGGGTGGACCTGGAGAGTCCGTGGCACAGTGGGTGGACCTGGAGTCCCTTGAATGGCGGGTGACCTAGAGAGTACGTTGAACGGCAGGTGGACCTGGAGAATCCATTGAGCGGCGGGTGGACCTCGAGATTGTGTTGCGGCAGTGTGAACCTGGAGAGTCCGTTTGCGGGGAGTGGACCTCAAGACTCGTGTTGTGGCGGGTGGACCTGGAGAGTCCATGTTGCGGCGGGTGGACCTGGAGAGTCCCTGTTGCGGTGGGTGGACCTGGAGAGTCCGCGTTGCGGCGGGTGGACCTGGAGAGTCCGTTGAGCGGCGATGTGGACCTGGAGAGTTCGTTGAGCGGTGGGTGGACCTGGAGAGTCCGTGTTGCAGTGGGTGGACCTTGAGTCCCTGTGCGGCGGGTGGACCTGGAGTGTCCCTTTTGCGGCGGGTGGACCTGGAGAGTCCTTGTTTCGGCGGGTGGACCTGGAGTCCCTAGCGCGGCGCGGGGACCTGGAGAGTCCGTGTTGCGGCGGGTGGACCTGGAGAGTCCGTGTTGCGGCGGGTGGACCTGAAGAGTCCGTGTTGCGGCGGGTGGACCTGGAGAGTCCCTGGCGCGGCGGGTGGACCTGGAGAGTCCATGTTGCGGCGGGTGAACCTGGAGAGTCCCTGTTGCGGCGATTTGAACCTGGAGAGTCCTTGTTGTGGCGGGTGGACCTGGAGAGTCCGTGTTGCGGCGGGTGGACGTGGTGTCCGTTGAACGGCGGGTGGACCTGGAGAGTCCATGTTGCGGCGGGTGGACCTGGAGAGTCCGTGTTGCGGCGGGTGGACCTGGAGAGTCCGTTGAGCGCCGATATGGACCTGGAGAGTCTATTGTGCGGCGGGTGGACCTGTAGAGTCTTTGGCGTTGCCCGGCAAATGGACGTGAAGAGTGAAGTGCGGTAGGTGGTCCTGGAGAGTCCATTGAGTGGCGAGTGGACCTGGAGTTCGTTGAGCAGCGGGTGAACCTGGAGAGTCCATTGAGTGGCAGGTGGACGTGGACAGTCCGCTGAGCGGCTGGTGGACCTGAAGAGTCCATGGTGCAGCGGGTGGACCTGAAGTCCGTGGCACGGTGGGTGGACTTGGAGAGTCCGTTGATCGGCGGGTGAACCTGGAGAGTCCATAGAGCAGTGGGTGGACCTAGAGAATCTAATTGCGGGTGGACCTGAAGAGTCCGTTGAGTGGTGGACCTGGAGAGTCCATTGAGATGACTTGCCAAATCGTAATGACACGATTACAAACAAATCATATCACGGGTGGGGTTTGAACCGCGGTAAGAGAGTCAAATCTCCAGACCGTCACGTTAGCCACTGGGCCAGCTAGCTTTAATAAGATTCGTCCAACTAGGTATATTTCTACACCATAGGAAGGTTAGCATAGGCACCACTGTATCCACAAATGCAAGTTTTTCCAGACGAATCTCCCGCTAGCATGGCCGTGACGAACTCGAGCTTAAGTCCCCTCAAAGTCGTCAACATGAGTCACGAAATCGTAATGACACGATTGCAAACAAACCATACCACTGGTGGGGTTTGAACCTGCTGTAAGAGTCTCAAAACTTCAGACCGTCTGGAGTTTTGAAACTCTTACCGCGGGTTCAACCCCACCCCATACCACGGGTGGGGTTTGAACCCGCAGTAAGAGTCTGAAAACTCCAGACGGTCTGAAGTTTTGAGACTCTTACCGGGGATTCAAACCTTACCCGTGGCATGGTTTGTTTGCAATCGTGTCATTATGATTTCGTGAGTCATGTTGACGGCTCTGAGGGGACTAGTTAGTCACGGCCATGCTAACGGAAGATTCGTCTTTAAAAACTTGCATTTGTGGACACAGTGGTGCCTATGCTAACCTTCGTATGGTGTGGAAATATACCAAGTTGGACGAATCTTATTGAAGTTAACTGGTCCAGTGACTAACGCGACAGTCTGGAGTTTCGAAACACTCTTACCGCGGGTTCAAACCCTACCCGTGGTATGGTTTAATCCGTAGAGCGACGGGAGGACCTGGAGAGTCCGTTGAGCGGCAGGTGGATGTGGAGAGTTCATGATGTGGCGCGTGGACATTGAGTGTTGAGCGGCGGGTGGACCTAGAGAGTCCATTGTGCGGCGGCTGGTCCTGGAACGTTGAGC
>NC_069405.1:12612229-12640285 GCF_026875155.1 Cherax quadricarinatus
CCTGTTTGGCACGGGAAAAAAGTCCTCAGACTGTCATTTCCTTGGAGTTTAGTTGATCAGGTTTTCTGCCATGTTGTCTTCCCGTTGAACATGGTGCAGTTGATATGGAGGTCAGTTATTTCATTAGTGGAAAACGTCTCATGTCTGGTTCACGTCTGGCAGCAGGTCTGGTACTTGAATGCCGATCCCTCTTTTGTCATATTTAGTCCATTTCGTTGTCGTCACCGTCAGTTTTTATGTCACTATAGGTTCCTTGCATGTTGTTGCAGCAGTACTTGCAATTTGGCCATCACTGGAGTTCGGATAGGTCCAGGGAACGGCAAGATATAGGAGCAGCCTTGTTGCTGCTTGCTGCGGCTGCGCCGTAGCAAGGGTGATGGCTGATTTCCTATATATCTCATGGGGTATGAGGGAAACCGAGGGAGCATTTAGGATTAGGGCGATTGCAGCGGGTATTTACAGAACATCTTGTTGAAATAGACTCCGTTTCGGTGGGAAGTGGGGTACCGTTTTCCCTGCAAGCTTTAGGAGTCTTACAGTACAGCGGTTACTGCAACTGAGAGGTGGGTAAGGCACAAGGGGTGGTAACACCCTAAGGTATGTTAGGATATTTAGGGTGGAAGCGGGAGTTACTGAGTTGCGTGCTTGTAGTTATGGTAAGTTACGTGTGCTTGAGGGTGTATAATGTAATGCGATGTGCAACTGAGATTTTTTTTTCTACTTTCTGGACATTACAGTCTAGCAAGACGGACAAAATGTTTTTGTTCGGTAAATGCTTTTTCATTTTGTGAAACTCGACCAGTCCCCGGCCATAGGCCGAGTTTGTATTTTATTGGTGATTTTTTTTTTTTTGGTGACGAAGTGAAGTCTGTTGGGTCTTTCCCAGTGTCCTCGTTAGGTTTTGTTCCTGACATGTAACACAGTCGTCGTGCTGATGTCAGCACCAATAGTATCATGGTTTAATTGCCTTTTTAGGGGTTTATTTTAAGCATTCTAATTGGTGTGTAAGTGAAATTTTGTCTTCTGGTTATCCTTTTGTAAAACGACCACCCCATAAGGTTTGTCGTTATTTTTTTCTAAAGGATACACAATGTTACAACTAACCACATGAGAGTGGCTATGATATTAACTTGTTTAATGTTTTACATTGATTATGTGTTTAACAACGTGAGATTGGCAATGGTGTTAACTATTTCATGTTATATATTGTTATCGTGTTGAACCACGTGAGTGGCTAGTGTTTCAACTTGTCGAGGGGCGGGTGGGGGTTGTGGAGGTGTTGGATGTCAGTGTTAGCATTAGTGTATTATGAAGATCTTTGATTATATGTAACACTGTTTCTAGGTAGATTGTAGGTTGTGTTAGGTTATCTTAAGGTAACATTGTATGTTCACTCAGTGGACCGTTGTAGTACTAGTGTTGAATGTTCTGTCATAACATTTCATGGTATCTTTATACTGCATCTTATACAGTTTTAAATAAAATATATAAAAAAAGTTTATATCCTCGGCATCAGTCCTGGATATGTTGGTTGGTTCAACTTTTTTTCTAATTAAATTTTACTTCATATCAGGATATGACCATTTATAAAGACAATTATCTCCATTCATAAATTATAATTTGTAATTTAAAATCCCCTGCTAAGGTGGTATTTAATATGGTATTCTATGGTGAGGCTGTTGGAATATTGATGTGCTTTTGGTCAATTTTATTTTTATGAAAACTATCCTCTTCATTTTTGTAAACAATTCTTGATCCTTAACTCAGATCAAACCAGATTATTTCTAATACCAAAGGCGCTGTATATCATCAAGAGTTCAGGGTTTTTCTGTGATAATTTTCTCATTCATATGTCTTCAATGCCACAATCACATCTTCGATATTTTTCAAATGTCAGTCGTAAAATTTCCATAATTACAATAAATAATTTTGCTCATTTTTTTTTTCCAGAATACGTAGTTTAAGCAGCTCGGTCCCAGGACGATGTCAACAGACTTCATAGGACTTCGGACAATTAGATGAACATCCAGGAAGACGTCATCGGTAACTTTATTAGGACTTTGGGCAAGTAAGTGAATATCTGCCGTAACCTATCGATAGCAAAATGAAATAAATTCAAATGCTTTTTGCTTTGTAATGAACCTTCCTAGTAGGTTTCGCGCTTAGTATTGATTATAAAAATGAAGCTTCGAAGTCATTTTCTGGTGTATATTTACCTTTTTTTTACCCTCTTAAGGTCGTAACTAAAAATTTGTGTTTTGAACATTCATACAATAAAATTAGGAATTAAGTACTTCATCTGAAATTAGACCCTGGGTTGCCATTACCCAGGGTAGTGGGTGATGGCACTATGGTTCATTTTCCCTTTTGCCTAAGTGTTAGTCCCCACTGGCTCAGACTTTTCCTAGGTAATGCCTTGGGGCTACCATCGGTTCTGGGGCTACCATCGGTTCTGGGGCTACCATCGGCCCTGGGGTTACCATCGGCCCTAGGGCTACCATGGGCCCTAGGGCTATCATTAACCCTGGGGTTACCATCGGCCCTGGGGCTACCATCGGCCCTGGGGCCACCATCGGCCCTGGGGCCACCATCGGCCCTGGGGTTACAAACGGCCCTGGGGTTACCATCGGCCCTGGGGTTTACCATCGGCCCTGGGTTACCATCGGCCCTGGGGCTACCATCGGCCTTGGGGCTACCATCGACCCTGGGGTTACCATCGGCCCTGGGGTTACCATCTGCCCTGGGGTTACCATCGGCCCTGGGGTTACCATCGGCCCTGGGGTTACCATCGGCCCTAGGGCTATCATTACCCTGGGGTTACCATCGGCCCTGGGGCTACCATCGGAACTTTGGATATCATTAATCCCTGGAGTTACCATCGGCCCTCGGGCTATCATTAACTGGGGCTACCATTGGCCCTGGGGTTATAAACCCTGGGGTTACCATCGACCCTGGAGCTACCATCGGCCCTGGCACTACCATCAGCCCTGGGGCTATTATCGGCCCTGGGGCTACCATCAGCCCTGGAGTTAGCATCGACCCTGGGGTTACCATTAACCCTGGGGCTACCATCGGCCCTGGGGCTATCATTAACCCTGGAGTTACCATCGGCCCTGGGGCTATCATTAACCCTGGAGTTACCATTGGCCCTGGGGCTATCATTAACCCTGGGGCTACCATTAACCATGGGGCTACCATTGGCCCTGGGGCTACCATCGGCCTTGGGGCTATCATTAACCCTGGGACTACCATCTGCTCTGGGGCTATCATTAACTCTGGGGCTACCATCGGCCCTGGGGCTATCATTAACCCTGGGGCTACCATCGGCCCTGGGGCTATCATTAACCCTGGGGTTACAATCGGCGCTGGGAACTATCACCCAGCTGGTATTTTTATCTAAAATCACTGTAGTTAATCTTTTTTTCTTTCAGTCAAATTTTTTTCAGCTTAATGTTTGAGTGATGTTTTCCTTTGGCTTTATCATTGTCTTTCAGTCTTTTTCTTTTATATCCTAAAAATATTGCTCGAAAATATTTACTTGTTTTCCACTAATTAATTTTGTGACCATTTTGTCCATGCTGAGTATAAATCCTTCGGTCAATAGATTTATTTAAGTTAAATGTACAAACATTTTTGCTACAGTTTATTTTAAAGATATTTGTTATACATTTACAGTCTTAATAGTATTATGCATTTTTTTCATTAAATTTGAGGCTCAAAAGCATATTTAAAAAAAAAAAATGCCAGTCTTTTTACTTCTGGTCTTATCAAATTTCATTAGAAATAATTAGCTTTCATTTGTTAAAATGAGCTTATTGATTTATGTGAAATTTTTATGAATTGCTATATTGCAAGAATTGTAACTGAAAAAATGAATTAATGTAATTTACTATTGATCAATGTCCCTCACTGGAGGTTTTTTGACGCTGGTGAGGGGCTCTTGATCAAGGGAATTGGATCTATTCTCCGGTTCCCCCTAATTATTATAATGTTCATTATCCTCTCAATTTAGTAATATCACTCGGTAATTTTTATAGCCTATTAATAAGAACTCAATATTGTACCATGAAGTAGTAGTGTAGTAACCATCACTACCACCATCACCAGCCTCTAACTCAATATTGTACCATACAGTAGTGTAGTAACCATCACTACCACCATCACCAGCCTCTAACTCAATATTGTACCATGCAGTAGTGTAGTAACCACTACTACCACCATCACCAGCCTCTAACTCAATATTGTACCATACAGTAGTAGTGTAGTAACCACCACTACCATCACCAGCCTCTAACTCAATATTGTACCATGCAGTAGTAGTGTAGTAACCACCACTACCATCACCAGCCTCTAACTCAATATTGTACCATACAGTAGTAGTGTAGTAACCACCACTACCATCACCAGCCTCTAACTCAATATTGTACCATGCAGTAGTAGTGTAATAACCACCACTACCACCATCACCATCCTCTAACACTTCAGTAATCACCACCAGAGGTGGATTGGAAGTGCAGTGGCGGTGGTGGACTGGAGGTGCGGCGCCGTGGACCTGGAGAGTCCGTCTAGTGGCAGGTGGACCTGGAGAGTCCGCAGTGCGGCGGGTGGACCTGGAGTCCATGGTGCGGCGGGTGGACCTGCGGAGTCCGTGTTGCGGTGGGTGGACCTGGAGTCCGTTGAGCGGCAGGTGGACCTGGAGAGTCCATTGAACGGTGGGTGGACCTGGAGTCAATGTTGCGGCGGGTGGACCTTGAGAATCCTTTGAACGGCGGGTGGACCTGGGGAGTCCGTTTAGCATCGGGTGAACCTGGAGAGTCCGTTGACCGGCGGGTTAACTTGGAGAGCTCCTTGAGCGGCGAGTGGACCTGGAGAATCCATGGCATTGAGCGACGGTGGACTGGAGTCCATGGTGCGCGGGTTTGGACCTGGAGAGTCCGTGGCACAGTGGGGGGACCTGGAGTCCCTTGAATGGCGGGTGACCTAGAGAGTAGTTGAACGGCAGGTGGACCTGGAGAATCATTGAGCGGCGGGTGGACCTCGAGATTGTGTGCGGCAGTGTGAACCTGGAGAGTCCGTTTGGCGGGGAGTGGACCTCAAGACTCGTGTTGTGGCGGGTGGACCTGGAGATCCATGTTGCGGCGGGTGGACCTGGAGAGTCCCTGTTGCGGTGGGTGGACCTGGAGAGTCCGCGTTGCGGGGTGGACCTGGGGAGTCCGTTGAGCGGCGATGTGGACCTGGAATTTTCGTTGAGCGGTGGGTGGACCTGGAGAGTCCGTGTTGCAGTGGGTGGACCTTGAGTCCGTGCGGGGGGTGGCCCTGGAGTGTCCCTTTTGCGGCGGGTGGACCTGGAGAGTCCCTTGTTTCGGCGGGGGGGACCTGGAGTCCCTAGCGCGGCGCGGGGACCTGGAGAGTTCCGTGTTGCGGCGGTGACCTGGAGAGTCCGTGTTGCGGCGGGGGGAAACCTAAAAGGTCCGTGTTGCGGCGGGTGGACCTGGAGAGTCCCTGGCGGGGCGGGTGGACCTGGAGAGTCCATGTTGCGGGGGGTTGAACCTGGAGAGTCCCTGTTGCGGCGATTTAAACCCTGGAGAGCCCTTGTTGTGGCGGGTGGACCTGGAGAGTCCGTGTTGCGGCGGGTGGACGTGGTGTCCGTTGAACGGCGGGTGGACCTGGAGAGTCCATGTGCGGGCGGGGTGGACCTGGAGAGTCCGTTGAGCGCCGATATGGACCTGGAGAGTTATTGTGCGGCGGGGGGACCTGTAGAGTCTTTGGCGTTTGCCCGCAAATGGACGTGAAAAAGTGAAGTGCGGGGTAGGTGGGCCTGGAGAGTCCATTGAGTGGCGAGTGGACCTGGAGTTCGTTGAGCAGCGGGTGAACCTGGAGAGTCCATTGAGTGGCAGGTGGACTGGACAGTCCGCTGAGCGGCTGGTGGACTGAAGAGTCCATGGTGCAGCGGGGTGGACCTGAAGTCCGTGGCACGGTGGGTGGACTTGGAGAGTCCCTTGATCGGCGGGTGAACCGGAGAGTCCATAGAGGGAGTGGGTGGACCTAGAGAAAACTAATTGCGGGTGGACCTGAAGAGTCCGTTGAGTGGTGGACCTGGAGAGTCCATTGAGATTTACTTGCCAATCGTAATGACACGATTACAAACAAATCATATCACGGGTGGGGTTTGAAAAAGCGGTAAGAGAGTCAAATCTCCAGACCGTCACGTTTGCCACTGGGCCAGCTAGCTTTAATAAGATTCGTCCAACTAGGTATATTCTACACCATAGGGAAAGGGTTTGCATAGGCACCACTGTATCCCAAATGCAAGTTTTCCAGACGAATCTCCCGCTAGCATGGCCGTGACGAACTCGAGCTTAAGTCCCCTCAAAGTCGTCAACATGAGTCACGAAATCGTAATGACACGATTGCAAACAAACCATACCACTGGTGGGGTTTGAACCTTTCTGTAAGGTCTCAAAACTTCAGACCGTCTGGAGTTTTTGAAACTCTACCGCGGGTTCAACCCCACCCCATACCAAAGGGTGGGGTTTGAACCCGCCATTTAAGAGTCTGAAACTCCAGACGGTCCCGAAGTTTTGAGACTCTTACCGGGGATTTTAACCCTTTCCCGTGGGCAAAGGTTTGTTTGCATCGTGTCATTAGAAATTTTGTGAGTCATGTTTTACGGCTCTGAGGGGACTATTGTCACGGCCCTGCTAACGGAGATTTTGTCTTTAAAACTTGCATTTGTGGGCACAGTGGTGCCTATGCTAACCTTCGTATGGTGTGGAATATACCAAGTTGGAAAGAATCTTATTGAAGTTAACTGGTCCAGTGACTAACGCGACAGTCTGGAGTTTCGAAACACTCTTACCGCGGGTTCAAACCCCCCGTGGTATGGTTTAATCGTAGAGCGACGGGAGGACCTGGAGAGTCCGTTGAGCGGCAGGTGGATGTGGAGAGTCGTTTTCTAGGTAGTTGCGGCCGGGTGGCCCTGGAGAGTCGGTGTTGTGGCGGGTGGAACCTGGAAGTTGAGTCGGCGGTTGGCCGGAGAGTCCATGGTGCGGCGGGGTGGACCTGGAGAGTCCTTGGGGGGTGGGGCCGGCGGGATGGGGCCTGGAGAGTCCGTTGGCGGGGGTGGACCAGGAGAGTCCGTGAGCGGGTGGACCTGGAGAGTCCGTGTTGCGCGGTGGGAACCTGGAGAGTCCATGTTGCGGCGGGTGGACCTGGAGAGTCCTTGCGGGCGGGTGGACCTGGAGAACCTGGTACGGGGTGGACCTGGAGTCGCCGTTTGTGGACCTGGAGAGTCCGTGTTGCGGCGGGTGGACCTGGAGAGTCCATGTTGCGGCGAGGGTGGACCTTGAGAGACCGTTGCGGCGATGTGACCTGGAGAGTCCTTGAGCGGCGGGGGACCTGGAGAGTCCGTGTTGCAGCGGGTGGACCTTGAGAGCCCCTGTTCGGCGGGTGGACCTGGGGGTCCATGTTGCGGCGGGTGGACCTTGAGAGTCCGTGTTTCGGCGGGTGGACCTGGAGTTCCCTGTTGCGGCGGGTGGGACCTGGAGAGTCCTGTTGTGCGGTGTGGGGATCCTGGAGAGTCCTTGTTGCGGTGGGGACCTGTAGAGTCCTGTTGCAACGGATGGGCCCTGAGAGTCCGTGTGCGGCGGTGGACTGGAGAGTCCGCTGTGCGGTGGGTGGACCTGGAGTCTTTGCGCGGGTTGACCTGGAGAGTCCTCTGTGGCCCGGCGGTGGACCTGGAGAGTCCGTTTGGCGGGTGGACCTGGAGAGTCCCTTGTGCGGCGGGTGGACCTGGAGAGTCCGTGTTGCGGCGGGTGGACCTGGAGATTCCTTTGGCGGCGAGTGGACCTGAGAGTCCGTTTGCGGCGGTGGACCTGGAGAGTCCATGTGCGGTGAGTGACCTGGAGAGTCCTGTTGCAGGGGGTGGACCTGAGAGCCCCGTGTTGGGCGGGTGGGACCTGAGAGTCCGTTGCGGCGGGTGGACCTGGAGAGTCCATGTGTGCGGCGGGTGGACCTGGAGAGTTCCCGTTTGCGGCGGGTGGACTGGAGAGTCCGTGTTGCGGCGGGTGGACCTGGAGAGTCCGTGTTGTGGCGGGTGTGGCCCTTTGAGAGTC
The DNA here is from genome assembly GCF_026875155.1 of Cherax quadricarinatus. Taxonomy (NCBI): domain Eukaryota; kingdom Metazoa; phylum Arthropoda; class Malacostraca; order Decapoda; family Parastacidae; genus Cherax; species Cherax quadricarinatus. The sequence goes on from NC_069405.1 coordinate 12,620,344, forward strand.
CTTTGTTGCGGCGGGTGGACCTGGAGAGTCCTGGCGCGGGGGTGGACCTGAGAGTCCCTGTTGAGCGTGTGGCCCTTTGGAGAGCCCCGTTGCGGCGGGGGGACCTGGAGTTCCGTGTTGCGGCGGGTGGACCTGGAGAGTCCGTGTTTCGGCGGGTGGACCTGGAGTTCCAGGCGCGGGGGGGGGGGGGGACCTGGAGAGTCCGTGTTGCGGCGGGTGGACCTGGAAGAGTCCGTGTGCGGTGATGGACTGTAGAGTCCGTTGCGTGGTGGACCTGGAGAGTCCATTTGCGGCTGGCTATGTGACCGGGATTCCTCTTGGTGGGGGTTAAATTTGGGAGAGTCCGTCTTAGAGCAGGTTGGGGAGTACCTTATAAGTCGTCCGACTAGGTGACCTGGAAGGGGTTTTGTTTTGGCACCACTGACCACAATGAAGTCCAGGATCCCCGGCAGCATGGCCTGGAGACTCGAGCTTGCCGGCCAAAGTCGTCCTGGAGTCCGATAGTCGAGGGGACCGGATTCAACCTACCACGGCGGGGTTTTGAACCTGGAGCCCAAAATTCGAGCGATTTGGACCTTGGATTTCCCCCCGCCTAGCCCGGGGGGGGAAACCGGAAACTCGAGGTTGGTTTTTCTTTACCGGTGGTACCTGACAGGCATGGTTTTTTGCAGTGTCACTTAGATCCGGGGTTTGGCGGGAGGGACTGGAGAGCCCGGGTGTTCGCTGAAACGGTGTGGACACAGGGGTCCCTTGGACCTTCGTACGGGTGGACCTTGGAGAAGCCCATTTTGCTGGCCGGGTGAATCTGGGAGTTTCGCATCTTGCGGGTTGAACACTCCTGGAGGTCTTATGTTGCGACGGGAGGACCTGGAGAGTCCGGTTGAGCGGCGGTGGACGTGGTGTCATTAAATGGCGCGTGGACATGGAGATGTTGAGCGGCGAGTGGACCTGGAGAGTCGCTTGTGCGGCGGGTGGCCCTGGAACCGTGAGCGGGGTGTGGACCTGGAGAGTTCGTTGAGCGGGGGTGTGGCCCTTTGGGAGAGTCCGTTGAGCGGCGGTGGACCTGTGAAGTCCGTGTTGCAGAGGGTGGACCTGAAGAGTCCGTTGGCGGGGGTGGACCGAGAGTCCTTGGCATTTGGGTGGACTGCGAGAGTCCATGTTGCGGTGGGTGACCTGGAGAAGTCCTTGTTGCGGCGGGTGGACCTGGAGAGTCCGTGTTGCGGCGGGTGGACCTGGGGGTCCGGGGTGCGGCGGGTGGATTTGGAGAGTCCTTGGATCGGCGGGTGGACCTGGAGTCCGTTTGGGCGAGGTGGACCTGGAGAGTCCGTTTAGCAGCGGGTGGACCTGGAGAGTCGTTTTTCTACGGGTGGACCTGGAGAGTCCTGGGCGGGTGGACGGGGTCGGTTGTGGGGAGGACCTGGAAGTCCGTGTTGGGCGGGGGACCTGGAGAGTCCATGTTGCGGCGGGTGGAACCTGGGAGCGAGTATTTTTACGGGTAACCTGGAGGGGTCCTTGTTGGGGTGGACCTGGAGAGTCCGTGTTTGCGGCGGGTGGCCCGTGGTGTCATTGGAACGGCGGGTGGACCTGGAGAGTCCATGTTGCGGCGGGTGGACCTGGAGAGTCCGTGGTTGCGCGGTGGACCTGGGAGTCCGTGAGCAGAGGGTGGCCCTTTGAGAGTCCGTTCGGTGGGTGGACCATGGAGAGTCCGTTGCGCGGGTGGACCTGGAGGCCCCGTGTTGCGGCGGGTGGACCTGGAGTGTCCTGTTGCGGCGGGTGGACCTGGAGAGTCCGTGTTGTGGCGGCTGGACCTGGAGAGTCCGTGTTGCGGCGGGTGGACCTGGGAGTCCGTGGTGCGGCGGGTGGACCTGGAGAGTCCTGGCGCGGCGGTGGACCTGGGGGTCCGTTGCGGCGGGTGGACCTGGAGAGTCCGTTGGCGGCGGGGTGGACTGGGTCCGTTGAGCGGCGGGTGGACCTGGAGAGTCCTGTTGCGGCGGGTGGCCCTTTGGGAGAGTCCCTGGTCGGCGGGTGGACCTGGAGTCCGCGTTCGCGGGTGGACTGGAGGTGTGTGCCGGTGGACCTTAACGGCGGGTGGACCTGGAGAGTCCGTGTTTCGGCGGGTGGACCTGGAGTCCTTGCGCGGCGGGTTGGACCTGGAGAGTCCGTGTTGCGGCGGGTGGACCTGGAGAGTCCATGTTGCGGTGATGTGACCTGAGAGTCCTTGGCGGCGGGCGGACCTGGAGAGTCCGTGTTGCGGCGGTGGCCCTTTGGGAGAGTCCCTGTGCGGCGGGTGGACCTGGAGAGCCTGGTGCGGGGTGGACCTGGAGAGTCCATGTCGGGGTCGGGTGGACCTGGAGTCCTGTGGCGATGTGGACCTGGAGTGTCCCTTTTGCGGCGGGTGGACCTGGAGAGTCCGTGTTGCGGCGGGTGGACCTGGAGTTCCCTGGCGCGGCGGGGGACCTGGAGAGTCCATGTTTGGCGGCTGTAGATGTTAACCTGGAGAGTCCATGTTGCGGTGATGTGAACCTGGAGAGCCCTTTTGCGGCGGCTGGACCTGGAGAGTCCGTGTTGCGGCGGTGGAATTGGAGTCCCGTTCGGGGGTGGACCTGGAGAGTCCATGTTGCGGCGGGTGGACCTGGAGATTTCTGTGCGGCGGGTGGACCTGGAGAGTCCGTCGGTGTTGTGCGGCGTGTGGACCTGGAGAGTCCCTGGCGTGGCGGGGGGACCTGGAGAGTCCGTGTTGCGGCGGGTGGACCTGGTAGAGTCCCTGTGCGGCGGGTGGACCTGGAGAGTCCGTTTGGCGTGTGGACCATGGAGAGTCTTCAGTCGTTGAGCGGCGATGTGGACCTGGAGAGTCCCTGTTCGGCGGGTGGACCTGGAGAGTCTATGTTGCGGCGGGTGGACCTTCAGAGTCCCTGTGGCTGGTGGACCTGGAGTGTCCCTGTTGCGGCGGGGGATGGTGACTTGAACGCGGGTAGAGTCCATGTTGCGGCGGGTGGACCTGAAGAGTCCGTGTTGCGGCGGGTGGACCTGAAGAGTCCGTTGAGTGGTGGACCTGGAGAGTCCATTGAGATGACTTGCCAAATCGTAATGACACGATTACAAACAAATCATATCACGGGTGGGGTTTGAACCGCGGTAAGAGAGTCAAATCTCCAGACCGTCACGTTAGCCATTGGGCCAGCTAGCTTTAATAAGATTCGTCCAACTAGGTATATTTCTACACCATAGGAAGGTTAGCATAGGCACCACTGTATCCACAAATGCAAGTTTTTCCAGACGAATCTCCCGCTAGCATGGCCGTGACAAACTCGAGCTTAAGTCCCCTCAAAGTCGTCAACATGAGTCACGAAATGGTAATGACACGATTGCAAACAAACCATACCACTGGTGGGGTTTGAACCTGCTGTAAGAGTCTCAAAACTTCAGACCGTCTGGAGTTTTGAGACTCTCTTACCGCGGGTTCAACCCCATCCCATACCACGGGTGGGGTTTGAACCCGCAGTAAGAGTCTGAAAACTTCAGACGGTCTGAAGGTTTGAGACTCTTACCGGGGATTCAAACCTTACCCATGGCATGGTTTGTTTGCAATCGTGTCATTACGATTTCGTGAGTCATGTTGACGGCTCTGAGGGGACTAGAGTTAGTCACGGCCATGCTAACGGAAGATTCGTCTGTAAAAACTTGCATTTGTGGACACAGTGGTGCCTATGCTAACCTTCGTATGGTGTAGAAATATACCAAGTTGGACGAATCTTATTGAAGTTAACTGGTCCATTGACTAACGCGACAGTCTGGAGTTTCGAAACACTCTTACCGCGGGTTCAAACACTACCCGTGGTATGGTTTAATCCGTAGAGCGACGGGAGGACCTGGAGAGTCCGTTGAGCGGCAGGTGGATGTGGAGAGTTCATGATGTGGCGCGTGGACATTGAGTGTTGAGCGGCGGGTGGACCTAGAGAGTCCATTGTGCGGCGGTGTCCTGGGAAAGCTGAGCACGGGTGGCCTGGGGGAGTTCGTGGGACGGGGGGTGACCTTTAGAGTCCGTTTAGCGGGGGGTGGCTGGGGGAGTCCGTTGGCAGGGGTGGACCTGGGAGTCCCTTGAGCGGTGGGTGGACCACGGAGCCTTTGGGATTTGGGGGGGAAATGGAGAGTCCGGTTGCGGGGTGGACCCGGGAGGTCCCTGTTTTGGGGGGTGACCCGGAGAGTCCCCCGGTTGCGGCGGGGGGACCTGGAGAGTCCGTGGTGCGGCGGGGACCCCGGGGAGTCCCCCGGTCGGGGGTGGACCCGGAGTCCGTTGGGCGATGTGGACCCGGAGGTCGTTGGCGGGGGTGGACGGAGAGTCGGTTTTTTAGGGGGGATGGGGAGGCCCTGTTTTGGCGGGTGGGGCCTGGGAGTCCCTTTGTGGCGGGAGGACCGGAGATCCTTTGCGGCGGGGGGACCTGGGAGTCCATGTTGCGGGGGTGAACCCGGGGAGTCCCTTTGCGGCGATGTAAAACCCGGAGGTCCCTTTTGCGGCGGGTTTTGGGCCTGGGAGAGTCCCTGTTGCGGCGGGGGGACGTGGTGCCATTTAAAGGGGGGTGGACCCGGAGATCCATGTTGCGGGGGTGGACCTGGAGAGTCCCTGTTGCGGGGGTGGACGGAGAGCCGTGTTGCAGCGGGTGGGCCCTTTGGAGTCCCTGTTCGGCGGGTGGACCTGGAGTCCCTGTTGCGGCGGGTGGCCTTGAGAGTCCCTGTGCGGGGGGTGGACTGGAGTGCCCTGTTGCGGGGGTGGGCCTGGAGAGTCCCCTGTTGTGGCGGGTGGGCCGGGAGTCGTTTGCGGCGGGGGGACCTGGGGGGTCCGTGGGGCGGGGGGGGACCTGGAGATCCCCCGGCGCGGCGGGGGGGCCGGGTCCCGTTGCGGCGGTGGGCCTGGATCCGCTTGCGGGGTGGCGTGGGTCCGTTGAAAAGGCGGGTGGGCCTGGAGATCCATGTTCGGCGGTGGCCCGGAAGGGGCCCCGGTGCGGCGGGTGGGCCTGGAGTCCCCGTTGGGCGGGTGGGCCGGAGGTCCGTGTTGCGGCGGGGGACGTGGTGCCGTTGAAAAGGGGGGGACCCCGGAGAGTCCATGTTTTCGGGGGTGGACCTGGGAAATTCCTGGTGCGGCGGGGGTTGACCTGGAGAGTCCCCGTTGGGCGGGTGGCCTGGAGGTCCCTTGAGCGGCGATGTGGACTGGGGAGTCCCCTTGACGGGGGTGGACCTGGAGAGTCCGTGTTGAGGGGGGACCCCTTGAGAGCCCTGTGGGCGGTGGACCTGGAGTTCCCCGTTGGGGGGGGTGGACCTGGGAAGTCCATGTTGCGTCGGGGGGGACCTTGAGAGTCCCTGTGCGGCGGGGGACCGGGGTTCCCCGTTGCGGGGGTGGACCGGAGAGTCCGTTTTCGGGGGGTGGCCCGGATCCCCGGCGCGGCGGGGGGACCCGGGGGGGTACGTGTTTTTGGGGGTGGACCTTGGTCCCGTTGCGGCGGGTGGACCTGGGGAGCTGTTGGGGGTGATGTGATCCCTGGGGAGTCCTTGTTGCGGGGGCGGACCCGGAAGTCCGTGTTTGCAGCGAGTGGACATGAGAGTCCCTGTTCGGCGGGGGACCGGGAGTCCATGTTGCGGGGGTGGACCTTAAGTCCCCGTGCGGGGGTGGACCTGGGTGTCCCTGTTGCGGCGGGTGGACCCGGAGAGTCCCTGTTTCGGCGGGTGGACCTGGGTCCCTGGGGCGGCGGGGGACCCGGAGAGTCTGTTGCGGGGGGGGTGGACCCGTAGGTCCCTGTTGCGGCGGGGGGGGACCCGGGGGGAAAACCTGTTGCGGGCGGGGGACCTCGAGAGTGTTGACGGCGATGTGGGCCTTTACAGTCCGTTTAGCGGCGATGGGACCTGGAGAGCCTGGGCGGGTGGACCTGGAGAGTCTATGTTGCGGCGGGTGGACCTTTGGTCCCCGTGGTGGTGGCCTGGGATGTCCCCGTTGCGGCGGGGGACCTGGAGAGTCCGTGTTTTGGGGGTGGAGTGGTTTTCCCTTTTAACGGCGGGGGGACCTTTAGAGTCCATTTGCGGCGGGTGGAACTGAAGAGCCGTGTTGCGGCGGGGTGGACCCGAAGAGTCCGTTGAGTGGGGAACCCGGAGAGTCCCCTTGAGAGACTTGCCAAATCGTAAGACAGATTACAAACAAAAACAATCAGGGGGGGTTGAACCGCGGTAAGAGAGTCAAATCTCCCCGACCCTCCGTTACCCTTGGCCAGCTAGCTTTAATAAGATTCGTCCCAATAGGTTTTAAATTTTACACCATAGGAAGGTTAGATAGGCACCCCTGTATCCCCAAATGCAAGTTTTTCCAGAGAACTCCGCTAGCATGGGTGACAAACTCGAGTTAAGTCCCCTCAAAGTCTCAACATGAGTCACGAAATGGTAATGACCGATTGCAAAACCATCCACTGGTGGGGTTTGAACCCGCGTAAGAGTTTTCAAAATTCAGACCGTCTGGAGTTTTGAGACTCTTTACCCGGGGGGTTTAAAACCCCTCCCATACCACGGGGGGGGTTTGAACCCCAGTAAAAGTCTAAAACTTCGCGGTCTGAAATTTTTAGCTCTTACCGGGATTCAAACCTTACCCCTGGCATGGTTTGTTTGCAATCGTGTCTTACGATTTCGTGAGTCTGTTGACGGCTCTGAGGGGCGAGTTTGTCCGGCCATGCTAACGGAAAATTCGTCTGAAAAAAATTGCATTGTGGACACAGTGGTGCCTATGCTAACCTTCGTATGGTGTAGAAATATACCAAGTTGGACGAATCTTATTGAAGTTAACTGGTCCAGTGACTAACGCGACAGTCTGGAGTTTCGAAACACTCTTACCGCGGGTTCAAACACTACCCGTGGTATGGTTTAATCCGTAGAGCGACGGGAGGACCTGGAGAGTCCGTTGAGCGGCAGGTGGATGTGGAGAGTTCATGATGTGGCGCGTGGACATTGAGTGTTGAGCGGCGGGTGGACCTAGAGAGTCCATTGTGCGGCGGCTGGTCCTGGAACGTTGAGCGGCGGGTGGACCTGGAGAGTCCATGGTGCGGCGGGTGGACCTGGAGAGTTCGTGGCACGGGGGGTGGACCTTGAGAGTCCGTTGAGCGGCGTGTGGACCTGGTGAGTCCGTTGAGCAGAGGGTGGACCTGGTGAGTCCGTTGAGCGGTGGGTGGACCAGGAGAGTCCGTTGAGCATTGGGTGGACATGGAGAGTCCGTGTTGTGGCGGGTGGACCTGGAGAGTCCGTGTTGCGGCGGGTGGACCTGGAGAGTCCGTGTGCGCGGCGGGTGGACCTGGAGAGTCCGTGGTGCGGCGGGTGGACCTGGAGAGTCCCTGGCGTGGCGGGTGGACCTGGAGTCCGTTGAGCGATGTGGACCTGGAGAGTCCGTTGAGCGGCGGGTGGACCTGGAGAGTCGGTTTTTCTACGGGTGGACCTGGAGAGGCCGTGTTTTGGCGGGTGGACCTGGAGAGTCCGTGTTGTGGCGGGAGGACCTGGAGAGTCCGTGTTGCGGCGGGAGGACCTGGAGAGTCCATGTTGCGGCGGGTGAACCTGGGGAGTCCATGTTGCGGCGATGTGAACCTGGAGAGTCCTTGTTGCGGCGGGTGGACCTGGAGAGTCTGTGTTGCGGCGGGTGGACGTGGTGTCCATTGAACGGCGGGTGGACCTGGAGAGTCCATGTTGCGGCGGGTGGACCTGGAGAGTCCGTGTTGCGGCGGGTGGACCTGGAGAGTCCGTGTTGCGGCGTGTGGACCTGAAGAGTCCGTTGAGCGGCGATTTGGACCTGGAGAGTCCGTTGAGCGGCGGGTGGACCTGGAGAGTCCGTGTTGCAGCGGGTGGACCTTGAGAGTCCCTGTTCGGCGGGTGGACCTTGAGAGTCCATGTTGCGGCGGGTGGACCTTGAGAGTCCCTGTGCGGCGGGTGGACCTGGAGTATCCCTGTTGCGGCGGGTGGACCTGGAGAGTCCGTGTTGTGGCGGCTGGACCTGGAGAGTCCGTGTTGCGGCGGGTGGACCTGGGGAGTCCGTGGTGCGGCGGGTGGACCTGGAGAGTCCCTGGCGCGGCGGGTGGACCTGGAGTCCGCATTGCGGCGGGTGGTCCTGGAGAGTCCGTGTTGCGGCGGGTGGACGTGGTGTCCGTTGAACGGCGGGTGGACCTGGAGAGTCCATGTTGTGGCGGGTGGACCTGGAGAGTCCCTGGTGCGGCGGGTGGACCTGGAGTCCGCGTTGCGGCGGGTGGACCTGGAGAGTCCGTGTTGCGGCGGGTGGACGTGGTGTCCGTTGAACGGCGGGTGGACCTGGAGAGTCCATGTTGCGGCGGGTGGACCTGGAGAGTTCCTGGTGCGGCGGGTGGACCTGGAGAGTCCGCGTTGCGGCGGGTGGACCTGGAGAGTCCGTGTTGCGGCGTGTGGACCTGGAGAGTCCGTTGAGCGGCGATGTGGACCTGGAGAGTCCGTTGAGCGGCGGGTGGACCTGGAGAGTCCGTGTTGCAGCGGGTGGACCTTGAGAGTCCCTGTTTGGCGGGTGGACCTGGAGAGTCCATGTTGTGTCGGGTGGACCTTGAGAGTCCGTGTTTCGGCGGGTGGACCTGGAGTCCCTGGCGCGGCGGGGGGACCTGGAGAGTACGTGTTTCGGCGGGTGGACCTGGAGTTCCCTGCGGCGGGGACCTGAGTAGTTTTCGCGGGTGGACCTGTAGAGTCCATGTTGCGGCGGGTGGACCTGGAGAGTCCATGTTGCGGTGAGGTGATCCTGGAGAGTCCTTGTTGCGGCGGGCGGACCTGCAGAGTCCGTGTTGCAGCGAGTGGACCTTGAGAGTCCCTGTTCGGCGGGTGGACCTGGAGAGTCCATGTTGCGGCGGGTGGACCTTGAGAGTCCCTGTGCGGCGGGTGGACCTGGAGTGTCCCTGTTGCGGCGGGTGGACCTGGAGAGTCCGTGTTTCGGCGGGTGGACCTGGAGTCCCTGTTGCGGCGGGTGGACCTGGAGAGTCCGTGTTGTGGCGGCTGGACCTGGAGAGTCCGTGTTGCGGCGGGTGGACCTGGGGAGTCCGTGGTGCGGCGGGTGGACCTGGAGAGTCCCTGGCGCGGCGGGTGGACCTGGAGTCCCCGTTGCGGCGGGTGGACCTGGAGAGTCCGTGTTGCGGCGGGTGGACGTGGTGTCCGTTGAACGGCGGGTGGACCTGGAGAGTCCATGTTGCGGCGGGTGGACCTGGAGAGTCCCTGGTGCGGCGGGTGGACCTGGAGTCCGCGTTGCGGCGGGTGGACCTGGAGAGTCCGTGTTGCGGCGGGTGGACGTGGTGTCCGTTGAACGGAGGGTGGACCTGGAGAGTCCATGTTGCGGCGGGTGGACCTGGAGAGTCCGTTGAGCGGCGATGTGGACCTGGAGAGTCCGTTGAGCGGCGGGTGGACCTGGAGAGTCCGTGTTGCAGCGGGTGGACCTTGAGAGTCCCTGTTCGGCGGGTGGACCTGGAGAGTCCATGTTGCGTCGGGTGGACCTTGAGAGTCCCTGTGCGGCGGGTGGACCTGGAGTGTCCCTGTTGCGGCGGGTGGACCTGGAGAGTCCGTGTTTCGGCGGGTGGACCTGGAGTCCCTGGCGCGGCGGGGGGACCTGGAGAGTACGTGTTTCGGCGGGTGGACCTGTAGAGTCCATGTTGCGGCGGGTGGACCTGGAGAGTCCATGTTGCGGTGATGTGATCCTGGAGAGTCCTTGTTGCGGCGGGCGGACCTGGAGAGTCCGTGTTGCAGCGAGTGGACCTTGAGAGTCCCTGTTCGGCGGGTGGACCTGGAGAGTCCATGTTGCGGCGGGTGGACCTTGAGAGTCCCTGTGCGGAGGGTGGACCTGGAGTGTCCCTGTTGCGGCGGGTGGACCTGGAGAATCCGTGTTTCGGCGGGTGGACCTGGAGTCCCTGGCACGGCGGGGGGACCTGGAGAGTCCGTGTTGCGGCGGGTTGACCTGTACAGTCCATGTTGCAGCGGGTGGACCTGGAGAGTCCGTGTTGTGGCGTGTGGACCTGGAGAGTGTTGAGCGGCGATGTGGACCTTTACAGTCCGTTGAGCGGCGATGTGGACCTGGAGAGTCCGTTGAGCTGCGGGTGGACCTGGAGAGTCCGTGTTGCAGCGGGTGGACCTTGAGAGTCCCTGTTCGGCGGGTGGACCTGGAGTGTCCCTGTTGCGGCGGGTGGACCTGGAGAGTCCGTGTTTCGGCGGGTGGACGTGGTGTCCGTTGAACGGCGGGTGGACCTGGAGAGTCCATGTTGCGGCGGGTGGACCTGGAGAGTTCCTGGTGCGGCGGGTGGACCTGGAGAGTCCGTGTTGCGGCGTGTGGACCTGGAGAGTCCGTTGAGCGGCGATGTGGACCTGGAGAGTCCGTTGAGCGGCGGGTGGACCTGGAGATTCCGTGTTGCAGCGGGTGGACCTTGAGAGTCCCTGTGCGGCGGGTGGACCTGGAGTGTCCCTGTTGCGGCGGGTGGACCTGGAGAGTCCATGTTGCGTCGGGTGGACCTTGAGAGTCCCTGTGCGGCGGGTGGACCTGGAGTGTTCCTGTTGCGGCGGGTGGACCTGGAGAGTCCATGTTTCGGCGGGTGGACCTGGAGTCCCTGGCGCGGCGGGGGGACCTGGAGAGTACGTGTTTCGGCGGGTGGACCTGTAGAGTCCATGTTGCGGCGGGTGGACCTGGAGAGTCCATGTTGCGGTGATGTGATCCTGGAGAGTCCTTGTTGCGGCGGGCGGACCTGGAGAGTCCGTGTTGCAGCGAGTGGACCTTGAGAGTCCCAGTTCGGCGGGTGGACCTGGAGAGTCCATGTTTCGGCGGGTGGACCTTGAGAGTCCCTGTGCGGCGGGTGGACCTGGAGTGTCCCTGTTGCGGCGGGTGGACCTGGAGAGTCCGTGTTTCGGCGGGTGGACCTGGAGTCCCTGGCGCGGCGGGGGGACCTGGAGAGTCCGTGTTGCGGCGGGTGGACCTGTAGAGTCCATGTTGCGGCGGGTGGACCTGGAGAGTCCGTGTTGCGGCGTGTGGACCTGGAGAGTGTTGAGCGGCGATGTGGACCTTTACAGTCCGTTGAGCGGCGATGTGGACCTGGAGAGTCCCTGTTCGGCGGGTGGACCTGGAGAGTCTATGTTGCGGCGGGTGGACCTTCAGAGTCCCTGTGGCTGGTGGACCTGGAGTGTCCCTGTTGCGGCGGGTGGACCTGGAGAGTCTGTGTTTCGGCGGGTGGACCTGGAGTCCCTGGCGCGGCGGGGGAACCTGGAGAGTCCGTGTTGCGGCGGGTGGACCTGGAGAGTCCATGTTGCGGTGATGTGATCCTGGAGAGTCCTTGTTGCTGCGGGCGGACCTGGAGAGTCCGTGTTGCAGCGGTTGGACCTTGAGAGTCCCTGTTCGGCGGGTGGACCTGGAGAGTCTATGTTGCGGCGGGTGGACCTGGAGTGTCCCTGTTGCGGCGGGGGGACCTGGAGAGTCCGTGTTTCGGCGGGTGGACCTGTAGAGTCCATGTTGCGGCGGGTGGAGCTGGACAGTCCATGTTGCGGTGATGTGATCCTGGAGAGTCCTTGTTGCGGCGGGCGGACCTGGAGAGTCCGTGTTGCAGCGGGTGGACCTTGAGAGTCCCTGTTCGGCGGGTGGACCTGGAGAGTCCATGTTGCGGCGGGTGGACCTTGAGATTCCCTGTGCGGCGGGTGGACCTGGAGTGTCCCTGTTGCGGCGGGTGGACCTGGAGAGTCCGTGTTTCGGCGGGTGGACCTGGAGTCCCTGGCGCGGCGGGGGGACCTGGAGAGTCCGTGTTGCGGCGGGTGGACCTGTAGAGTCCATGTTGCGGTGATGTGATCCTGGAGAGTCCTTGTTGCGGCGGGCGGACCTGGAGAGTCCGTGTTGCGGCGGGTGGACCTGGAGTCCGTGTTGTGGCGGGTGGACTTGGAGAGTCCGTTGAGCGGTGGGTGGACCTGGAGTCTCTCAACGGGTGGACCTGGAGAGTCCGTGTTGTGGCGGGTGGACCTGGAGAGTCCGTGTTGCAGCGGGTGGACCTGGAGAGTCCGTGTTGCGGCGGGTGGACCTGGAGAGTCCCTGGCGAGGCGGGTGGACCTGGAGTCCGTTGAGCGATGTGGACCTGGAGAGTCCGTTGAGCGGCGGGTGGACCTGGAGAGTCGGTTTTTCTACGGGTAGACCTGGAGAGGCCGTGTTGTGGACCTGGAGAGTCTGTAATGTGGCGGGTGGACCTGGAGAGTCCGTGTTGCGGCGGGTGGACCTGGAGATTCCCTGGCGTGGTGGGTGGACCTGGAGAGTCCATGTTGCGGCGGGTGAACCTGGAGAGTCCTTGTTGCGGCGGGTGGACCTGGAGAGTCCGTGTTGCGGCGGGTGGACGTGGTGTCCGTTGAACGGCGGGTGGACCTGGAGAGTCCGTGTTGTGGCGTGTGGACCTGGAGAGTCCGTGTTGCGGCGTGTGGACCTGGAGAGTCCGTTGAGCGGCGATGTGGACCTGGGGAGTCCGTTGAGCGGAGGGTGGACCTGGAAAGTCCATTGTGCGGCGGTGGTCCTGGAACCGTTGAGCGGCGGTGGACCTTGGAGAGTCCATGGTGCGGCGGTGGACCTGGAGATCCGTGGCACGGGGGGTGGACCTTGAGAGTCCGTTGAGCGGCGTGTGGACCTGGAGTCCGTTGAGCAGAGGGTGGACCTGGTGAGTCCGTTGAGCGGTGGGTGCACCAGGAGAGTCCGTTGAGCATTGGGTGGACATGGAGAGTCCGTGTTGCGGCGGGTGGACCTGGAGAGTCCCTGTTCGGCGGGTGGACCTTGAGAGTCCCTGTGCGGCGGGTGGACCTGGAGTGTCCCTGTTGCGGCGGGCGGACCTGGAGAGTCCGTGTTGCGGCGGGTGGACCTGGAGTCCGTGTTGCGGCGGGTGGACTTGGAGAGTCCGTTGAGCGGTGGGTGAACCTGGAGTCTTGCGACGGGTGGACCTGGAGAGTCCGTGTTGCGGCGTGTTTACCTGGAGAGTCCGTTGAGCGGCGATGTGGACCTGGAGAGTCCGTTGAGCGGCGGGTGGACCTGGAGAGTCCGTGTTGCAGCGGGTGGACCTTGAGAGTCCCTGTGCGGCGGGTGGACCTGGAGTGTCCCTGTTGCGGCGGGTGGACCTGGAGAGTCCATGTTGCGTCGGGTGGACCTTGAGAGTCCCTGTGCGGCGGGTGGACCTGGAGTGTTCCTGTTGCGGCGGGGGACCTGGAGAGTCCGTGTTCGGCGGTGGACCTGGAGTCCCTGCCGGCGGGTGGACCTGGAAGTAGTCGTGTTTCGGCGGGTGACCTGTAGAGTCCATTTTTGCGGCGGGGGGACCTGGAGAGTCCATGTTGCGGTGATGTGATCCTGGAGAGGTCCTTGTTGCGGCGGGCGGACCTGGAGAGTCCGTGTTGCGGCGTGTGGACCTGGAGAGTCCCGTTCGAGCGGCGTGGACCTGGAGAGTCCACGTTTTCCCGGGCGCGGGTGGACCTTGAGAGTCCCTGTGCGGCGGGTGGACCTGGAGTGTCCCTGTTGCGGCGGGTGGACCTGGAGAGTCCGTGTTGTTGAGCGGTGGACCTGGGAGTCCGTGTGCGGCGGGTGGACCTGGGAGTCCGTGTGCGGCGGGTGGACCTGGAGAGTCCCTGGCCGGCGGGTGGACCATGAGAGTCCGTGTTCGGCGTGTGGACCTGGAGAGTGTTGAGCGGCGGTGTGACGTTAACAGTCCGTTGAGCGGCGGGTGTGGACCTGGAGAGTCCCATGTTCGGCGGGTGGACCTGGAGAGTTCCATGTTGCGGCGGGTGGACCTTTAGAGTCCCTGTTGCTGGTGGACCTGGAGAGTCCTGTGTTGCGGGGTGGACCTGGAGAGTCCGTGTTTCGGCGTGTGGACCTGGAGTCCCTTGCGCGGCGGGGGACCTGGAGAGTCCGTGTTGGCGCGGGTGGACCTGGAGAGTCCATGTTGCGGGTGTGATCCTGGAGAGTCCTTGTTGCGGGGCGGACCTTGAGAGTCCCCTGTTCAGGCGGTTGGACCTGAGAGTCCCTGTTCGGCGGGTGGACCTGGGGAGTCATGTTGCGGCGGGTGGACCTGGGGTGTCCCTGTTGCGGCGGGGGACCTGGAGAGTCCGTGTTGTGGCGGCTGGACCTGGAGAGTCCATGTTGCGGCGGGTGGACCTGGACAGTCCGTGTTGCGGGAGTGGACCTGGAGAGTCCTTGTGCGGCGGGCGGACCTGGAGTCCGTTTGCAGCGGGTGGACCTGAGAGTCCCCCTGTTCGTGCGGCGGGTGGACCTGGAGAGTCCCATGTTGCGGCGGTGGACCTGGAGATTCCTGTGCGGCGGGTGGACCTGGAGTGTCCCGTTGCGGCGGGTGGACCTGGAGAGTCCGTGTTTTCGGCGGGTGGACCTGGAGAGTCCGTGGAGCGGCGGTGGACCTGGAGAGTCCGTTTTGCGCGGGTGGACCTGAGAGTCCATGTTGCGGTGATGTGACCTGGAGAGTCCTTGTTGCGGCGGTGGCACCTGGAGAGTCCCCTGTTGCGGCGGGTGGACCTGGGAGTCCGTGTTTGGGCGGGTGGACTTGAGAGTCCGTGAGCGGCGGGTGGACCTGGAGTGTCTCACGGGCTGGACCTGGAGAGTCCGTGTTGGGCGGGTGGACCTGGAGAGTCCGTGTTGCGGCGGGGGACCTGGAGAGTCCGTGTTGCGGGGTGGACCTGAGAGTCCATGGCGGGCGGGTGGACCTGGAGTCCGTTGCGGTGTGGACCTGGAGAGTCCGTTTTGCGGCGGGCGGACCTGGAGAGTCCGGTGTTCACGGGTGGACCTGAGAGTCCCGTTGGGGTGGACCTGGAGAGTCCTGTATGGCGGTGGACCTTGAGAGTCCGTGTTGCGGCGGGTGGACCTGGAGATTCCCTGGCGTGGTGGGTGGACCTGGAGAGTCCATGTTGCGGCGGGTGAACCTGGAGAGTCCTTGTTGCGGCGGGTGGACCTGGAGAGTCCGTGTTGCGGCGGGTGGACGTGGTGTCCGTTGAACGGCGGGTGGACCTGGAGAGTCCGTGTTGTGGCGTGTGGACCTGGAGAGTCCGTGTTGCGGCGTGTGGACCTGGAGAGTCCGTTGAGCGCAGCGATGTGGACCTGGGGAGTCCGTTGAGCGGAGGGTGGACCTGGAAAGTCCATTGTGCGGCGGCTGGTCCTGGAACGTTGAGCGGCCGGTGGACCTGGAGAGTCCATGGTGCGGCGGGTGGACCTGGAGAGTCCGTGGCACGGGGGGTGGACCTTGAGAGTCCGTTGAGCGGCGTGTGGACCTGGAGTCCGTTGAGCAGAGGGTGGACCTGGTGAGTCCGTTGAGCGGTGGGTGCACCAGGAGAGTCCGTTGAGCATTGGGTGGACATGGAGAGTCCGTGTTGCGGCGGGTGGACCTGGAGAGTCCCTGTTCGGCGGGTGGACCTTGAGAGTCCCTGTGCGGCGGGTGGACCTGGAGTGTCCCTGTTGCGGCGGGCGGACCTGGAGAGTCCGTGTTGCGGCGGGTGGACCTGGAGTCCGTGTTGCGGCGGGTGGACTTGGAGAGTCCGTTGAGCGGTGGGTGAACCTGGAGTCTTGCGACGGGTGGACCTGGAGAGACCGTGTTTTGGCGGGTGGACCTGGAGAGTCCGTGTTGCAGTGGGTGGACCTGGAGAGTCCGTGTTGCGGCGGGTGGACCTGGAGAGTCCCTGGCTCGGCGGGTGGACCTGGAGAGTCCATGTTGCGGCGGGGGAACCTGGGGAGTCCATGTTGCGGCGATGTGAACCTGGAGAGTCCTTGTTGCGGCGGGTGGACCTGGAGAGTCCGTGTTGCGGCGGGTGGACGTGGTGTCCATTGAACGGCGGGTGGACCTGGAGAGTCCATGTTGCGGCGGGTGGACCTGGAGAGTCCGTGTTGCGGCGTGTGGACCTGGAGAGTCCGTTGAGCGGCGATGTGGACCTGGAGAGTCCGTTTAGCGGCGGGTGGACCTGGAGAGTCCGTGTTGCAGCGGGTGGACCTTGAGAGTCCCTGTGCTGTGGGTGGACCTGGAGTGTCCCTGTTGCGGCGGGTGGACCTGGAGAGTCCGTGTTGTGACGGCTGGACCTGGAGAGTCCGTGTTGCGGCGGGTGGACCTGGGGAGTCCGTGGTGCGGCAGGTGGACCTGGAGAGTCCCTGGCGCGGCGGGTGGACATGGAGTCCGTTGAGCGATGTGGACCTGGAGAGTCCGTTGAGCGGCGGGTTGACGTGGTGTCCGTTGAACGGCGGGTGGACCTGGAGAGTCCATGTTGCGACGGGTGGACCTGGAGAGTTCCTGGTGCAGCGGGTGGACCTGGAGAGTCCGCGTTGCGGTGGGTGGACCTGGAGAGTTGTGTTGCGGTGTGTGGACCTGGAGAGTCCGTTGAGCGGCGATGTGGACCTGGAGAGTCCGTTGAGCGGCGGGTGGACCTGGAGAGTCCGTTTTGCAGCGGGTGGACCTTGAGAGTCCCTGTTCGGCGGGTGGACCTGGAGAGTCCATGTTGCGGCGGGTGGACCTTGAGAGTCCCTGTTCGGCGGGTGGACCTGGAGAGTCCATGTTGCGGCGGGTGGACCTTGAGAGTCCCTGTGCGGCGGGTGGACCTGGAGTGTCCCTGTTGCGGCGGGTGGACCTGGAGAGTCCGTGTTGTGACGGCTGGACCTGGAGAGTCCGTGTTGCGGCGGGTGGACCTGGGGAGTCCGTGGTGCGGCAGGTGGACCTGGAGAGTCCCTGGCGCGGCGGGTGGACATGGAGTCCGTTGAGCGATGTGGACCTAGAGAGTCCGTTGAGCGGCGGGTGGACGTGGTGTCCGTTGAACGGCGGGTGGACCTGGAGAGTCCATGTTGCGGCGGGTGGACCTGGATAGTTCCTGGTGCGGCGGGTGGACCTGGAGAGTCCGCGTTGCGGCGGGTGGACCTGGAGAGTTGTGTTGCGGCGTGTGGACCTGGAGAGTCCGTTGAGCGGCGATGTGGACCTGGAGAGTCCGTTTTGCAGCGGGTGGACCTTGAGAGTCCCTGTTCGGTGGGTGGACCTGGAGAGTCCATGTTGCGGCGGGTGGACCTTGAGTCCCTGTTCGGCGGGTGGACCTGGAGAGTCCATGTTGCGGCGGGTGGACCTTGAGAGTCCCTGTGCGGCGGGTGGACCTGGAGTGTCCCTGTTGCGGCGGGTGGACCTGGAGAGTCCGTGTTTCGGCGGGTGGACCTGGAGTCCCTGGGGCGGCGGGGGGACCTGGAGAGTCCGTGTTTCGGCGGGTGGACCTGTAGAGTCCATGTTGCGGCGGGTGGACCTGGAGAGTCCATGTTGCGGTGATGTGATCCTGGAGACTCCTTGTTGCGGCGGGCGGACCTGGAGAGTCCGTGTTGCAGCGGGTGGACCTTGAGAGTCCCTGTTCGGCGGGTGGACCTGGAGAGTCCATGTTGCGGCGGGTGGACCTTGAGAGTCCCTGTTCGGCGGGTGTACCTGGGGAGCCCGTTGCGGCGGGTAGACCTTGAGAGTCCCTGTTCGGCGGGTGGACCTGGAGAGTCCCTGTTCGGCGGGTGGACCTGGAGAGTCCGTGTTGCGGCGGGTGGACCTGGAGAGTCCGTGTTGCGGCGGGTTGACCTGGAGAGTCCGTGTTGCGGCGGGTGGACCTGGAGAGTCCGTGTTGCGGCGGGTGGACCTGGAGAGTCCCTGGCGCGGCGGGTGGACCTGGAGTTCGTTGAGCGATGTGGACCTGGAGAGTCCGTTGAGCGGCGGATGGACCTGGAGAGTCGGTTTTTCTACGGGAGGACCTGGAGAGGCCGTGTTGTGGCGGGTGGACCTGGAGAGTCCGTGTTGTGGCGGGTGGACCTGGAGAGTCCGTGTTGCGGCGGGTGGACCTGGAGAGTCCGTGTTGCGGCGGGTGGACCCGGAGAGTCCGTGTTACGGCGGGTGAACCTGGAGAGTCCTTGTTGCGGCGGGTGGACCTGGAGAGTCCGTGTTGCGGCGGGTGGACGTGGTGTCCGTTGAACGGTGGATGGACCTAGAGAGTCCATGTTGCGGCGGGTGGACCTGGAGAGTCCGTTGAGCGACGATGTTGACCTTGACAGTCCGTTGAGCGGCTATGTGAACCTGGAGAGTATTGTGCGGCGGGTGGACCTGTAGAGTCTTTGGCGTTGCCCGACAAATGGACGTGAAGAGTGAAAGCGCGGTAGGTGGTCTGGAGAGTCCATGGTGCAGCGGGGGGGACCTGAAATCCGTGCACGGTGGGTGGACTTGGAAGTCGTTGATCGGTGGGTGAACCCGGAGAGTCCATAGAGCAGTGGGTGGACCTAGAGAATATAATTGCGGGTGGACCTGAAGAGTCCGTTGAGTGGTGGACCTGGAGAGTCCATTGAGATGATTTGCCAAATCGTAATGACACGATTACAAAAAAAAATTTCATATCACGGGTGGGGTTTGAACCGCGGTAAGAGAGTCAAATCTCCAGACCGTCACTTTAAAGCCATGGGCCCAGCTAGCTTTAATAAGATTCGTCCAACTAGGTATATTTCTACACCATAGGAAGGTTAGCATAGGCACCACTGTATCCACAAATGCAAGTTTTTCCAGACGAATCTTCCGTTAGCATGACCGTGACTAACTAGTCCCTGAGAGCCGTCAACATGACTCACGAAATCGTAATGACACGATTGCAAACAAACCATACCACTGGTGGGGTTTTGAACCTGCGGTAAGGTCTCAAAAAACTCCAGACGGTCTGAAGTTTTGAGACTCTTACGGGATTCCAAACCTTACCCGTGGGATGGTTTTTTTGCAATCGTGTCATTCGATTTCGTGAGTCAGTTGACGGGGTCCAGGGGACTAGTTTTGTCACGGTCATGCTAACGGAAGATTCGTCTGTAAAAACTTGCATTTTTGGACACAGTGGTGCCTAGCTAACCCTTTGTAGGTGTAGAAATATACCAAGTTTGGGGCGAAACTTATTGAAGTTAACTGGTCCAGTGACTAACGCGACAGTCTGGGTTTCGAAACACTCTTACCGCGGGTTCAAACCCTACCCGTGGTATGGTTTAAATTTCCCTAAAAGCGACGGGAGGACCTGGAGAGTCCATTGAGCGGCAGGTGGATGTGGAGAGTTCATGATGTGGCGCCCTGGACATTGAGTGTTGAGCGGCGGGTGGACCTAGAGAGTCCATTGTGCGGCGGCTGTCCTGGAACGTTGAGCGGCGTGTGGACCTGGAGAGTTCATGGTGCGGCGGGTGGACCTGGAGAGTCCGTGGCACGGGGGTGGACCTAGAGAGTCCATTGTGCGGCGGCTGGACCTGGAACGTTGAGCAGCGGGTGGACCTGGAGAGTCCCTGTTGCGGCGGGTGGACCCGGAGAGCTCCTGGCGCGGCGGGTGGACCTGGAGAGTTCGTGTTTTCGGCGGATGGACCTGTAGAGTCCATGTTGCGGCGGGTGGACCTGGAGAGTCCATGTTGCGGCGATGTGATCCTGGAGAGTCCTTGTTGCGGCGGGCGGACCTGGAGAGTGTTGCGGCGGGTGGACCTGGAGTCCGTTTTTGCGGCGGGTGGGACCTGGAGAGTCCGTTGAGCGGGGGATGGACCTGGAGTCCCTTTCGACAGGTGGACCTGGAGAGTCCGTGTTGTGGCGGGTGGACCTGGAGAGTCCCGTGTTGCGGCGGGTGGACCTGGAGAGTCCGTGTTGCGGCGGGTGGACCTGGAGAGTCCCTGGCGCGGCGGTTGGACCTGGAGTCCGTTGAGCGGCGATGTGGACGTGGAGAGTCCGTTGAGCGGCGGGTGGGCCTGGAGAGGCTGTGTTGTGGCGGGTGGACCTGGAGTCCGTGTTGTGGCGGGTGGACCTGGAGAGTCCGTGTTTCGGCGGGGGGACCTGGGAGAGTCGTGTTTCGGCGGGGGGACCTGGAGAGTCCATGTTGCGGCGGGGACCTGGAGAGTCCTTGTTGGGGGGGTGGGGGCGGAGGTCATGTT
>NC_069405.1:12640785-12690785 GCF_026875155.1 Cherax quadricarinatus
GTGTTGCGGGGGGGTGGACCTGGAGAGCCCGTGTTGCGGCGGGTGGACCCGGAGAGTCCGTGTTACGGCGGGTGAACCTGGAGAGTCCTTGTTGCGGCGGGTGGACCTGGAGAGTCCGTGTTGCGGCGGGTGGACGTGGTGTCCGTTGAACGGTGGATGGACCTAGAGAGTCCATGTTGCGGCGGGTGGACCTGGAGAGTCCGTTGAGCGACGATGTTGACCTTGACAGTCCGTTGAGCGGCTATGTGAACCTGGAGAGTATTGTGCGGCGGGTGGACCTGTAGAGTCTTTGGCGTTGCCCGACAAATGGACGTGAAGAGTGAAGCGCGGTAGGTGGTCCTGGAGAGTCCATGGTGCAGCGGGTGGACCTGAAATCCGTGGCACGGTGGGTGGACTTGGAGAGTCCGTTGATCGGTGGGTGAACCCGGAGAGTCCATAGAGCAGTGGGTGGACCTAGAGAATATAATTGCGGGTGGACCTGAAGAGTCCGTTGAGTGGTGGACCTGGAGAGTCCATTGAGATGACTTGCCAAATCGTAATGACACGATTACAAACAAATCATATCACGGGTGGGGTTTGAACCGCGGTAAGAGAGTCAAATCTCCAGACCGTCACGTTAGCCACTGGGCCAGCTAGCTTTAATAAGATTCGTCCAACTAGGTATATTTCTACACCATAGGAAGGTTAGCATAGGCACCACTGTATCCACAAATGCAAGTTTTTCCAGACGAATCTTCCGTTAGCATGACCGTGACTAACTAGTCCCCTGAGAGCCGTCAACATGACTCACGAAATCGTAATGACACGATTGCAAACAAACCATACCACTGGTGGGGTTTGAACCTGCGGTAAGAGTCTCAAAACTCCAGACGGTCTGAAGTTTTGAGACTCTTACCGGGATTCAAACCTTACCCGTGGCATGGTTTGTTTGAAAATCGTGTCATTACGATTTCGTGAGTCATGTTGACGGCTCTCAGGGGACTAGTTAGTCACGGTCATGCTAACGGAAGATTCGTCTGTAAAAACTTGCATTTGTGGACACAGTGGTGCCTATGCTAACCTTCGTATGGTGTAGAAATATACCAAGTTGGACGAATCTTATTGAAGTTAACTGGTCCAGTGACTAACGCGACAGTCTGGAGTTTCGAAACACTCTTACCGCGGGTTCAAACCCTACCCGTGGTATGGTTTAATCCGTAGAGCGACGGGAGGACCTGGAGAGTCCATTGAGCGGCAGGTGGATGTGGAGAGTTCATGATGTGGCGCGTGGACATTGAGTGTTGAGCGGCGGGTGGACCTAGAGAGTCCATTGTGCGGCGGCTGGTCCTGGAACGTTGAGCGGCGTGTGGACCTGGAGAGTTCATGGTGCGGCGGGTGGACCTGGAGAGTCCGTGGCACGGGGGGTGGACCTAGAGAGTCCATTGTGCGGCGGCTGGACCTGGAACGTTGAGCAGCGGGTGGACCTGGAGAGTCCGTGTTGCGGCGGGTGGACCTGGAGAGCTCCTGGCGCGGCGGGTGGACCTGGAGAGTTCGTGTTGCGGCGGATGGACCTGTAGAGTCCATGTTGCGGCGGGTGGACCTGGAGAGTCCATGTTGCGGCGATGTGATCCTGGAGAGTCCTTGTTGCGGCGGGCGGACCTGGAGAGTCCGTGTTGCGGCGGGTGGACCTGGAGTCCGTGTTGCGGCGGGTGGACCTGGAGAGTCCGTTGAGCGGTGGATGGACCTGGAGTCTTGCGACAGGTGGACCTGGAGAGTCCGTGTTGTGGCGGGTGGACCTGGAGAGTCCGTGTTGCGGCGGGTGGACCTGGAGAGTCCGTGTTGCGGCGGGTGGACCTGGAGAGTCCCTGGCGCGGCGGTTGGACCTGGAGTCCGTTGAGCGGCGATGTGGACGTGGAGAGTCCGTTGAGCGGCGGGTGGACCTGGAGAGGCTGTGTTGTGGCGGGTGGACCTGGAGTCCGTGTTGTGGCGGGTGGACCTGGAGAGTCCGTGATGCGGCGGGTGGACCTGGAGAGTCCGTGTTGCGGCGGGTGGACCTGGAGAGTCCATGTTGCGGCGGGTGAACCTGGAGAGTCCTTGTTGCGGCGGGTGGACCTGGAGAGTCCATGTTGCGGCGGGTGGACGTGGAGTCCGTTGAACGGCGGTGGGCCTGGAGAGTCCATGTAGCGGCGGGTGGACCTGGAGAGTCCGTGTTGCGGCGGGTGGACCTGGAGAGTCCGTGTTGCGGCGGGTGGACCTGGAGAGTCCGTTGAGCGGCGATGTGGACCTTGAGAGTCCGTTGAGCGGCGATGTGGACCTGGAGAGTCCGTTGAGCGGCGGGTGGACCTGGAGAGTCCATGTTGCGGTGATGTGATCCTGGAGAGTCCTTGTTGCAGCGGGTGGACCTTGAGAGTCCATGTTGCTGCGGGTGGACCTTGAGAGTCCCTGTGCGGCGGGTGGACCTGGAGAGTCCGTGTTTCGGCGGGTGGACCTGGAGTGCCTGGCGCGGCGGGTGGACCTGGAGAGTCCGTGTTGCGTCGGGTGGACCTGTAGAGTCCATGTTGCGGCGGGTGGACCTGGAGAGTCCATGTTGCGGTGATGTGATCCTGGAGAGTCCTTGTTGCGGCGGGCGGACCTAGAGAGTCCGTGTTGCGGCGGGTGGACCTGGAGTCCGTGTTGCGGCGGGTGGACCTGGAGAGTCCGTTGAGCAGTGGGTGGACCTGGAGAGTCCGTGTTGTGGCGGCTGGATCTGGAGAGTCCGTGTTGCGGCGGGTGGACCTGGCGAGTCCGTTGAGCGGTGATGTGGACCTGGAGAGTCCGTTGATCGGCGGTTGGACCTGGAGAGTCCGTTGAGCGACGGGTGGACCTGTAGAGTCTGTTGAGCGGCAGTGTGGACCTGGAGAGTCCCTGGCGCTGCGGGTGGACCTGGAGAGTCCGTTGAGCGGGGGTTTTGACCTTGAGAGTCCCTGCGCGGCGGGTGGACCTGGAGAGTCCGTTGAGCGGCGATGTGGACCTGGAGAGTCCGTGGAGCGCAGGGAGGACCTGAAGACTCCGTTGTGCGGCGGTTGGACCTGGAGTCCTTTGAGCGACGGGTGGACCTGTAGAGTCCATGATGCGGCAGGTGGACCTGGATAGTCCATGGCGCGGCGGGTGGACCTGGAGAGTCCGTTGGGCGGCGGTGTGGACCTGGAGAGTCCGTTGAGCGGCGGTGTGGACCTGGAGAGTCCGTTGAGTGGCGGTGCAACCTGGAGTGTTGAGCGGCGGGTGGACTAGGAAAGTCCGTTGAGCGACGGTGGACGTAAAGAGTCCGTGGCGCGGCGGGTGGACCTGTAGAGTCCATTGAGCGACGGTGGACGTAAAGAGCCCGTGGCGCGGCGGGTGGACCTGTAGAGTCCGTTGAGCGGCGATGGACATCGTCCATTACCATATATTGGATTGTCTACAAAATTATTGGGCTTGTCCAATATTATTGCTTTATCCAATATATACTAATTCATATCCTTCCCAGCATACACACTTCATAGTTTTCGTTGTATCGATGTTGTTTAAACATTATAATTGGTAAATTCCATATTTTAACGTTGACACAACATTGGTCGATCGTAGGTTATGCAGTGTTTGCTGGGGTTCCATCTTGTCTGTGTCCCCCTCCTTGTCTCTCTCGCGCCGCTCCTTGTGGGCTGGCCGGCAGCATATCATCAGCAGCCTGATGCCCTGGCTGTTGATGAGCGATTTCTGGTGGTAACCTAGCTACCACCGGTTATCAACCGAAGTAACCCTTGGTGTGTGGTTTGGGGTTCCACATAACTAAGGTTTTCTCTGAGAACCTTTGGACGAGTAACCCCGGTCCGGCTCGAAGATCGCAGACCTCAACGTGGTGAGCCGGTGGAACTTGCAATAGCATCTCTAAAAGCTTTATTAACAAGTTTTCATTATATTTTTAATTTCATAAGTTATCTTCTGCGAATGCTATATTATTGTAATGTAATTTTATTTGTACAATATAAGGTTCGTTTATTATTTTATAAAAATTTCGTTGATAAGTCATGTTTGAAAACGATGATGCTATTTCAAGGCTAACATGCGACCTTTTTTTTTTTTTTCATTCTTATTTAGATTCCTAAGTTTTGACGCACAATTATTTTTCAATGCTAATACTACGAGTTTGCCTGAATGTCAAATTTGTTTTATGATAGATACTATTGCTCTTTTTAATTTTATTCCCCCTGATTACCTCTCATTCCTTTGTCATTTTATGACCCGAGTTCAGTTCTGCCACTACATCTAGGGCGTTGTGACTCCTAAGGTTGTAGCGCTTCCTTCTAAATAATATTAATAAGACAGATGGGCCTAAATATACAATCTATTTGTCATCACTTTCAATAACTGCCTTACCAAAAGTGCATGGATTTTGCGACCCAGATGACCTTCCGAGTTGAGGCGTCCCCACCACTTTAGATGAAGGCGATCCTTCATTGTAAGCAATATAATATCACAGATCCCAAATTTCAGCAGGCAGGCACTGTGCTTGCCACCTCCAGGACTAGTCCAGCTGTAGTGAGGAAAACACTCAAATTTACCTGGTAATACCCTTCAAGGGAACATACCTTCATGTTGGTAAAGGGCTTAAGATTCAACGAATTCTAGTGACCCTTCCCGTCCTCAGATCAAGCCAGATTACTTTCTCCGGACGCTGTATGACCTTACCCCCTTGAATGTATTAACGCAACCCATATATATTTAAAGCTGTTGGGCGAGGTGCTGTTAAAATATATTTCGTATCAAATTTGAGTTTTCTTGACCTTTGGGTATCGTTTTTCTGAGGGGGAGTACCTGTGAAAGGTTGATTGTAATAAGAGGTACCTTGTGCTAGTAAAGGGTCTTAATTCAAGAACTTTAACCTATTCTATAGCCCTTGTGGCTTAGCGCTTCTTTTTGATTATAATAATTTAACCTATTCTCCCTAGGATCAATCCTGTTCCCTTGGGTACTGTGTGACCCCTATGGTTTAGCGCTTCCCCTTGATTAAAATGGCCTCTTAATACGAGGAATTTGAGCTATCCTTTCTTGCATTAACTCCCTCCAGTTCTCTTGTGGCTTAGCGCTTCTTTGTGATTATAATAATAATCCCTCCAGTTCTCTGGAGTTTTATGGTCTCGGAGTTCAACGTTCTCGTGACTAATGGGGTGACTGCTGGTAAAGTGCTGTGAGTTATAGAGGAATTAATGCCTCCAGTTTCCCACGCACTATGTAACTCCAGGTTTAGTTCTATAATTGAACCTGTATGTCTCCTGTTCCCCAGGCACAGTGTAACCCCTACATGTTTAATGCTCTCCCTAATTAAGGTACATAAAATCAATGATCCGAGAAAGATGTCTCATAAGCCCAGTTCCTCAACCTGGATGTACACAAGAAATAAGGCAGAGGCGTAGCAAAAGTTCCTGATCCAGTCAAATATTAGCACTGAAGATTTGATGTTAATCATAAGAAGTGTTCACAAGGTTTCACAAGCTGACATCTACACAGTTCAAAAACCAATTTGAATCTTCACATCTCACGAGGCCTGGTCACGGACCAGGAGGAGGTTCCTTGATCTAATTAATAGAGGTTGTGCTTCAATTCCTGTGGGACCCGTACGGGTTTAGCGTTCCCCGATGAACGTAATGTGTAAGGTTAGATGGTAAGAAATAATTACAAAGAACAGGGATGGGATGGGGTGGGGAGGAGGGGTAAAGGAGACGAAGAAAAAAAGGGGAGTCGGAGATGAGATGGTTCTATCTGCAGTTCCCACAAGTTGTACTGGATGCTGTGGTACAACTGGACGAGAGCGTAAGCAGCTTCACAGCAGATAAAAATAAAAACATGGTACCGGTGGCCACTGTTACGACTCCCACAGCCACCACCGCAGGAGAGAAGATTGTTGCTAGTTTTCATGTTTGTGTTAACACAAATTTTGATAATCCTTTAGCACTCCTTGCAGCCCCTCCTAACTTTATATTTATTGTCCTCTCCATCCTTACTTATTAGATCCTGCATCAGTTCCTATCTTGCAGCGTTGTATGATCCCCAATAGGTTTAGCGCTTCCTTTTGATTACAATAATAATTCGTGTGTGTGTACAGCTTCACAAGACAATATCTGTTGAGTATCTATACAGCTCGCTTATTATGGTACCTGATGCGCAGAAAAGTGCAGGTACAACCTAAAATACATAGTACATAAAAAGGTAAACGGAATGAATAAAATCAAAACGGAAAGTTGAAGAAAAACAAATCCGGCAACCACTTAAGGTCATCTTTAGGAATACCTAATTTTTTACTGCCTTTTTTTTGCAGTATTTAAAAGCTTTTCAAAACAGCTTGTCGTTCTCTAGACTTACTGTTTGCTAATCATATGGCTAGCGATTGTGATCATGTATAATGTGATCATCAGGTCCTTCATAATAGTTAATTATAAAGCCGGAGTCAGATTAGGTGGATCAGGCCAGGTCATATTATAAATATATACGAATTCTACATTATTACTAATAGTAGTATATATTTCACATCAAATTACAGTATCATGATATATGTAAGATTATCACTTCAAATCACAGTCAAAGATAACATCGATAACTTTTGCCACAACCTGATACAGAACAATACCAGGCAGTTGCATCATGGGCTCAGTTCTCTCTACTTATATCCTGCCATGTACCGTACCCCACCACGTCACAACGGTACGGTACCTCTGTTGTCTTCGTCTACCATGCCACAGCCATTAATAACAGCACCATGACAAAACAGTTCTCTTTCATCTACACAATTCACTCGTACCACAATAACACAACCTGTGGTATTGGACCTTAAACATAATTTATACAATTTTTGTTAATGCTGATTTATAACACAAATGACCTGCTGTATAGCCCTTGTGGCTTAGCGCTTCTTTTTGATTATAATAATAATAATAACACAAATGACCAAAGATATAAATAATTATATATATATATATATATATTATATATATATATATATATATATATATATATATATATATATATATATATATATATATATATATATATATATATATATATATATATCTGTTCTAACTTTTCTAAATGACCAAATAATCTCAACAACCCTTCCTTCATTCTTTGAATCATTCATTTCATACCAACTTATTGTCTTCTAATTTCTACACTTCATAGTCTCTGCATAATATTCACATCACAAATTGATCTCAAATGTGACATCTCCACAGCCTCCAGCCTCCGCCTTCTCCTCCTCCATCTCGATGCAACATTCAAAGGCCATGCCTAACATTTATATTGCAGTGTTAACACTACTATCTTCTGGTGCATTCCCCTCTTACAATAGTCTGCAATAGACCCATTTCTAGTTGCATCCACTCAAAAATATCTAAACATTTATTTCCCCCATGCTCCTAATCTGATGTCCATCCACTCCTACACTAAGTTTTGTAACATCACTGCAGGATTCCCAAAAAAGCACTGTGTCATCAGCAAACAATTGTAACAGCTCGCACACCTTCATCCCCCCAGCATTACCATAAACTTCTATTACAACCCTAACTATAAATATATTAAACAAACCATAATGACATCACTCTTACCTAAAGTTCACATTCACTGAGAAAAAAAAATCTCATATATACCCCCAAAAGAACGTTATAAATATTAGCAATTTATCACCAGTTCCATGCCTTGGCAATATCTACCATTGTTTCCTTATCCACTCTATCATAGGTTTTTTCCAAATCGACCAATACAACACACAACTTACATATGCACCTCCCACTCGTCTAGCATCACATTCTATAACAAAACTAACGCAATAAAACAAATACATACAACTAAAATGTGAGTCACTCTGGCATCTGAGGGAAGCAAAGCCAAGCTAGTAGTGCCATATTCCCAGTCAAGTCAGCCTTCTCACATGCACACACACCAAAAATCTGTCGATGCAACAACACGAACTCAAACGAATGAATAAATAGCAAAAACATATCAATAAAAAAATATTGTTTATTGAATATCATACATTAGGTGTATTGTCCTGGGTTGACAGTGGCCCTGGGAGGCACTTACATGTCTCGAGTGCTAATGACACACTTAACAAGCCGTCATACACTGAGCCAAGGATTACCGGCTGTGTTTAATATTAAATCCCTGGCGACATCCAAATGTAGTACAGCCGATAATAGCGAAGCAAAAACACAGGTTGCAGGACAAGCTCTTCTTGGGACGCTCATTGAAGAGATTTATGAAGTCTTGTCTCGCTCCGTGTCCACCTGTATGAAGGCATTTCTCGTCAGTATAGAGCTTTATAGTCATATCTCATTCTGTATTGAGCTTTGTATAGTCATGTGTCCTCTGTAGAGTTTTATGTCTCGGGCAGCGGGGGCGCTGACCCCCTAAGCCCTCTCCAGGTAAACCATGATTTGATGAAGCTCAACACAGAGATAAAACGTTATCCCAGATCAAGCTAATTCTTCAACCTGTGTTTTCCTTGTCTCCGTCACACCAGTTCACCACAATAAACACCAGATATTCTTTAAGAAATTCGTACATTTTTAAGGCTTTTAAAGCCTATTCACTGCATGAGGATCATAAAACTCACGCTTCACCTCTACACTCATACCAGTAACACTTTAATCCTCAAATATTGATTAAAGTATACGCTCAGTATGTATGTTATATATATATATATATAAAATTTATATATATATATATATATATATATATATATATATATAATATATATATATATATATATATATATATATATATATATATATATATAATATACACACACACATATACACACACATATACACATATATATACACACATACTGAATCTCACAGTTTTAGTCTTGTATATATTTAAATCTCAAAAATATGGTTAGACTCCTCTAGAAACCACTAAGTATTAGATTACTATAAATACTATTATTATTCATTATTGGGAACAGTGGCGCTACGAACACACTTTGAAGGACAATGATGTGAGTTAATGATGAAATGTGAATGATTTATCACCTCAGAGGGACCCAGTTCCTGATTGGTTAAACTTTATATAATGAAGGTAAAAATGACGTTTGCTGATTAGTTAAAAGTATAGTGAAGAGCTAGTGACGTGTACTGATTGGTTCAGGGCATCAGATAAAGCCAGTGACGTATTCTCATTGGTTCAAGGCATCAGATAAAGCCAGTGACGTGTGCTGATTGGTTCAAGGCATCAGATAAAGCCAGTGACGTGTGCTGATTGGTTCAAGGCATCAGATAAAGCCAGTGACGTGTGCTGATTGGTTCAAGGCATCAGATAAAGCCAGTGACGTGTGCTGATTGGTTCAAGGCATCAGATAAAGCCAGTGACGTGTGCTGATTGGTTCAAGGCATCAGATAAAGCCAGTGACGTGTTGAACATTAAAATGGTATAAAATACCGACAGGTTGTTAGGTAAGACACATATGCAACAGTTAGGTATCTTTATTTCGAAATGTTTCGCCTACACAGTAGGCTTCTTCAGTCGAGTACAGAAAAGTTGATAGAAGCAGAAGAGACTTGAAGACGATGTAATCAGTCCATCACCCTTAAAGTTTTGAGGTGGTCAGTCCCTCAGTCTGGAGAAGAGCATTGTTCCATAAGAGCATTGTTTCAGACTATGGAACAATGCTCTTATCCAGACTGAGGGACTGACCACCTCAAAACTTTAAGGGTGATGGACTGATTACATCGTCTTCAAGTCTCTTCTGCTTCTATCAACTTTTCTGTACTCGACTGAAGAAGCCTACTGTGTAGGCGAAACATTTCGAAATAAAGATACCTAACTGTTGCATATGTGTCTTACCTAACAACCAGTGACGTGTGCTGATTGGTTCAAGACATCAAGTAATGCCAGTGACGTGTGCTGATTAATATAATATTTCTACAAGTACATGTACAAGGTATACAGACCATAGCTGACATCAATGACATAGTACTACTTAGAAAGCCCCTTGTTATGCAGAGCATTTCCCACAGATTAGGTCAATTTCGTCCCAGGATGTGAACCACATAAGTCGACTAACACCCAGGTACCTATTTTACTACTAGGTGAACAGGGACATCAGGTGTCTTAAGGTGACATGTCCTATTTTTTCCCAATGTATTAGAAACTGACTGGCAGAACTCGAGAGTGAAACGGAAACACCGATATTAATTTAGTTACAATATATAAACTCCATAAACACAAATTTCCCCCTGGACGAATATCTCTTACAATTACTCAGAGACTGGAGGGCAGCGATGTGTGGACGGAGGACCGAGCCTCCACCACTCCTTGGGTATGACTACTTCCATTGAGAAATCCCGCCTACCAATGACAATGCCCTCGTCTGCTACACGTCCCTATCCACTGACGCCTATATAAGCGCCAGCCTCCTTGCCTGTGCTCCAGAATCTCCACAACCACGGTGCTCTTCACACCAACTCCAAAGCTGAGGGACTGATTACCTCATTTTATGTATATAGTTCTACTGTCTTCTAGTTATGTCCTAGAATTTGTATTGATGAAGCCACTGGATGGTGAAACGTCTATAATAAAGATAACCAGATGTTGCACATGTGTCTTAACTTTCATCACTGACTGACCTACAAGGGTTTAGCACTTCCCAGAGAATATGACACAGCCTCATATATTTACTCTCTTGGCGTTGCTCTCTGGTAATGTTATCTTTAAGAACTACTTAATTATATCAGTTATTTACTGTTAGTTAGGGTGACCTGACCTAATCTAACTAAACCTAAGGTGATAACACCTGACCTGACCTAATTTAACTGAATCTAACAAGGCCCGACCTAACCTAACTTAACCTATCCCAATGATTTGACCTAACCTATCCTAACGTTACCTGATCTAACCTAACTTGATGTGCCATGACCTAGCCTATCCCAACCTACTTGAACGTACATAATATAGCGCACAGCAACGTAACGTAAACTAACCTAACTTAACCTACTTAAAATGACATTATATAACGTAAAATATTGTAACCTAAGCTGACATAACGTAATCCAACCTAACCAAACCTAACCTAATCTGAAAATGTCCTAACCAACAATAGAATGGTGTAACCTAACCTAACATGGCCTAACCAAACCTAACATGACCTAACCAAACCTAACATGACCTAACCAAACCTAACATGACCTAACCAAACCTAATATGACCTAACCAAACCTAACATGACTTAATCAAGCCTAACATGACCTAAAATTAATCCAGTCAATGAGTGTATTATCAACACATTCACGAGGAAGCAGCATCCCTGCAGGAGGTCATATAGAATTTGGATAATGGGCAGCAGTCAGGGTTACTCCGAGGAAGGGGAGGGGTGACTCCAACCCCTTGGATAAAGAGTCCTCCACTAGCGTCAGGTCTCCCTCTTCCCCACGAAGGGATCGTCCCTGATACCCGGGCTGGGTCAGCCAAGTTTCCTTTGTTATTCTCCCGCTTCTTCGTGGTGTATCTGAGCACAGGTCATTATCAGGTCATTACCGGGTAATGACTGATAATGACCATGATGCTGTTAACACTAACTCCAAGGCTGAGGGAATGATTACCTCATCTTTTGTATATAGTTCTACTGTCTTCTAAGTATGTCCTAGAATCTGTATTGATAAAGTCACTGGATGGCGAAATGTTTGCAATAAAGATATCCAGATGTTGCACATGTGTCTTAACCTTCAATACTATCACCTATCAAGCCTAAGTGATATTCTTTTTCTTTGTCAATTCTGGCTCGTCTGCAAACCAGAAGAATAATGTTAGGTATAAAGACACAAGTGCAACTAATGTGACATTTTTATTGTGGCTCCTGGAGAGCGAAACGTTGCCACAATAAAAAATGTCACATTAGTTGCACTTGTGTCCTTTTACTTTTCATACAGAGCGAAACGTAGCAAGAATAAAATAGCGCATTAGCTACACTTGGGTCCTTATACCTAACATATTGTGGGTAATTCTACCAACGTTATTATAGAATAATACTCGATTTAAAAAGAAACGATGATGGGAGGGCGAGAGGGACGTGATAAATTTCAATGTGGTGGAGATGCAATGTTAAAATGACACACTTGAGGTGGTTTAACACAGTAAACGATTATTAACATCCTTATAAACCCCCCAATTAACCTAAATTACGTAACTGAAGGACTGAATCCTGCACCTAAGGCTAAAAGAGAATTGTTCCACTGAATGTTATGGGAAAGGTGACCCTCTCAGTGTTATTGGGATGGACTGGCTAATTAATTGGCTGTCAGACTACCTAGTTGCTTAGTTACTAAGCGACTAGACAGTTAGGGGTCATCCGTACGGCGTAAGCTAGGAATGGCTCTATAAGCCACAACAATAAGAAAAAAACTGAATAGCTGTGTGGATCAGCTAATGTGTACAGAAGTCCGGCACCGATATTGACGTCCGGTATCGCCGTCGCTCCAGCAAAGTGATGGTTCAGGAATCTCCATATATAATTCAAGTCCTCCTGAAACAAGGCGATTATAAGTCCAAGCAATTGCTGAAGCTTGAAGCGCATCGACACAGTGGCGGGTGAGGATGACTTTCGGGTGAATCTTTCTTGGTGTGGTGACTGAACCCGACAATAGGTGGCGAATGAACCCGATTCAAAGCGTAGGTGAGGGTTGGCCCTGGTGCAGGTGGTAGAGGAGGAAGGGTAGGGGGGTGTGTGCTAGGTGAAGACCACCTCGCTGTAGATACGGTGTCTCCTGACCAGCGGAGTGTCAAGGGCGGGCCGCGGCGAGACGCCCGCTGTGGTCCCCTCCCGGAGTCTGTAGAAGGAGACACAGATCGTCTCTTAGGTGCAATGTATCTCTCTCTCTCTAAGAAATTTAAAATAGTCTATAACATATTATAAATACTAATATTTATCCTGACTAACATATAGCATATACAAATTTATTAAAAACATTAATATTGGATAATATTTGCACACAGTTATCTAAGATTTGAAAAAAACAATAATTTGGTAAGGTCATCCAAATCTCAAAAAAAGAGGCTTGAATGTATAGAGCGACAGGTATGTATCTCTCACTGTATATACAGCGAGAGGTATATATCTCTGTGTATATACACCGAGATGTATACTTTAATTCCTATGTTAAACGTGAACCAGCATATACAGTCAACTACCTTCAGAATAAGGTCGTTCAACACAGACACGTCGATCATGGACGAGACAGGTGTAACACCTGCGAATCATTAATGAGAAATATTCTCCTGTGTTTGTACTAGATTGATAAAGCCCTTCACCTCCCTGATGGGCGAAACGTCTGTTGATAAAGACACCCATAGGTGTTGCACGTGTCTCATCGGACGCAGCCACGAGTTGTATAGCGAAGAGGGAAAAATGCATGAGTGCACACACATACACACACACACACACACACACACACACACATACACACACATACACACACACACACACACACACACACACACACACACACACACACACACACGACACAGTAACAAGAGGACACAGTTGGAAGTTGAAGACACAGATGAATCACAGGGATGTTAGGAAGTATTTCTTCAGCCACAGAGTAGTCAGTAAGTGGAATAGTTTGGGAAGCGATGTAGTGAAGGCAGGATCCATACATAGCTTTAAGCAGAGGTATGATAAAGCTCACGGTTCAGGGAGAGTGACCTAGTAGTGACCAGTGAAGAGGCGGGGACAGGAGCTTGGACTCGACCCCTGCAACCTCAACTAGGTGAGTACAACTAGGTGAGTACACACACACACACACACGCACACACACACACACACACACACACACACACACACACACACACACACATACACATACACATCTCTCCGTGGGTCCTTAAAGAGGGAGCAGAGATATTGTGTGTGCCATTAACAAAGATCTTCAACACATCATTTGAAACTGGGCAACTCCCTGAGGTATGGAAGATGGCAAATGTAGTCCCAATTTTTAAAAAGGGAGACAGACATGAGGCACTAAACTACAGACCTGTATCACTAACGTGTATAGTATGCAAGGTCATGGAGAAGATCATCAGGAGGAGAGTGGTGGAGCACCTGGAAAGAAACAAGTGTATAATTGACAACCAGCATGGTTTCAGGGAAGGAAAATCCTGTGTCACAAACCTACTAGAGTTTTATGACAAGGTGACAGAAGTAAGACAAGAGAGAGAGGGGTGGATCGACTGCATTTTTTTGGACTGCAAAAAGGCCTTCGACACAGTTCCTCACAAGAGGTTACTGAAAAAGCTAGAAGATCAGGCACATATAACAGGAAAGGCACTGAAATGGATCAGAGAATACCTGACAGGGAGGCAACAACGAGTCATGGTACGTGACGAGGTGTCAGAGTGGGCACTTGTGACAAGCGGGGTTCCACAGGGGTCAGTCCTAGGACCTGTGCTGTTCTTGGTATATGTGAACGACATAACGGAAGGGATAGACTCAGAAGTGTCCTTGTTTGCAGATGATGTGAAGTTAATGAGAAGAATCAAATCGGATGAGGATCAGGCAGGACTACAAAGAGACCTGGACAGGCTGCAAGCCTGGTCCAGCAACTGGCTCCTTGAGTTTAACCCTGCCAAATGCAAAGTCATGAAGATTGGGGAAGGGCAAAGAAGACCGCAGACACAATATAGTTTAGATGGCCAAAGACTGCAAACCTCACTCAAGGAAAAAGATCTGGGGGTGAGTATAACACCAAGCATATCTCCTGAGGCGCACATAAATCAGATAACTGCTGCAGCATACGGGCGCCTGGCAAACCTACGGATAGCGTTCCGATACCTCAGTAAGGAGTCGTTCAAGACCCTGTATACCATTTACGTCAGGCCCATACTGGAGTATGCAGCACCAGTTTGGAATCCACACCTAGTCAAGCACGTCAAGAAATTAGAGAAAGTGCAAAGGTTTGCAACAAGACTAGTCCCAGAGCTACGGGGATTGTCCTACGAAGAAAGGTTGAGGGAAATCGGCCTGACGACACTGGAGGCCAGGAGGGTCAGGGGAGACATGATAACGACATATAAAATACTGCACGGAATAGACAAGGTGGACAAAGACAGGATGTTCCAGAGATGGGACACAGACACAAGAGGTCACAATTGGAAGTTGAAAACTCAGATGAATCGAAGGGATGTTAGGAAGTATTTCTTCAGTCATAGAGTAGTCAAGTCATGGAATAGTCTAGAAAGTGAAGTAGTGGAGGCGGGAACCATACATAGTTTAAGCGAGGTATGATAAAGCTCATGTAGCAGGGAGAGAGAGGACCTAGTAGCAATCAGTGAAGAGGCGGGGCCAGGAGCTATGACTCGACCCCTGCAACCACAAATAGGTGAGTACAAATAGGTGAGTACATACACATACACATACACACACACACACACACATACACACATACACACACACACACACACACACACACACACACACACACACACATACACACACACACACACACACACACACACACACACACACACACACACACACACACACACACACACACACACACACACACACACTTGCATTTGTTATTTTCGCGCTGTGATATAAACACTTCGCCGAGCAATTAGCCTCAGCCAATCCTAGCAGTCCCCGGCAGAAAAGCTCAACCACATCTATGCATTCCAGCACCAGCCAATACCATCCCAGCAGCCCAGCCAAAGATCCCAGCAAGAGGTAGTTAGGCCATCACAGCAGCTAGCTAGGCTCAGCCCCACACACACACACACACACACACACACACTTACCCTACCGAGTGTATCCGCTCCTTGAACTCCATATATTGTCTTTTCCGATCAAAGTGCTTCACCTAAGGAACACAAAAAGAAATGAAATGGCATCAAGATAAATGGATTCAAAATACGCGCTAAACCCGCATGGGTCATACAGACTCTGTGCAATTAAGCATCCTGATTGAAAAACATTCATCCTTACAAATCAAATTTTATATATTCATCCCAGTGCTGAAGAATTTTGCAATAAATTAATTTATTATTATTATTATTATTCATTGGGAGCGCTTGGAGGAATGGGAGGTAATCAGTTTTGATCCGAGCAAGGGGAGGGAAGCTCTGATTCCTTGGATCAAGAGTACTAGAATCGAGGTTATTCCACGTTGAAGGGATACTAGTGAGAATGAAGTCAGTTCCTCTGCCTCACAGAAGGTCGTCAGTAGTACTCACAGAAGGTCGTCAGTA
The DNA here is from genome assembly GCF_026875155.1 of Cherax quadricarinatus. Classification (NCBI taxonomy): domain Eukaryota; kingdom Metazoa; phylum Arthropoda; class Malacostraca; order Decapoda; family Parastacidae; genus Cherax; species Cherax quadricarinatus. Next base: position 12,657,013 of record NC_069405.1, read on the forward strand.
GTACTCACAGAAGGTCGTCAGTAGTACTCACAGAAGATCGTCAGTAATATTCACAAAAGGTCGTCAGTAGTACTTACAGAAAGTCGTCAGTAGTACTCACAAGAGGTCATCAGCAGTACTCACAGGAGGTCATCAGCAGTACTTACAGAAGGTCGTCAGTAGTACTCACAGAAGATCGTCAGTACTACTCACAAAAGGTCGTCAGTAGTACTCACAAAAGGTAGTCAGTAGTACTCACAGGTCGTCAGTAGTACTCACAGAAGGTCGTCAGTAGTACTCACAGAAGGTCGTCAGTAGTACTCACAGAAGGTCCTCGGTAGTACTCACAGAAAGTCGTCAGTAGTATTCACAGAAGGTCGTCAGTAATACCACATGAGGTCGTCAGTAGTACTCACAGAAGGTCGTCAGTAGTGCTCACAGAAGGTCATCAGTAGTACTCACAGAAGGTCGTCAGTAGTACTCACAGAAGGTCGTCAGTAGTGCTCACAGAAGGTCGTCAGCAGTACTCACAGGAGGCCATCAGCAGTACTTACAGAAGGTCGTCAGTAGTACTCACAGAAGGTCGTCAGTAGTACTCACAGAAGGTCGTCAGTAGTACTCACAGAAGGTCGTCAGTAGTACTCACAGAAGGTCGTCAGTAGTACTCACAGAAGGTCCTCGGTAGTACTCACAGAAAGTCGTCAGTAGTATTCACAGAAGGTCGTCAGTAATACTCACATGAGGTCGTCAGTAGTACTCACAGGTCGTCAGTAGTACTCACAGAAGGTCGTCAGTAGTACTTACAGAAGGTCGTCAGTAGTACTCATAGAAGTTCCTCGGTAGTCACAGAAAGTCGTCAGTAGTATTCACAGAAGGTCGTCAGTAATACTCACATGAGGTCGTCAGTAGTACTCACAGGTCGTCAGTAGTATTCACAGAAGGTCGTCAGTAATACTCACAGAAGGTCGTCAGTAGTACTCACTCCTGTAAGTACTACTAACGACAATTTTACAGGATAACATGTACAGAAGAAATAATAATAATAATAATAATAATAATACCTTATTTCAGTATACAATGTTGGTACAAAGGTGACTGAGACTCAGGTGTGTATGCATAAAGACCCTCGATATGGACAGCATTTCAGGCAAACTTTTCAAGATTAACTTAAAATTAATAAGGTAACAAGAAAATCAGTAATTTTATACATACAGTCACTTGGGTGAGCGTCGGTATAAATTTTGAGAGTTACAATGAATACAAGAAATTTTTTATGAAGATATCTCCATCATCCCAGAGCGAGGGGCAACAGGAATTATACCCAGAGTCCCGGGCAAGGGGTACTCACTCCGGGTCAGGAGTACTCACCCAGTGTCCGGGTCAGGGAGTACTCACCCAGTGTCCGGGGCAGGCCATCTCGTAGAGACGTCGTAGCTCCATGCAGTGGTCACGGTGAAGGTCGGGCAGGTCAAGGCAGGCCCAATAGCGGTCCCTGGAGTCCCAACACGCCTTCCTCACGCCCTTGTCCCTGAACGACATCCTGTGGGAACGACAGCACCTCAAGAACTGTCTTGTCTGAGCAACTTTCATTCACGTTCTTATCTAAGAGACTCTGAACGAGGACATCCATGACCACAACTAACAAGCGAGGACAGTCACGACCACAACTAACAAGCGAGGACAATCACGTCCACAACTAACAAGCGAGGACAATCACGACCACAGCTAACAAGCGAGGACAATCACGACCACAACTAACAAGCGAGGACAATCACGACCACAGCTAACAAGCGAGGACAATCACGACCACAACTAACAAGCGAGGACAATCACGTCCACAACTAACAAGCGAGGACAATCACGACCACAACAAGCGAGGACAATCACGACCACAGCTAACGAGCGAGGACAATTACGACCACAACTAACAAGCGAGGACAATCACGACCACAACTAACAAGCGAGGACAATCACGACCATAACTAACAAGCAAGGACAATTACGACTACAACTAACAAGCGAGGACAATCACGAGCACAGCTAACAAGCGAGGACAATCACGACCACAACTAACAAGCGAGGACAATCACGACCGCAACAAGCGAGAACAACCACAACCAGAGCTAACCATGTGTGTACCATTCAAAGCAAGAAATCACTGCAACAGAAAGCTCCAACTGTCTTCATCAGATCTTGGCTGTCTGCCTACACAATGTGGACAAAGAAACCAAAACAAATGTTGTTGAATGTGAAGGAGTGGAGCTGATGGTATGAAAACAACGCAGATTACACAAGTAGCGGCAGCTGAGGCATGAGAAGCATCCATATGCTGGTTACACAAGGCCATGCCTCGGTATGTGGGCATGAAATGCACGGCTGCTAGTAACAATGTCCTACCCTCTCACCTCTCCCCCATTAATCCTTCTAGTCCCTCTCCTTCCTTGCTACCAGTCCTCCATCCCCCTCATACAAGCCCTCTCCTATCCACATCCCCCCCCCCCCCAACGACCACCACTTGCTCGAAATAGACACATCTCGGTAGATAAATCAACTGAGGTTCAACTCTTCCCCCGCGCACATGAGGCGATTCATTCAAGTTATTTACAGGATTAAACTTTACACGAGTCCCCAGGTACATGCTTCTTTCTCGAGTCAAAGAAGAATTGTATATTTTCCCCCCACGTTTATTTCCTCGTGAAGGTCCATTCAAAAGCATTTTTCTCTACGTTATTTACTCGGAAACTACAGTTGCCTCTCATTAAAAAGCGACTGAGTTGACCGAGAACGCCAAGTTTGACTTAGGAAAGGAGCACTCAGTCCCCTGAAGTACGACAAGTTGTCCCAGTATAACAACTTTACTGAGAGCACGATAACTCCACCTTTGTGTGTGTACGATAATAACACAGAGAGCGGCGCTGTCCAGAAAGAAAACGGAGAGTTATGATCTATATTTAATGGCGGAATTTGTAAGGGAGCGGTTTACACCACAGGCAACTGACATTCATGGACAGGTGTGGGGCTTGGATAGGGTCAGATGTGTGGGTAGGATAGGGACAGGTGTGGGATTAGGATAGGCGCAAACGTGGGGCTAGGAGAGGGGCAGGTATGTAGGGCTAGGATAGAGGCAGGTGTGGGGCTAGGATAGGGGCAGGTATGTAAGGCTAGGATAGAGGCAGGTGTGGGGCTAGGATAGGGGCAGGTAAGGCTAGGATATAGGCAGGTGTGGGGCTAGGATAGGGGCAGGTATGTAAGGCTAGGATAGAGGCAGGTGTGGGGCTAGGATAGGGGCAGGTATGTAAGGCTAGGATAGAGGCAGGTGTGGGGCTAGGATAGGGGCAGGTATGTAAGGCTAGGATAGAGGAAGGTGTGGGGCTAGAATAGGGGCAGGTATGTAAGGCTAGGATAGAGGCAGGTGTGGGGCTAGGAGAGGGGCAGGTATGCAAGGCTAGGATAGGGGCAGGTATGGGGCTAGTATAGGGGCAGGTATGTAGGGCTAGGATAGGGGCAGGTATGGGGCTAGGAGAGGGGCAGGTATGCAAGGCTAGGACAGGGGCAGGTATGCAAGGCTAGGACAGGGGCAGGTATGGGGCTAGGAGAGGGGCAGGTATGCAAGGCTAGGATAGGGGCAGGTATGGGGATAGGATAGGGGCAGGTATGTAGGGCTAGGATAGGGGCAGGTATGGGGCTAGGACAGGGGCAGGTATGCAAGGCTAGGATAGGGGCAGGTGTGGGGCTAGGATAGGGGCAGGTATGTAGGGCTAGGATAGAGGCAGGTGTGGGGCTAGGTAAGGGGCAGGTATGCAAGGCTAGGATAGAGGCAGGAGTGGGGTAGGACAGGGACAGGTGTGTGGAGCTAGGATAGGGACACGTATGGTTAGTTAACTAGTCTTTACACTTATCATCTACTCAGAGTCATCAGGGCTGAATATCACCTAAGTTGATATTCAAGAATACACATATACACTTACATAGATTATCAGACACCAGACACAAACATCTCTATGACATTCCCCGTGTCCGACTAAACCTTTATAAAAATTCAATGTATGTCAAAGGCCCTAAAATCTGGAACATCCTACCTGAAAATTCTAAAACTGCAGACACATTCATCACCTTCAAAACTACCATCAGAAAACATCTTATCTCCCTGATACACCCTGTCAACTAATTACACGAATACCACCTGGTGGTTAACACTTACACTCACTCACCCATTTGACCATAAACAGAAATATCAATCTCAATCTCAAAATAATGAATCTTAACTAGTCATAAGTTGGCCTGTGATACTCCAATACTGAAACTATGTACTGTGCCAAAACAAAAGCATTCACATTGCTAAACTCACAAACTAGTATTTAGTCACTTAGCCATAATACCAACTTACCTCATAATTTGTAATATTTTAAACTTAAGACTTAATCTAAGTCTGCCCGAAATGCCTAGCCATGCTAGGTGTTCTAGTGGTACACTCTGTAATTATTATTTTACTACATGTAAACCACACAATAACCAAATTCTGTAAACTCAGCATTGTAATACTTATAGAGAATAAACTTTGAATTGAATTGAATTGAATTGAATCACACATAGCAGCATGAGTAGACAACCCAGAATAACCCAAACAAGTCAGCGCAACATTTCAATTATGATTCTTTAATTTCTGCAACCTGTAGTACCTTCTTGCCGTACCACGTTACTAGTGACTCGTGGCTGCACTCTGCACCTCCCGAGTGCAGCCACACTTACTATACCAGAGTACCTCTAGAAATGCGAGAGAGAAATCACCCAGTATGGGTAATCTGGAAAGAGGCATGGATTTAAATCCGACCAGCAGAAGCAAAGTGTTCATGCAAGCTATCCGCCTCTGGGAAAGGATTTATGGCTGTTTGACTTGAAGCTGAGATGTAAATTTAGTGAAGTATATTTGGAGAAACCCCAGGAAGGAAGTGTAGCCAGAAGGCTCTTAGACTTATGCACGTGTATGTGTACGTGTATACATGTATACTATATACATACCTGCATGAATGAAAGTAATAGACCCATATTATTATGCTCACATAAATATAATTATCCTAATTCCTTCCCAGATGGAACTTTATAGATTATATAACTAACAATATGAGTGGTAATATTCTATGATATATATTGTAGTGTAAAGAAAAATATGTATTAAAAATACTTATCCAAATTTTTAACCCGGGGTAGGGAGGGTTAGCCACCCAGGATAACCCTGGGTAGGGAGGGTTAGCCACCCAGGATAACCCTGGGTAGGGAGGGTTAGCCACCCAGGATAACCCTGGGTAGGGAGGGCTAACCACCCAGGATAACCCTGGGTAGGGAGGGTTAACCACCCAGGATAACCCTGGGTAGGGAGGGTTAGCCACCCAGGATAACCCTGGTAGGGAGGGTTAGCCACCAAGGATAACCCTGGTAGGGAGGGTTAGCCACCCAGGATAACCCTGGGTAGGGAGGGTTAACCACCCAGGATAACCCTGGGTAGGGAGGGTTAACCACCCAGGATAACCCTGGGTAGGTAGAGTTAACCACCCAGGATAACCCTGGGTAGGGAGGGTTAACCACCCAGGATAACCCTGGGTAGGTAGAGTTAACCACCCAGGATAACTCTGGGTAGGGAGGGTTAGCCACCCAGGATAACCCTGGGTAGGGAGGGTTAGCCACCCAGGATAACCAGGGGTAGGGAGGGTTAGCCACCCAGGATAACCCAGGGTAGGGAGGGTTAGCCACCCAGGATAACCCTGGGTAGGGAGGGTTAACCACCCAGGATAACCCTGGGTAGGGAGGGTTAGCCACCCAGGATAACCACGGGTAGGGAGGGTTAGGTACCCAGGATAACCCAGGGTAGGGAGGGTTAACCACCCAGGAAAACGCTGGGTAGGGAGGGTTAGCCACCCAGGATAACCCTGGGTAGGGAGGGTTAGCCACCCAGGATAACCAGGGGTAGGGAGGGTTAGCCACCCACGATAACCCAGGGTAGGGAGGGTTAGCCACCAGGATAACCCTGGGTAGGGAGGGTTAACCACCCAGGATAACCTGGGTAGGGAGGGTTAGCCACCCAGGATAACCCTGGGTAGGGAGGGTTAGCCACCCAGGATAACCCTGGGTAGGGAGGGTTAACCACCCAGGATAACCCTGGGTAGGGAGGGTTAGCCACCCAGGATAACCTGGGTAGGGAGGGTTAGCCACTCAGGATAACCCTGGGTAGGGAGGGTTAACCACCCAGGATAACGCTGGGTAGGGAGGGTTAGCCACCCAGGATAACCAGGGGAAGGGAGGGTTAGCCACCCAGGATAACCCAGGGTAGGGAGGGTTAGCCACCCAGGATAACCCTGGGTAGGGAGGGTTAACCACCCAGGATAACGCTGGGTAGGGAGGGTTAGCCACCCAGGATAACCCTGGGTAGGGAGGGTTAACCACCCAGGATAACCCTGGGTAGGGAGGGTTAACCACCCAGGATAACGCTGGGTAGGGAGGGTTAGCCACCTAGGATAACGCTGGGTAGGGAGGGTTAGCCACCCAGAATAACCCTGGGTAGGGAGGGTTAACCACCCAGGATAACCCTGGGTAGGGAGGGTTAGCCACCCAGGATAACCCTGGGTAGGGAGGGTTAGCCACCCAGGATAACCAGGGTAGGGAGGGTTAACCACCCAGGATAACGCTGGGTAGGGAGGAGCTAGTTACCACCCAGAATAACTGGGTAGGAGGGTAACCACCCAGGATAACCCTGGGTAGGGAGGGCTAGCCACCCAGAATAACCCTGGGTAGGGAGGGTTGAACCAGCCAGGATAACCCTGGGTAGGAGGTTAGCCACCCAGGAAACACCTGGGTAGGGAGGGTTAGCCACCAGGAATAACCCTGGGTAGGAAGTAACACACCAGGATAACCCTTGGGTAGGAGGGTTAGCCACCCAGATAACCGGGTAGGGAGGTTAGCACACAGGATAACCCAGGGTAGGGAGGTTAACCACCCAGGATAACGCTGGGTAGGAGGGTTAGCCACCCAGTATAACCTGGGTAGGGAGGTTAACCACCCAGGATAACGCTGGTAGGGAGGTTAGCACCCAGAATAAACCCTGGTAGGGAGGGTTACCACCAGGATAACCCTGGGTAGAGAAGGTTAGCCACCCAGGATAACCCTGGGTAGGGAGGGTTAGCCACCCAGGATAACCCTGGGTAGGGAGGGTTAGCCACCCAGGATAACCCTGGGTAGGGAGGGTTAACCACCCAGGATAACCCTGGGTAGGGAGGGTTAGCCACCCTGGATAACCAGGGGTAGGGAGGGTTAGCCACCCAGGATAACCCAGTAAAGTCAGTGTGTCATCGAGGATTGACTGTCTTACATCCATTGGGGTTCCTTTAGTCTTGGTCCCCAGGATGCGACCCACATCAGTCGACTAACATCCGGGTACCTATTTACTGCAAGGTGAAACAGGAACAACAGATGTAAGGAAACATGCCCAACGTTTCCACCCTTTACCGGGGATCGAACCACGGACACTCAGTATGTGGGCTGAGTGCGCTATCAACCGACCCACAAGCTAAAGAACACTCACGATACACTATTTATACTATTTACACTATTCTGAAAGATAATTACATAGTGGGAACACTCACAGTGTGCGTACTGCTACTCTGTGCTGAAAGATATAAACACAGTGGAAACAAGAGGTATGGTTCCTTGCCATACACCATCAAGCAGGTGTTCTTAGACATGAGTAATGAAGTGTCAGCCTCAGCTGGAAACTTCAGTAATGCGTTTAGGATAGCGTCAAATATCTCAGTAGCTACGGCAGCCTGAAGGGCTTTATTCTAAGTTGGACTAAGACTGAGAAAGATGAGTAGAAGAGGCACAGGGACAGAGGCACAGGGACAGAGGCACAGGGACAGAGGCACAAGGACAGAGGCACAGGGGCAGAGGCACAGGGGCAGAGGCACAGGGGCAGAGACACAGGGACAGAGGCACAAGGACAGAGGCACAGGGGCAGGGGTTTAGGGGTGACAGGTGGAGTAATGATCAGAAAACATCTTGCACATAAAATTCCATTTGAGACTATCCATAACCCAGTCCTTATTATAATGTTCAGTAGACTTCCAATTATTCGTTGTCAAATGTTTTAAATATTAGTGTTGCCTGTTGTTAGGCCCTAAACTGAGCAAATTACATACAATACATATTAGCCAATTTCGCTTCAACGCTAACTACCTATGTTGCGGTCCCCTTCCCCAGCCAAATGAATGTGATGCCGCCATCTGCCTGAATTTTGGCTTCAACTTAACAAGTCACAAACAAATGTACTCGGACAAAGAGTACACGAGTATATATAGTGTGAAGAGTCAGGTGGAGAATGTTGAGTGGATTGTATTAGAGAGGGACCTGCAAGGGACGGGCGTCCCTGCCCAACATTCTCCACACTATATATACTCATAGACAATTTACCCAGGTAGATCTGTCTGTGACTTTATAAAGCCCACTGTGTGGACGAAATGTAATCAATAAACGATCGCATTATACTGCATTTGTGTTTATTTTTCCATGGTGTGTCCGACTAGAGGGTAAACAAAGTCACTCATCACGACCCGTCTGGTGACTGCCTCCACACTCTTACTGGTAAATTTACTTACATTCTGTTGTTATCAGTACCGCCATTACTCTCTCACTGCTGCTACTACCATTCTTTCTTGCCACCAACACTACCACCATCCTGAACACATCTCTTCCTTACCCCATACCTTGGTATTATTATGTGCTAGTTCCTGTCTGTACTCTCCTGCTTCAACTCATTTGCTAGTTTCTTTTATCGAGTGTTTCGCAAATTTCTGTTTGGGAAAAAAAACAGTTATACTCAACATTTTCTTTGTTTAATGTACGTTTAGCTAATTCATCAACTTTATCATGCTCCTGGAGGCCTATTGGAAAAGGAACCCGCTAACGATTTAATAATTTCTGTATATCTGTGCTTAGCTTCATACACAAGATGCTACATTCAAGGTCTCAGTGACATAAAATGCAAAGCGTGTACAGAAGACAAGGTCATACACTGAACCATTATATCTTAGTGACCAAACATCCAATCTTCCAGAGACACCTCCATGCAAACCTTATAGGATATAGCAAAACACCTTATTGTTAATGATAAGATATCTGAAATCTTGAGATTGTATCCACTTTTTTGCAAAGGCTAGATGAATGACTGTCTTAATGCAGATTACAACCCAGCTATGACTATTTTTTCAGTGGTAATAAGATATCAGCCTTATTTTTTTTTAGATATTCCACACTGCACTGTGTACATCAACTATATGATGTAATTGTAAAATATGAAATGACTAATATTTCTTTCTAGTGATATAATAATGCTCATTGAGATCTGACAGTGTGGCATGGAAAGAGTATGTTACTATTTATTCGGCATATGTCACACTCCCATATAGGCTGCCTCCCAACCAGTGAACCGGGTGCTAAGGGTTTAACGATCGATAGTGTACCCGTCGTTAAATCAGTATCTTGGTTCATTGTCCAATCACAGGCAAGCACGCCAAAGCTGAAGCAACGTGGTTGACTTGCGGCAAACACTGGCAGACTTGCCTACCTGCTGGTTGAATACGGTGCACTCTTTCTGGCTTCTGCATTGCTGTCACCGTGGTGTACACTTATTCTATCTGTACATATTGTACTTACCTGTACATAGTGGGTGAAGGCAAAAATATACATTATAGTCTACTGCTGAGTTTGTTTGCTCCAATTTCCATTACGACCAGGTCTCACAGGCCATTCATTACCCGTGTTCGTAATAGACCGTGACCCACAGTGACCTCTGTAATGCTGCTTTTTTTCGCTACCGTTCACAGCATGAGCTGCGGGGGCACAAAAAACCAGCCGCTTGGGCGGCACAATTAAAACTTATATGAATGGTATAGAATACCGGCAGGTAGATGAATAGACACACAGGGGCATCAGTTGGGTATCTTTAGTATCGAAACGTTTCGCTTGCTCTACAAGCTTCTTCATTAGAATACAGAGGTGAGAAGTACTGTCAACAGCAGAAGCAGTGGGGAGGTAAAGATGACGTGATCAGTCCGTCAGGCGTGAGAAATGTTCAGCTCACTGTCTCGGCACCATAGGAAAGCAGGTCTAAGCCATCTGTCATTTGTTCCAACCTGTACAACCTTGGTTGACTACATCTGAAATTTCGAAACAGAGGACACTTCGAGAGGGAGCTGGAGTGTATCTATCAAATCACTTGGCATTATTGTGCGTAACATACAGTATACTACGCCTCTCCATTAACTGTTATAAGCCACAATAATATACGGAATACTTATATTTTAACTGTTATAAGCCACAATAATATACGGAATACTTATATTTGACTTGGCCCCAGACCGACATAATGAGATTAGTCATGAGGGAGCCTTCACCAAATTCAACTTCAATAACAAGAACATAAAGTGGGACCAAGTAAACCAAGTCCTAACCGATATAAGCTGGGAAGATATACTAAGCAACACAGACCCAAACTTATGCCTAGAACAGATTAACTCGGTGGCACTCGATGTATGCTCAAGGTTTATTCCTTTAAGAAAAAGGAGTAGATGTAAAATAGAAAGAAACAGGCGCTCCCTTTACAGACGACGAAAAAGAATAACAGAGCGGCTAAAAGAGGCCAGTATATCTGAAATGCGTAGGGAGTCACTGGTCAGAGAAATAGCAAGCATCGAATTTAAGCTAAAGGAATCTTATAGGAGTCAGGAATCGCGGGAAGAGCTAAAAGCCATAAATGAAATCGAAAGAAACCCAAAGTATTTCTTCTCCTATGCCAAATCAAAGTCGAGAACAACGTCCAGTATTGGGCCCCTACTTAAACAAGATGGGTCCTACACAGATGACAGCAAGGAAATGAGTAAGCTACTCAAATTCCAATATGACTCAGTTTTTAGCAAGCCGCTAACCAGACTGAGAGTCGAAGATCAAAATGAATTTTTTATGAGAGAGCCACAGAATTTGGTTAACACAAGCCTGTCTGATGTTATCCTGACGCCAAATGACTTCGAACAGGCGATAAATGACATGCCCATGCACTCTGCCCCAGGGCCAGACTCATGGAACTCCGTGTTCATCAAGAACTGCAAGAAGCCCCTATCACGAGCTTTTACCATCCTATGGAGAGGGAGCATGGACACGGGGGTCGTCCCACAGTTACTAAAAACAACAGACATAGCCCCACTCCACAAAGGGGGCAGTAAAGCAATAGCAAAGAACTACAGACCGATAGCACTAACCTCCCACATCATAAAAATCTTTGAAAGGGTCCTAAGAAGCAAGATCGCCACCCACCTAGAAACCCATCAATTACACAACCCAGGGCAACATGGGTTTGGAGCAGGTCGCTCCTGTCTTTCTCAACTATTGGATCACTACGACAAGGTCCTAGATGCACTCGAAGTCAAAAATAATGCAGATGTAATATATACAGACTTTGCAAAAGCCTTCGACAAGTGTGACCATGGCGTAATAGCGCACAAAATGCGTGCTAAAGGAATAACAGGAAAAGTTGGTAGATGGATCTATAATTTCCTCACAAACAGAACACAAAGAGTAGTAGTCAACAGAATAAAGTCCGAGGCGGCTACGGTGAAAAGCTGTTCCACAAGGCACAGTACTAGCTCCCATCTTGTTCCTCATCCTCATATCCGACATAGACAAGGATGTCAGCCACAGCACCGTGTCTTCCTTTGCAGATGACACCCGAATCTGCATGACAGTGTCTTCCATTGCAGACACTGCAAGGCTCCAGGCGGACATCAACCAAATCTTTCAATGGGCTGCAGAAAACAATATGAAGTTCAACGATGAGAAATTTCAATTACTCCGATATGGTAAACACGAGGAAATTAAAACTTCATCAAAGTACAAAACAAATTCCGGCCACAAAATAGAGCGAAACACCAACGTCAAAGACCTGGGAGTGATCATTTCGGAGGATCTCACCTTCAAGGACCATAACATTATATAAATCGCATCTGCTAGAAAAATGACAGGATGGACAATGAGAACCTTCAAAACTAGAGATGCCAAGCCCATGATGACACTCTTCAGGTCGCTTGTTCTATCTAGGCTGGAATATTGCTGCACAATAACAGCACCTTTCAAGGCAGGTGAAATTGCTGACCTAGAAAATATACAGAGAACCTTCCAGCGCGCATAACGGAGATATAACACCTCAATTACTGGGAGCCCTTAAAGTTCCTGAACCTGTATTCCCTGGAATGCAGGCGGGAGAGATACATGATTATATACACCTGGAAAATCCTAGAGGGACTAGTACCGAACTTGCACACGAAAATCACTCACAACGAAAGCAAAAGACTTGGCAGACGATGCAACATCCCCCCAATGAAAAGCAGGGGTGTCACTAGCACGTTAAGAGACAATACAATAAGTGTCAGGGACCCGAGACTGTTCAGCTGCCTCTCAGCATACATAAGGGGGATTGCCAATAGACCCCTGGTAGTCTTCAAGCTGGCACTGGACAAGCACCTAAAGTCGGTACCTGACCAGCCGGGTCAGGTACCGACTTTAGATTGCGTGCAGCCAGCAGTAACAGCCTGGTTGATCAGGCTCTGATCCACCAGGAGGCCTGGTCACAGACCGGGCCGCGGGGGCGTTGACCCCCGGAACTCTCTCCAGGTAAACTCCAGGTAAAGAACGTAAACAAAACGCAGAATCTGGATATCCCATTCGATTCTTAGTTTAAAATGTCACATTGTTTAAATTTACAGGATCTATCCTCATCATGCAATGTTCACTGAGCATATCATTCTCACCCTGGGACACGTGTCCCCGTCATGGGTTACTTGTCGGCCATATTGGACGTGAAGCAGCATTAACAAATATGTAAACATGCTACACACATATGCAAGACTACATTATGTTTCTTATCCTCAATGATAGTTGCTGCTTGTTCTCTTCTTGTCGGTTCCTCACGCATTTTCAAAGATAAAAACGATGGATTTCTGCTCAGAGTCGGAAATACAAGGAATTTAATAAGCAATAACATTAATAATAACAGTAATAACAATAATAGCAGTAATAATAATATAATACACCCGTTGTAGCGAACACTTAATATTTACAATTTGTAAATTCTTTTAAAAGTGTGATGTTTATTTATTAAGTAACTCTGGGATAATACTAACTCATCACAGCTTCACTGATTGGTTTTAAGTGTAACTTAAGGTGGGAGATATATGGTGTGTCAAACCTTCACACCAGTTGACAGATGGACGGATAATTATTTATAGGGTACACTCTGGTGGGTAACTAACTAAATGCTTACAATTACCGCGTAATGATATGAGTAATGAGTTTATCGCATTTGCTCATTAATACAAGCCCTGACAGTCTCGTCCAGTATGGCTGACAAGTCTAATTTAGTCACGTGAATGTGTAAACTCACTAGGTGTGTGGCGCTGTTGGACTTTGATAGAGACTACATAACTGAGGCGGCTTTAAAATAGAGGAGAATAAGGAGAGGGAAGCGAGTGCGTATTAAGGGACACGTCAGTTCCCCTCTCTTCTAATTTTCCCCCTATAATCTACCTTGTCCATAATTATTATCGCAGTTCTTTTCTCTGCTTTCGTAAGGTGAAGTCCAGGATCTTTCCTTAATTCATGGTATAACTTAGCAAATCTCTGAGGACGGAGGTCTGAGCTTTACTCACACCTCTGCAACACAATTGTCATCAAAGATTTGTTAAGTTATACCATGAATTAATGAAAGATCCTGGACTTCACCTTACGAAACAGACAAAAGAACTGCGATATAGGGGAAAAATAAACATGATATTAGGAGACAAGAGAAACTCACGCGCCGCTTAATATTGCATATATATATATATATATATATATATATATATATATATATATATATATATATATATATATATATATATATATATATATATATATATATATATATATATATATAGATAGATAGATAGATAGTAACGAGCTTAGCATGACTCCCACTGACCTAGGCAGATATATTGATCGAAGTTGGGCCATGAAGGGAAGACGGGAGAGAGGGAGGGAAGAGGGGAAAGATGGAGGGAAGAGAGAGAGAGAGGGAGGGAAGATGGGACAGATGAAGGGAAGGTCGTAGGGAGGGAGGGAGGGAGGGAGGGAGGGAGGGAGGGAGGGAGGGGAGGGAGGGAGGGAGGGGAGGGAGGGAGGGGAGGAGGGAGGGAGGAGGGGGGGGAAGACGCAGATCTAAGATTACTCCTGACAACCTCATTCATATCAAGCAAGCCAAGAATCTTCCTGCCTCCTGCCGTCCCCCCTCCTCTTCTCTTCCCCCTCTTCCTCCTCCTCCTCCTCCTCCACACATCCAGGCGGCGTGAACAACCTGTCTCCCGTAAATCTCATACATAAGAATATCAAGCAATCTATTTTCCTCCTCAGCGTGCCCTTGAGGAAAGCAAACACACACACATATACACACACATACACACACACACACACACACACACACACACACACACACACACACACACACATACACACACACACACACACACACACACACACACACACACACACACACACACACACACACACTCAGCTTTAAGAAGAGGCACGATAAACGTCATGGAGCAGGGAGAGTGGTCCTAGTAGTGCCCACCGAAGAGGCGGGGCCAGGAGTTATGACTCAACACCTGAAACCACAAATAGGTGAGTACACACACACATATACACACACATACATACACACACACACACACACACACACAACACAGACACAGACACAGACACACACAGACACACACACAGACACACACACAGACACACACACAGACACACACAGACAGACACACACACAGACACACACACAACACACACACACACACACACACACACATCACACTGAAAAGTACGGACGACATATGTACACAACAAGGGTAAGAAGTAAAGGGAAATTTGATGGAGGTGGATACACTAAAGGCAGTGGAACATGGCAAGGTGTTACCGTGGATTCTACGAGAGGGAACCGAAGCACTGTCTGAACCACTAGCTAAGATCTACATGTCTGAACTACTAGCTTCTTAAGATCTATAAATCAATAATCTCGGGACAGTTGCCAGAGATCTGGAAGATAGCGAATGAAATCTCAATATTTAAGAATGAAGATAGACAGGAAACATTGAACTACAGACCAGTTTCTCTGGTATATATAACGGGGAGATAATTAGGAGAGGGGTACAACACTTGGAGAGAAGTGGTTTAATGAACACTAATCAGCACGGGTTTAGAGGTGGTAAATATTGTCTTACCAACCTGCTGGAATTCTAAGACAAAGTAATGGAAGTGAGACAGCAGAGAGAGAGCTAGGTTGATTACGTTTTTGTAACCTCTAAGAAGGCATTTGATACTGTACCTCACAAAACACTGGGGCAAAAAGCAGAGATGTCAGAATGGGGAAAAGTAACAAGCGGGGTGCCACAAGGGTCTGCATTATGACCGGACGAGATTGAATCAGCTGTATCCCTGTATACACATGATATAAAGTTAATGAAGAGAATAAACACAAATAAGGTAAGGTAAGAACTACAAATGGATCTGGACAAACTGCAACAGTGGTCGGGTTTGTAGTTGATTGGAATCAGTCTCAGCAAATGCAAGGTTATGAATATTGGGGAAGGTGCCGGAAGACCGGACACCTGGAGTCTACCTGGAGGGTATTCCGGGGATCAACGCCCCCGCGGCCCAGTCCATGACCAGGCCTCCCGGTGGATCAGGGCCTGATCAACGAGGATGTTACTACTGGCCGCACGTAGTTCAACGTACGAACCACAGCCCAGCTGATCCGGTACTGACTTTAGGTATCCGTCCAGCTCCCTCTTGAAGATAGCCAGGGGCCTATTGGCAATTCCCCTTATGGCTGGTGGGAGGCTGTTGAATAGTCTTGGGCCCCGGACACTTATTGTGTTTTCTCTTAGTGTACTAATGGCGCCCCTGCTTTTCACTGGGGGTATGTTGAATCGCCTGCTTTCGTAGGGAGTGATTTCTGTGTGCAGATTAGGGACCAGTCCCTCTAGGATTTTCCAGGTGTAGATTATGATGTATCTCTCTCGCCTGCGCTCCAGTGAGTACAAGTCAAGTGCTTCCAAGCGTTCCCAGGAGTTAAGGTGTTTGATGGAACTTATATGTGCAGCAAAGGTTCTCTGTACATTCTCCAGATCGGCAATTTTACCTGCCTTAATGGAGATGTTAACGTACAGCAGTATTCCAGCCTAGAGAGAACAAGTGATTTAAAAAGGATCATCAGTGGCTTGGCATCTCTTGTCTTGAATGTTCTCATTATCCATTCCATCAGTTTCCTCGCAGATGTGATAGTGGCATTGTTGTGGTCCTTGAAGGTGAGATCCTCAGGCATTACCACTCCCAGGTCCTTCACATTACTTTCCCGCTCTATTGTG
The DNA here is from genome assembly GCF_026875155.1 of Cherax quadricarinatus. Classification (NCBI taxonomy): domain Eukaryota; kingdom Metazoa; phylum Arthropoda; class Malacostraca; order Decapoda; family Parastacidae; genus Cherax; species Cherax quadricarinatus. Next base: position 12,673,488 of record NC_069405.1, read on the forward strand.
TAATTAGAGTTTATAATATACTCATTTCTAGCTATTATTTCCTCCGGTTTTCCATAACGGAATAGTTGGAAAATATCATCACTGAACATCCGTTGCCCATTGAAATCTTGGTTTATATCTTCATGGAGATTTGCCGTGTTCTCGATGGATGACAGTCTCATGCAGATACTAGTATCGTCTGCGAAGGATGGTACAGTGCTATGGTTTACATCTCTGTCTATGTCTGATATGAGAATGAGGAACAAGATAGGAGCGAGTACTGTGCCTTGTGGAACAGAGTTCTTCACTATGGCAGCTTCCGATTTAACTCTGTTTATCACTGCTTTTTGTGTTCGATTGGTTTGACTGTTGAAGATCCATCTGCCTACTTTGCCAGTTATCTCTTTAGCACGCATTTTGTGTGCTATTACACCATGATTGCACTTGTCAAATACTTTTGCAATATCTGTGTATAATACATTTGCATTCTGTTTGTTTTCCAGTGCATCTAAGATCATATCATATAGTAGTCCAGTAGTTGCGAGAGGCAGGAGCGACCTGCTCTGAACCCATGTTGCCCTGGATTATGCAATTGTTGGGAGTCCAAGTGGTTTGTAATCCTGCTTCTTAGAACTCTTTCAAAAACATTTATGATGTAGGACGTTAAAACTATTGGTCTATAGTCCTTAGCTATTACTCTGCTGTCACCTTTATGGAGTGGGACTATATCCGTTGTTTTTAGTGACTGTGGAATCTCACCTGTGTCTATGCTCGTTCTCCATAGCATACTTAGGGCCCGTGAGAAGGGTTCTTGCAGTTCTTAATGAACACAGAGTTCCACGAGTCTGGGCCTGGGGCTGATTGCATGGGCATTTTGTCAATGGCTTTCTCAAAGTCTAGTGGAGTTAAGTTTATGTCAGAAATCTGGCATACATTAACAGGGTTTTGAGGCTCATTTATGGCAAAATTGTTTGGATTGTCTATCTTTAGACTGATTAGTGGCTCGCTGAACACAGAATCATATTGAGATTTCAGTATCTCACTCATTCCTTTGTTGTCATCTGTGTAAGACTTCACTGAAAAAAGAAAGATCGAGGGTTGAAAATGGTGCCTAGTATTACGCCAGAGGCACACATCAGCCGAATAACTTCTGAAGGCAGTGCCCGGCTGACAGATCTTAGAGGCTCCTTCAGGAATCTCAACAAAGAGTTATTCCGGTCGCTTTATACAACAACTGTCAGGCCCATCTTGTAGTCTGCAACACCAGCATAAAACCAACATACTCATAAATACTGGTGAATGGTGAGGTCCCAGTGAGTATAGCACAGTAGTGGTGCTTGAGTGGTGAGGTCCCAGTGAGTGTAGCACAGTAGTGGTGCCTGAGTGGTGAGGTCCCAGTGTATGTGGCACATTAGTGGTGCTTGAGTGGTGAGGTCCCAGTGAGTGTAGCACAGTAGTGGTGCCTGAGTGGTGAGGTCCCAGTGAGTGTAGCACAGTAGTGGTGCCTGAGTGGTGAGGTCCCAGTGTATGTGGCACATTAGTGGTGCTTGAGTGGTGAGGTCCCAGTGAGTGTAGCACAGTAGTGGTACCTGAGTGGTGAGGTCCCAGTGTATGTGGCACAGTAGTGGTGCTTGAGTGGTGAGGTCCCAGTGAGTGTAGCACAGTAGTGGTACCTGAGTGGTGAGGTCCCAGTGTGTGTAGCACAGTAGTGGTGCTTGAGTGGTGAGGCCCCAGGGAGTGTAGCACAGTAGTGGTACCTGAGTGGTGAGGTCCCAGTGTATGTGGCACAGTAGTGGCGCTTGAGTGGTGAGGTCCCAGGGAGTGTAGCACAGTAGTGGTACCTGAGTGGTGAGGTCCCAGTGTATGTGGCACAGTAGTGGCGCTTGAGTGGTGAGGTCCCAGTGAGTGTAGCACAGTAGTGGTACCTGAGTGGTGAGGTCCCAGTGTATGTGGCACAGTAGTGGCGCTTGAGTGGTGAGGTCCCAGGGAGTGTAGCACAGTAGTGGTACCTGAGTGGTGAGGTCCCAGTGTATGTGGCACAGTAGTGGTGCTTGAGTGGTGGCACTAGTCTACAGCACCCCCGTGACCCTGTGACGGCAAACCAACACCTCCGTGACGCTGTGACGGCACACCAGACCCTCAGTAACGCTGTTACGACACACCAGCACCCCTGTGATGCTGTGACGGCACACCAGCACCTCATGACGTCACACCTTCGCTATATCTGTCACCGGAAGTCTCACAAGACACACCAACACAACAAAAATCAAAATAGATGGTAACATCAATAGCCAGCGTGACGTCACAGCTTTAAACGCACATATGAAGGTGTCGTGAGAGAGGTATCCCTGGTATATCAACCAAGTATATCCCGTAGCATATATCACTATTTGAAGGTGTTGTGAGAGAGGTATCCCTGGTATACCATCCCAGTATATCCCGTAGCATATATCACTATATGAAGGTGTGAGAGAGGTATCCCTGGTATACCATCCCAGTATATCCCGTACCATATATCACTATATGAAGGTGTGAGAGAGGTATCCCTGGTATACCATCCCAGTATATCCCGTACCATATATCACTATATGAAGGTGTGAGAGAGGTATCCCTGGTATACCATCCCAGTATATCCCGTACCATATATCACTATATGAAGGTGTGAGAGAGGTATCCCTGGTATACCATCCCAGTATATCCCGTACCATATATCACTATATGAAGGTGTAAGAGAGGTATCCCTGGTATACCATCCCAACATATATGATAATTTATATTATAAATTACGCAGTCTTAATTACACTTTCATTCTGTAGTTCATTCTTACTCTGCTCGTCCCTCTCTTACCCCTCTCTCTTACCCCTCTCTCCTTCTCAAAGAAAGGTATCCCCTTATCCTGTAAACCCAGCTCCCTCCATTTCAGTGATCCCAGAAATGTACCCTCCTATCCCACAGGCCCAGCCACCTCTATCTCAGTGCATGCAAAATGAATAGTACAGAGTGCGGCATAGATTTTTAGTGCCGTTAATTGTCATCACTGAAGATGTGAAGGCAGTCAGAAGAGGTATTCACTAGCTATCACACAGAGATTAAAATGTAACCACATTTTGATCTCATTATAAATGATAGGCAACTTAAGGGTTTTACATGCGTCTAACTCGTCAATAGCATTTTAAAGTTTGAAGCCGCCCAGCAGTTGCATTCTCAGGGTATTGGCACTGAAGGTTTGAAACCGATCTATTGAGGAATTCACAAATTATTGCATGAAAAGCAACTATTTCAATTTTACCCCAATTTTACTCGATGCAAAAACGTTCTCCTGAACGAATCTACCTGGACTTCCTATTATATCTGCAACACTGCAAGCTCCTGATGATGTGTTAATTGCAACACGAAAGGCCTAGACCTATCATTCAACTCTCTCTGTTGTTGTTTTGCATGTTACTATGCATGATAATTTGTGTAAGTGCATTAATGTGTATCTATACATAAATAAACTTACAATAATTAAAATCCGGCGAATTAAAATGTGCATAACTCAAAGTGTACCTTTGAGAAAGATGCACCAATGTTTAAAGTTTGAAGTCGATTAGAAGATGCATTCTCCAGTTACTGCACAGTAGCGTATTCTCAACCTGTGGTGTACGTATGTCTGTATTAATGTATGTATGCAAGTTTCCGTAGGTGTATACACACGAGACAGTGGCACTCAAAGCAGCTGGCCCAGCATCACAGGCAGCCTTGATTGATGTGTTGATGTCACCTGTCTGAGCACCTGTGTCTCTCTCACAGGCGCGCACACACACACACACACACACACACACACATACACACACACACACACACACACACACACACACATACACATACACACATATACACACACACACACACACACACACACACACACACATACACATACACACATATACACACACACACACACACACACACACACACACACACACACACACACACACACACACACACACACACACACATACAAACACACACATACATACATACATACACACATACATACACACACACACACACACACACACACACTCACAGAAGGGAAATCCTGAGTCAAAAACCTACTGGAGTTCTACGAAAAGGTAACAGAAGTAAGACAGGAGAGAGAGAGAGAGAGGGATGGGTAGACTGCATCTTCTTGGACTGTAAGAAGGCTTTCGACACAGTACCACACAAGAGACTGGTTGAAAAGCTGGAGGAGCAGGCAGGAGTAGAAGGGTAAGTACTGCAATGAATCAGGGAATCGCTGACGGGGAAAAAACAACGTGTGTTGGTAAGAGACGAGGTGTCAGAGTAGGTGCATGTGTCGAGTGGGGTTCCACAAGGGTCAGTCCTAGGTCCGGAAAGCCTACAAGGATATCTGGACAGGCTGCATGCCTGGTCCGACAAATGGCTACTGGAGTTTAACCCCAAACAAGTGCAAAGTTATGAAGCGTGGGGAACGACAAAGATGACCGTAGGAAGAATACAACCTAAGAGGTCAAAGGCTGCAAAACTCATTCAAGGCAAATAATCTTGGGGTGAGCATCATACCGAGCATATCTCCTGAGGCACACATCAACCAAATAACTGCTGCAGCATATGGACGCCTAGCAAACCTAACAATAGCGTTCCGACATCTAAGTAGGGTTTCACTCACGACACTGTACACTGTGTACATCAAACACATATTGGAGTATGCAGCACCAGTATGGAACCCACACCTGGTCAAACACGCCAAGAAATTAGAGAAAGTGCAAAGGTTTGCAACAAGACTAGTCATGGAGCTGAGGGATATGTCCTACGAAGAGAGGTTAAGGGAACTCAAGCTGACGACAATGGGGGACAGGAGGGATACGGGAGACATGATAACGACATATAAAATACTGAGAGGAATTGACAAGGTGGATAGGGATATGATGTTCCAGAGATGTGACACAGCAACAAGGGGTCACAACTGGAAGTTGAAAACTCAGATGAGTCGCAGGGACGTTAGGAAGTACTTCAATCAGAGAGTTGTCGGGAAGTGGAACAGTCTGGAGGGTGATGCAGTGGAGGAAGGATTCCTACATAGCTTTAAGAAAAGGTATGATAAAGCTCATGGAGCAGGGAGAGAGTGGAAAAGGCGGGTCCAGGAGCTATGTCTCGACCCCTGCAACCACAAATAGATGAGTACACATTTGACTTATTCTTTATCGTCTTGCTACTTATCCTCCCCTATGCTTCCTCCCTCTCTTTTTCTTCTTTCTCCTCCTCTTGCTCTTCCTTCTTCTCCCGCTCCTCCTCCTCTTCCTCTGTAATGAGTCGGGGCCAAAATAACTATATTTTTGCAGCCCAGGTGAAGAGCTGTCTAGGTGGGCGCCCCTGCCAAGGTGAAGCCTGGCTACCACCACCATTTGTACCACCACCTGCATCACTATCTGCATCACCACCTGCATCACCACCTGAACCACCACCTGAACCCCCTCCTGAGTCATCACCTGCATCACCACCTGCATCAGCACCTGAACCACCACCTGCATCAGCGCCTGAGTCATCACCTGCATCACCACCTGCACCACCACATGCATCACCACCTGAGCCAACACCATCAATACCACCATCACCATCGGACGTACACGCATTCGCATGCACACAGAAAAAAGATTAAGTCGCTGTTCGAGCGGAGAGCGAGGTGTCCCCGTGTACCACAAGCCCAGCTCTCTCTACCTACATGAACACAAAAGGGATAGCAGAGTGCAGCGTAAGTTCCTAATGCAGCTTTGAAGATCCGAAATCGATCATAAGTGATGTTCCCAAGGCATCGCATGGTAACTGCCAGTTGCTTCCATAAATATGGCACCTTGATACCTACACACCCGGAAACCAATCCGAAACTCACCCACTAAGATACACTAGCTCTGATTATTATTTTATAATCATTGGGGTGCGCTAAACCCGTAGGATTATACTGCGCATGTCGGGGGGGGAAGGTATTCAGGCTTAATTTAGGGAACCGGAGAAGAGATTCAATTCCCTAGATCAAGAGCCCCTCACCAGCGTCAAGGAACCTCCCTTGAGGGGACCAGCTCTGAAAATCTCAAACCAATCAGAAGAGGCTTTCTCTGGTTATCGCACAGAGACCACTATCTCTAGAACTTTGTGTTTGAAGCCGCTCGGAAGCTGCATTCTCAAGCTACCACACTTATCATCGAAGATGAAGTGTAAGAAAAAGCATTACGAGTTTCTGAAATTTGTTTGTTATGAAAGGTTACATAGATGTGTGTCCTGGAGGGGTAAGAACTTTAATGAACTTCAGTGGGAGAGACTGACATAGATCCGTGGCGCATCCAACAATATAAACAGACTCTCGGATTTAGGTACAACTCTGCAGAATTTTGAATGATTACTATAGTCTTAACATAGTTGCATGTGTGTATATTACCTAGGATGACCTCCTCCCCCCCCCCCAGTGAGGTCTTTCTAATACCTTAGGTTAACAGCCTAATTAGCTGTTAGATACAGCAACCTAACTCCTGCCCATTCTCTCTCTCGGACATACCGTTCTCCTATCACTCCCCTTTTTTACTCTCTCGTCTTCTTTCTCTCCTCTTCCCTCTCTTATCTTCATTCATTTGTTTGTTTCCCTGTCTCCTCCTCCTTCCCCTCTCGGTCGGAACACTGACACAAAGTTCTCATTGTTTATATCTGTGACGTCAAAATGACGGCAGTCGCAATCCGGATCCTACTCATGAACGCCAGCCAAATCGCAATCCGGATTCGCTTCATGAACGACAGCCAAGTTTTCCTTCGCCCATTTCCCTGAAAATAGTTTTGTCCTATTACGTAAACTGTTCTCATATTTATGTGTTTATTAAATAAGGCGTCAATTTCTTTTTATCTTTTATACAGTATAAATAAAGATTCTTGTTTTTATGATGGATATATTGAGGCTCAGTGAGGCGTGTGCGGTGTTGCCAAGATTACCAGCACGCGGTGTTGCCAAGATTACCAGCGCGCGGTGTTGCCAAGATTACCAGCACACAGTGTTGCCAAGATTACCAGCACACAGTGTTGCCAAGATTACCAGCAGTGTTGCCAAGATTACCAGCACGCGGTGTTGCCAACATTACCAGCACGCGGTGTTGCCAACATTACCAGCACACAGTGTTGCCAAGATTACCAGCACACAGTGTTGCCAAGATTACCAGCAGTGTTGCCAAGATTACCAGCACGCGGTGTTGCCAACATTACCAGCACGCGGTGTTGCCAAGATTACCAGCACACAGTGTTGCCAAGATTACCAGCACGCGGTGTTGCCAAGATTACCAGCACGCGGTGTTGCCAAGATTACCAGAACACAGTGTTGCCAACATTACCAGCACACAGTGTTGCCAACATTACCAGCATACAGTGTTGCCAACATTACCAGCACGCGGTGTTGCCAACATTACCAGCACGCAGTGTTGCCAAGATTACCAGCACACAGTGTTGCCAAGATTACCAGCACACAGTGTTGCCAAGCATTACCAGCCACAGTGTTGCCAAGATTACCAGCATGCGGTGTTGCCAAGATTACCAGCACACAGTGTTGCCAAGATTACCAGCACACAGTGTTGCACATTACCAGCACGCGGTGTTGCCAAGATTACCAGCACGCGGGTTGTGCCCAAAGATTACCAGCACACAGTGTTGCCAAGATTACCAAGCAACAGCAGTGTTGCCAAGATTACCAGCATGCGGTGTTGCTAAGATTACCAGCACACAGTGTTGCCAAGATTACCAGCACACAGTGTTGCCAAGATTACCAGCACACAGTATTGCCAAGATTACCAGCACAGGTGTTGCCAAGATTACCAGCACACAGTGTTGCCAAGATTACCAGCACACAGTGTTGCCAACATTACCAGCACGCGGTGTTGCCAAGATTACCAGCACGCGGTGTTGCCAAGATTACCAGCACACAGTGTTGCCAAGATTACCAGCATGCGGTGTTGCCAACATTACCAGCATGCGGTGTTGCCAAGATTACCAGCACACAGTGTTGCCAACATTACCAGCACACAGCGTTGCCAAGATTACCAGCATGCGGTGTTGCCAAGATTACCAGCACACAGTGTTGCCAAGACTACCAGCATGCGTTGTTGCCAAGATTACCAGCACACAGTGTTGCCAAGATTACCAGCATGCGGTGTTGCCAACATTACCAGCACACAGTGTTGCCAAGATTACCAGCACGCGGTGTTGCCAAGATTACCAGCATGCGGTGTTGCCAAGATTACCAGCACACAGTGTTGCCAAGATTACCAGCACGCGGTGTTGCCAAGATTACCAGCACACAGTGTTGCCAAGATTACCAGCACGCGGTGTTGCCAAGATTACCAGCACGCGGTGTTGCCAAGATTACCAGCACACAGTGTTGCCAAGATTACCAGCACGCGGTGTTGCCAAGATTACCAGCACGTGGTGTTGCCAAGATTACCAGCACACAGTGTTGCCAAGATTACCAGCACGCGGTGTTGCCAAGAGTACCAGCACGCGGTGTTGCCAAGATTACCAGCACACAGTGTTGCCAAGATTACCAGCACACAGTGTTGCCAACATTACCAGCACGCTGTGTTGCCAATATTACCAGCACGCAGTGTTACCAACATTACCAGCACACAGTGTTGCCAACATTACCAGCATGCGGTGTTGCCAAGATTACTAGCATGCAGTGTTGCCAACATTAGCAAAACACAGTGTTGCCAAGATTACCAGCACACAGTGTTGCCAACATTACCAGAACACAGTGTTGCCAAGATTACCAGCACACAGTGTTGCCAACATTACCAGCACACAGTGTTGCCAAGATTACCAGTACGCAGTGTTGCCAAGATTATTAGCACGCAGTGTTGCCAAGATTATTAGCATGCAGTGTTGCCAAGATTACCAGCACACAGTGTTGCCAAGATTACCAGCACACAGTATTGCCAAGATTACCAGCACACAGTGTTGCCAAAATTACCAGCACACACTGTTGCCAACATTACCAGAACGCAGTGTTGCCAAGATTACCAACACGCAGTGTTGCCAAGATTACCAGCATGCAGTGTTGCCAAGATTACCAGCACACAGTGTTGCCAACATTACCAGCACACAGTGTTGCCAACATTACCAGCACGCGGTGTTGCCAACATTACCAGCACGCAGTGTTACCAACATTACCAGCACGCAGTGTTGAAAACATTACCGGCACACAGTGTTGCCAACATTACCAGCACACAGTGTTGCCAAGATTACCAGCACGCAGTGTTGCCAAGATTACCAGCACGCAGTGTTGCCAAGATTACCAGCACGCAGTGTTGCCACCTCTACGAGGAAGGCAGTGTTACCAAGATTGCCAGCACGCAGTGTTGCCAACATTACTAGCATGCAGTGTTGCCAAGATTACCATCACGCAATGTTGCCAAGATTACCATCACGCAGTGTTGCCAAGATTACCATCACGCAGTGTTGCCAAGATTACCATCACGCAGTGTTGCCAAGATTACCATCATGCAGTGTTGCCAAGATTACCAGCACGCAGTGTTGCCAAGATTACCAGCACGCAGTGTTGCCACCTCTACGAAGGATGCAGTGATGCCAAAATCAAAAGTAGGCAGTGTTGCCAAGATTACCATCACTCAGTGTTGCCAAGATTACCAGCACACAGTGTTGCCAAGATCATCAGCATACAGTGTTGCCACCTCTATGAGGGAGGTAGTGTTGCCGAGATCACCAAAGTATTACCACCTCTATGTGACGCTGTGACGGCAAACCAACACCACTTTGACGCTGTGATTGCCAGCACGCAGTATTGCCAAGATCATCAGCACGCAGTGTTGCCACCTCTACGAGGGAGACAGTGTTGCAAGATCACCAGTATGCAGCATTGCCCAAATCACCAACATGCAGGGTATGCTACCTCTCCGAGGGAGGCAGTGTTGCCAAGATCACCAGCACATAGTGTTGCCAAGATCACCAGCATGCAGTGTTGTCAAATCTACGAGGGAGGCAGTGTTGCCAAGATCACCAGAATGCAGTGTTGCCACCTCTACGAGGGAGGCAGTGTTGCCAAGATCACCAGGACGCAGTGTTACATCAGAGACAGTTATGTTCATGACTCACACTGTGTCATGAACACGTCACAGTTCCTACACTAACAGATCACTGGATCACAATGCTTCGTTTTAACACAGGATGACTGACTTCTGTTGATACTCATAATTATAACGACTAACTTCTGTTGATACTCATAATTATAACTACTAACTTCTGTTGCTACTCATAATTATAACGACTAACTTCTGTTGCTACTCATAATTATAACTACTAACTTCTGTTGATACTCATAATTATAACTACTAACTTCTGTTGCTACTCATAATTATAACTACTAACTTCTGTTGCTTCTCATAATTATAACTACTAACTTCTGTTGCTACTCATAATTATAACTACTAACTTCTGTTGCTACTCATAATTATAACTACTAACTTCTGTTGCTACTCATAATTATAACTACTAACTTCTGTTGCTACTCATAATTATAACTACTAACTTCTGTTGCTACTCATAATTATAACTACTAACTTCTGTTGCTACTCATAATTATAACTACTAACTTCTGTTGCTACTCATAATTATAACTACTAACTTCTGTTGATACTCATAATTATAACTACTAACTTCTGTTGCTACTCATAATTATAACTACTAACTTCTGTTGCTACTCATAATTATAACTACTAACTTCTGTTGCTACTCATAATTATAACTACTAACTTCTGTTGCTACTCATAATTATAACTACTAACTTCTGTTGCTACTCATAATTATAACTACTAACTTCTGTTGCTACTCATAATTATAACTACTAACTTCTGTTGCTACTCATAATTATAACTACTAACTTCTGTTGCTACTCATAATTATAACTACTAACTTCTGTTGCTACTCATAATTATAACTACTAACTTCTGTTGCTACTCATAATTATAACTACTAACTTCTGTTGATACTCATAATTATAACTACTAACTTCTGTTGCTACTCATAATTATAACTACTAACTTCTGTTGCTACTCATAATTATAACTACTAACTTCTGTTGCTACTCATAATTATAACTACTAACTTCTGTTGCTACTCATAATTATAACTACTAACTTCTGTTGCTACTCATAATTATAACTACTAACTTCTGTTGCTACTCATAATTATAACTACTAACTTCTGTTGCTACTCATAATTATAACTACTAACTTCTGTTGCTACTCATAATTATAACTACTAACTTCTGTTGCTACTCATAATTATAACTACTAACTTCTGTTGCTACTCATAATTATAACTACTAACTTCTGTTGCTACTCATAATTATAACTACTAACTTCTGTTGATACTCATAATTATAACTACTAACTTCTGTTGATACTCATAATTATAACTACTAACTTCTGTTGATACTCATAATTATAACTACTAACTTCTGTTGATACTCATAATTATAACTACTAACTTCTGTTGATACTCATAATTATAACTACTAACTTCTGTTGCTACTCATAATTATAACTACTAACTTCTGTTGCTACTCATAATTATAACTACTAACTTCTGTTGCTACTCATAATTATAACTACTAACTTCTGTTGCTACTCATAATTATAACTACTAACTTCTGTTGCTACTCATAATTATAACTACTAACTTCTGTTGATACTCATAATTATAACTACTAACTTCTGTTGATACTCATAATTATAACTACTAACTTCTGTTGATACTCATAATTATAACTACTAACTTCTGTTGATACTCATAATTATAACTACTAACTTCTGTTGATACTCATAATTATAACTACTAACTTCTGTTGATACTCATAATTATAACTACTAACTTCTGTTGATACTCATAATTATAACTACTAACTTCTGTTGCTACTCATAATTATAACTACTAACTTCTGTTGATACTCTTATAAAGGAATTTATCGCACGTGATGTTATTCTTCGTCTTACTTACAAAAAATATCAACTTTTTTTAGTATTTATTTTGGATCGTCGGGAAATTTTGGAAGAGAAGTTTTGGAAAATGATCTGGGCAGCTTATTTATTAAAATTATCAGCTAAGACATCAATTAATTTATTCCTTAATGAATATATCTTAACCAAGACACTTGCTTGTTGTCTAACAAATATCTTAAATACATCACTGGTATCATAAATAATTGCTTAAGGGTCACGTAAGTTCATTCCTATCACAGATCGCAAGACTGTCTCTCTTGAGGCTGAGAGACAGTGTGGCCGTGTGAGGCTGAGAGACAGTGTGGCCGTGTGAGGCTGAGAGACAGTGTGGCCGTGTGAGGCTGAGAGACAGTGTGGCCGTGTGAGGCTGAGAGACAGTGTGGCCGTGTGAGGCTGAGAGACAGTGTGGCCGTGTGAGGCTGCTCTCAACAATGAGAAATTAAGCTGACTTTCAGAGAGACACAGGGGAATTATCTGCGTCTTTCTGACGCGCGCACACAGAGCGGACCTAGCAGAGACCAACGAAGAAGCGGGGCAAGGAACTGTGAATCGACCCCTGCAGCCGCAAATAGGTGAGTACACACACATACACACACACACACACCGGACACCATAGCTCTCACAGAAACCAAGCTTACATGTATGATAACAGATAGGGCATTCTGCTTGAAGGATAGGAGTAGGAGGCAGAGAGTGTGTTTTCCTGGGGCTGGGATGAAGGATATTGTTAGCCGTCTGGATGACATCATGAGAGGTAATGGGAGCAATCCTATTATCTGTCTCAGTGCTGGAGGCAACGATGTTGGCAGACGTAGGAGTGAGGACCTGATTAGCAGGTATAGCTCAGCAATAGAGATAATTAGGAGGAAGGGTGGGAAACCTGTCATATGTGGCATTTTGCCAAAGAGAGGAGTTGGAAATGAATGGTTGTCCAGAGCAATTGGTGTCAATTGCTGGCTGGACAAATACTGTAAGGAAAATGCGGTAACATTCATTGACAACTGAGACCTCTTCTATGGCAGAAATGACATGTATGCCAGGGATGGGGTTCACTTATCTAGGTGTGGGGTGGGAGCACTGGCCAACGCAGCGGAGGGAGCTGTTAGGTCTTTAAACTAGGAATAGTTAGTGGTATGGGTTTTTGCGGGAAAACTGTGAAGTCTCAGGGTAGTAATATGAGTACTAGGAGAACTAGTAATAGGCAAAATGAGGTGGATATTGGAAAGCCAGTGGCACTAATTGAATAACAGAAAGGAGCAGGAAGGGTAAAGAGAGAGGAGGGTCTCTAAGTATTTATTACACAAATAGTCGCAGTGCTAGGAATAAGATGGACGAGTTGAGACTAGTTGCTAGCGCAGGTAACATAGATGTATTTGCCATTACTGAGACGTGGTTTAATTCAAAAAGTCGGGACATGCCTGCAGAATGTCACATTCAGGGTTTTAAATTGTTCCAAGTAGATAGAAGTATCGGGAAGGGGGGTGGGGTGGCATTGTATATCCGAGATCGCTTGAACTGTTGCATAAAAACGGGTATTAAGTCTGAAGTAACACATACAGAGTCTGTTTGGACAGAATTTTCAGAGGGGCATGAAAAATTAATTTTAGGTGTGATATACCGTCCCCCAAATTTAGATAGGGACCAGGGGAGACTACTATGGGAGGAAATTGTTAGGGCCACAAGGCACGATAATGTAGTAATTCTAGGAGACTTTAACTTTAGTCATATTGATTGGAATTTCTTGACTGGGAATTTAGGATCATACGACTTCTTAGAAATAGTTCAGGATTGTTTTCTGAAGCAGTTTGTGACAGAACCTACAAGGGGTAATAACCTGCTTGACTTAGTTCTGGCAAACAATGAATCCCTTGTTAATAATTTAGAAGTTTCAGAGGAACTGCGTGCTAGCGACCACCAATCAATTACATTTAGAACTGAATGGAAGTATGATAGTAGGGATAACTCAGTAACAGTCCCAGATTTTCGCTTAGCAGATTACGATGGGCTTAGAGAACACTTATCATCTGTTGACTGGGGTAACGAAGAGAGCTATCAATATGACAGTTTTCTGAACACAATACATGCTGCTCAAAGAACGTTTATCCCTTATAAAGAAATTAGATCAAATAGAAATGACCCAAAATGGATGAATAATAGGCTGAAATATCTACTAGGGCATAAGAAAGGAATTTATAGGCGTATCAAAAGAGGCGAGGGTCATCTTATGAATCAGTATATGGACATTAAGAGGGACATTAAAACGGGGATAAGAAAAGCTAAAAGGGACTATGAAATTAAAGTTGCTAGGGATTCTAAAACTAACCAAAAAAGTTTTTTCCAGGTATATAGAACAAAAGTCAGAGATAAGATAGGTCCCCTTAAAAATAACTATGGGCACCTTACTGACAAAGAGAATGAAATGTGCTCGATTTTAAATAATTATTTTCTCTCGGTTTTTACACAGGAAGACACTAATAATATTCCGGTAATTAATTTTTATAGTGGGCCAGAAGAAGATAAATTATGTAACATCACAGTCACTAGTGAAATGGTTGTGAAGCAGATAGACCGACTGAAGCAAAATAAGTCACCGGGTCCTGATGAGGTTTTTTCAAGGGTTCTAAAGGAATGCAAAATGAAAGTCTGTGAACCATTAACTAATATTTTTAATTTATCTCTTCAAACAGGTGTAGTGTCTGATATGTGGAAGATGGCTAATGTAATTCCTATTTTTAAAACAGGGGACAAGTCGTTACCGTCAAATTACCGCCCAATAAGCCTGACCTCAATTGTAGGCAAATTACTAGAGTCAATTATAGCTCAAATTATAAGAAGCCATCTCGATAAGCATAGCTTGATTAATGATACTCAGCATGGATTCACAAGAGGCCGGTCTTGTCTAACTAATTTATTAACTTTCTTCAGTAAAGCTTTTGAGGCTGTTGACCACGATAAAGAATTTGATATTATTTACTTAGATTTTAGTAAGGCATTTGATAGAGTTCCGCACCAAAGACTGTTGAAGAAAGTAGCAGCTCATGGCATTGGGGGAAGGGTGCTCTCGTGGATCGAATCATGGCTCACAGACAGGAAGCAGAGTGTCCATAAATGGGGTTAAATCCGAGTGGGGATCAGTAACAAGTGGCGTTCCACAGGGATCAGTCTTGGGCCCGTTGTTGTTTATAATATATATCAATGATCTTGATGAAGGAATTACTAGTGATATGAGCAAATTCGCCGATGACACGAAGATAGGTAGGATAATTGATTCAAACGTAGATGTTAGGGAACTTCAGGAGGATTTAGACAAACTCTACTCTTGGTCAGAAAACTGGCAGATGCAGTTCAATGTAGATAAATGCAAGGTTCTGAAGCTCGGGAGTGTCCATAACCCTAGCACTTATAAGTTAAATAATGTAGAAGTTAGCCATACAGATTGCGAAAAGGACTTGGGGGTTATGATAAGCAGCAACCTTAAACCAAGACAGCAATGCCTAAACGTACGTAATAAGGCAAATAGATTACTGGGATTTATATCAAGAAGTGTAAGCAACAGAAGTCCAGAGGTCATACTGCAGCTTTATACATCATTAGTAAGGCCTCACCTAGATTATGCAGCTCAATTCTGGTCTCCATATTACAGAATGGACATAAATTCGTTAGAAAACATTCAGCGTAGGATGACTAAATTAATACATAGCATTAGAAATCTTGCTTATGAAGAAAGATTGAAGACTCTTAAGTTAGATTCACTTGTTAGACGAAGAATGAGGGGAGACCTGATCGAAGTGTATAAGTGGAAGATAGGTATTAATAAAGGGGATATTAACAAGGTCTTGAGGATATCTCTCCAAGAGAGAACCCGCAGTAATGGATTTAAATTAGATAAGTTTAGATTTAGAAAG
The DNA here is from genome assembly GCF_026875155.1 of Cherax quadricarinatus. Classification (NCBI taxonomy): domain Eukaryota; kingdom Metazoa; phylum Arthropoda; class Malacostraca; order Decapoda; family Parastacidae; genus Cherax; species Cherax quadricarinatus. The sequence continues at coordinate 12,689,419 of NC_069405.1, forward strand.
GACATAGGAAAGTATTGGTTTGGAAATAGGGTAGTTGATGAGTGGAACAGTCTACCTAGTTGGGTTATTGAGGCTAGGACTTTGGGTAGTTTCAAATTTAGGTTGGATAAGTACATGAGTGGGAGGGGTTGGATTTGAGTGGGACTTGCACATCGGAGCTTGTTTCTTGGGTGGCATTGAAAATTGGGTTGGTCAAATGTTTGTTAGTGGGATGAATTGTAAAGGACGTGCCTAGTATGGGCCAACAGGCCTGCTGCAGTGTTCCTCCTTTCTTATGTTCTTATGCCATTTTTTCCAACGGGATACCAGATCCTGAGGAAAGACAGAGGGAACAAGGGTGGTGGAGGAGTGCCACTACTGATCAAAAACCGATGGAATTTTGATGAGCTGGAGAGAGGAGACAGCGGAGAAACAAGCGATTACATAGCGGGAACGCTTCACTCTGGAGGTCCCAAGGTGGTAATTGCAGTGATGTATAACCCACTACAGAACAGCAGGAGGCCAAGGCAAGAGTATGACGAGAGCAATAGAGCGATGGTTGACACACTGGCTGCAGTGGCCAGAAGAGCTCATGCATGCAGGGCAAAGCTCCTGATAACGGGTGACTTTAACCACAAGGAGATCGATTGGGAGAACTTGGAGCCACATGGGGGCCAAGATACATGGAGGGCTAAGATGATGGAGGTGGTACTGGAAAACTTCATGTACCAACACGTAAGTGACACTACAAGAGAGAGAGGAGAGGATGAACCAGCAAGACTGGACCTAGTATTCACCTTGAGTAGTGCAGATATTGAGGGCATCACATATGAAAGACCCTTTTGGGCCAGCGATCATGTGGTTTTAAGCTTCGAATACACAGTAGAGCTACAAGTGGAGGAGGAAGCAGGAAGGTCAGGGCTAATGAAGCCAAACTACAAGAAAGGGGACTACACGGGAATGAGGAACTTCCTGAACGGGGTTCAGTGGGACAGAGAACTGGCAGGGAAGCCAGTTAATGAGATGATGGAATATTTAACAACCATGTGAAAGGAGGCTGAGGAGAGGTTTGTACCCAAGGGTAACAGGAATAATGAAAAAACCAGAATGAGCCCATGGTTCACCCAAAGGTGCAGGGAGGCAAAAACCAAGTGTGCTAGGGAATGGAAGAAATATAGAAGGCAAAGGACCCAGGAGAATAAAGAGAGCAGTCGTAGAGCCAGAAATGAATATGTACATATAAGAAGGGAGGCCCAACGACAATATGAAAACGACATTGCAGCGAAAGCCAAATCGGACCCGAAGCTGTTATACAGCCACATCAGGAGGAAAACAACAGTCAAGGACCAGGTAATCAGGCTAAGGAAGGAAGGAGAGACAAGAAATGA
>NC_069405.1:12693285-12712631 GCF_026875155.1 Cherax quadricarinatus
ACTGGTGTCGCATACTCCAATATGGGCCTAACGTACACGGTGTACAGGGTCCTGAACGATTCCTTATTAAGATGTCGGAATCCTGTTCTGAGGTTTGCTAGGCGCCCATATGCTGCAGCAGTTATTTGGTTGATGTGCGCTTCAGGAGATGTGCCTGGTGTTATACTCACCCCAAGATCTTTTTCCTTGAGTGAGGTTTGTAGTCTCTGGCCCCCTAGATTGTATTCTGTCTGCGGTCTTCTTTGCCCTTCCCCAATCTTTATGACTTTGCACTTGGTGGGGTTGAACTCCAGGAGCCAATTGCTGGACCAGGTCTGCAGCCTGTCCATATCCATTTGTAGTTCTGCCTGGTCTTCGATCGGATGAATTCTTCTCATCAACTTCACGTCATCTGCAAACAGGGACACTTCGGAGTCTATTCCTTCCGTCATGTAGTTCACAAATACCAGAAACAGCACTGGTCCTAGGACTGACCCGTGGGACTTCCCTGGTCACAGGCGCCCACTCTGACACCTCGCCACATACCATGACTCGCTGCTGTCTTCCTGACAAGTATTCCCTGATCCATTGTAGTGCCTTCCCTGTTATCCCTGCTTTGTCCTCCAGTTTTTGCACTAATCCCTTGTGTGGAACTGTGTCAAACGCCTTCTTGCAGTCCAAGAAAATGCAATCCACCCACCCAACTCTCTCTTGTCTTACTGCTGTCACCATGTCATAGAACTCCAATAGGTTTGTGACACAGGATTTCGCGTCACTGAAACCATGTTGGCTGCTGTTGATGAGATCATTCCTTTCTAGGTGTTCCACCACTCTTCTCCTGATAATCTTCTCCATGACTTTGCATACTATACATGTCAGTGACACTGGTCTGTAGTTTAGCGCTTCATGTCTGTCTCCTTGTTTAAAGATTGGGACTACATTTGCTGTCTTCCATGCCTCAGGCAATCTCCTTGTTTCGATAGATGTATTGAATATTGTTGTTAGGGGTACACATAGCGCCTCTGCTCCCTCTCTCAGGACCCATGGAGAGATGTTATCCGGCCCCATTGCCTTTGAGGTATCTAGTTCACTCAGAAGCCTCTTCACTTCTTCCTCGGTTGTGTGTACTGTGTCCAGCACTTGGTGGTGTACCCCACCTCTCCGTCTTTCTGGAGCCCCCTCTGTGAACACTTCTTTGAATCTCTTGTTGAGTTCCTCACATACTTCACGGTCATATTTTGTTGTCTCTCCTCCTTCCTTCCTTAGCCTGATTACCTGGTCCTTAACTATTGTTTTCCTCCTGATGTGGCTGTATAACAGCTTCGGGTCCGATTTAGCTTTCGCTGTTATGTCGTTTTCATATTGTCGTTGGGCCTCCCTACTTATCTGTGCTTATTCATTTCTGGGTGTGTGTGTGTGTGTGTGTGTGTGTACTCACCTATTTGTGGTTGCAGGGTTCGAGTCACAGCTCCTGGCCCCGCCTCTTCGCTGATTGCTACTAGGTCCTCTGTCTCCCTGCCCCATGAGCTCTATCATACCTCGCCTTAAAACTATGTATGGTTCCTGCCTCCACCACATCACTTTCTGTGTGTGTGATCAAAATGTACTGCCCAAAATGCCCCGGTATGATAGTGACTTTCTTTGTTCTTAGCAAACCAAAATTATAATTACACATTGTAACCTTTACAGAGCAATAAACTCTTTATCTTTTGTTATCTCAAAGGTTTCAACTATTTCATCCAGTTGCTGAGAATTGGGGCGCGTACCCAGGATACAACAGGCATTACCACTGTGAACTGCTGCTCTGGGATCCTTACTTGCCATGATGAGTCTGTTGCCTGGCTGTTTAAGGAACTTGGATGAGCCAAGGGTCTCTGAAACTAGTGGAACAACCATACAATGTTCAACAAGGTCATTGTAACTTCCTAGATTTTTATGATTCTTTCCAGCTGTTAGCTGCACCTTCTTCCCCCCTTTTGTCTTAAAGATAGCTATCAGCCATTGTGAATACACATGTGTAGATAGAATTTTTCAGAGATGGGACACAGTAACAAGGGATCACAGTTTCAAGTTGGAAACTCAGATGAGTCAGAGGGGATGTTAGGAAGTATTTCTTCAGTTACAGAGTTGTCATGAATTGGAACAATCTGGAGAGTGATGTAGTGGAGGCAGGATCCATACAAAGGTTTAAAAAAGAGTTACGATAAAGCTCATGGAGCAGGGAGAGCGTGGACCTAGCAGCGACCAGCGAAGAGGCGGGGCCAAGAGCTGTGACTTGACCCCAGCAGGTGAGCATCACCTGCTTGCTGTCTGTTCAGACAGTAATGGTGGTAATTCCACCTGGACGCTTTTGATTACCACCATCCATCAGCATTGTTATGGCGGCTCCTCTTGATGACGTTGTTAAGCTCTACACGCCTGGCCATCTTCCCCTCACACCTGCACCAAACAACACCAAGATACACCAGTCATTCTACCGATACACTGCACTACATACACCTGCGTGTGACGAGGACACAGGCGTCAAGATCAAGTGACACACCAGTATATGTGATCTCTGGCTCGTGTGTGTGTGTACTCACCTAGTTGTACTCACCTAGTTGTAGTTGCAGGGGTCGATTCAGAGCTCCTGGCCCCCGCCTCTTCGCTGGTCGCTACTAGGTCACTCTCCCTGAACCGTGAGCTTTATCATACCTCTGCTTAAAGCTATGTATGGATCCTGCCTTCACTACATCGCTTCCCAAACTATTCCACTTCCTGACTACTCTGTGGCTGAAGAAATACTTCCTAACATCACTGTGATTCATCTGTGTCTACAACTTCCAACTGTGTCCTCTTGTTACTTTGTCGTGTGTGTGTGTGTGTGTGTGTGTGTGTGTGTGTGTGTGTGTGGGGTGTTGTGTGTGTGTGTGTGTGTGTGGTGTGTGTGTGTGTGTGTGTGTGTATGTGTGTGTGTGTGTGTGTGTGTATGTGTGTGTGTGTGTGTGTGTGTATGTGTGTGCGTGTGCATATACACTCACTTTAATAAGTTTAAATGGATGGAGCTCTATCTCCTGGACTCCGCTACATAAATAACAATAATTATATTAATGACAAATAATACCGAAGGGGAGAACAAGACACATGTGCTCGCCTGCGCAGCGCATTTCTTCAGACGCAGAATGCTGTTGCGCAGCCGAAGGCTTTGGCAGTGAAGATTACTAAGTGCTACATCAACCTGGTGTGTGTGGGCACGTATATATGAACATCAATTCTGCGGTAGACCTATGAATGGAAAAGCTGCAGAAGGCCTACTGACCCACTTGTGTGTCAGCAGACCTAGGCACCAGCCACCCTTGACTGGCCCTGCAGCTGGAGTCTAACACTGGCATTATCTCTCCACCTTATAACTCTCGCAGTTCAAAATTCCTGCCTCTCTGTACTCGCGTAGGCTCTCATTGACAAGACTGTCATAACTGTCAATCATTGACAAGACTGTCATAACTGTCAGTCATTGACAAGACTGTCATAACTGTCAGTCATTGACAAGAAATGTCATAACTGTCAGTCATTGACAAGACTGTCATAACTGTCAGTCATTGACAAGACTGTCATAACTGTCAGTAATTGACAAGACTGTCATAACTGTCAGTCATTGACAAGACTGTCATAACTGTCAGTCATTCACAAGACTGTCAAAACTGTCATAACTGTCAGTCATTGACAAGACTGTCATAACTGTCAGTCATTGACAAGACTGTCATAACTGTCAGTCATTGACAAGACTGTCATAACTGTCAGTCATTGACAAGACTGTCATAACTGTCAGTCATTCACAAGACTGTCATAACTGTCAGTCATTGACAAGACTGTCATAACTGTCAGTCATTGACAAGACTGTCATAACTGTCAGTCATTGACAAGACTGTCATAAACTGTCAGTCATTGACAAGACTGTCATAACTGTCAGTCATTGACAAGACTGTCATAACTGTCAGTCATTGACAAGACTGTCATAACTGTCAGTCATTGACAAGACTGTCATAACTGTCAGTCATTGACAAGACTGTCATAACTGTCAGTCATTCACAAGACTGTCATAACTGTCAGTCATTCACAAGACTGTCATAACTGTCAGTCATTCACAAGACTGTCATAACTGTCAGTCATTCACAAGACTGTCATAACTGTCAGTCATTGACAAGACTGTCAAAACTGTCAGTCATTCACAAGACTGTCATAACTGTCAGTCATTGACAAGACTGTCATAACTGTCAGTCATTCACAAGACTGTCATAACTGTCAGTCATTGACAAGACTGTCATAACTGTCAGTCATTCACAAGACTGTCATAACTGTCAGTCATTCACAAGACTGTCCCTAACCTGTCGTCATTTTCACAAGACTGTCATAACTGTCAGTCATTGACAAGACTGTCATAACTGTCAGTCATTCACAAGACTGTTAACAACCTAACCACTCTACTGTGATTGTTAACAGCCTAACCACTCTACTGTGATTGTTAACAACCTAACCACTCTACTGTGATTGTTAACTGCCTAACCACTCTACTATGATTGTTAACAACCTAACCACTCTACTGTGATTGTTAACCTAACCACTCCACTGTGATTGTTAATAACCTAACCACTCTACTGTGATTGTTAACAACCTAACCACTCTACTGTGATTGTTAACAACCTAACCACTCTACTGTGATTGTTAACAACCTAACCACTCTACTGTGATTGTTAACAACCTAACCACTCTACTGTGATTGTTAACAACCTAACCACTCTACTGTGATTGTTAACAACCTAACCACTCTACTGTGATTGTTAACAACCTAACCACTCTACTGTGATTGTTAACAACCTAACCACTCTACTGTGATTGTTAACAACCTAACCACTCTACTGTGATTGTTAACAACCTAACCACTCTACTGTGATTGTTAACAACCTAACCACTCTACTGTGCTTGTTAACAGCCTAACCACTCTACTGTGATTGTTAACCTAACCACTCTACTGTGATTGTTAACAACCTAACCACTCTACTGTGATTGTTAACAACCTAACCACTCTACTGTGATTGTTAACAACCTAACCACTCTACTGTGATTGTTAAAAAACCTAACCACTCTACTGTGATTGTTAACAACCTAAAAACCTAACTGTGATTGTTAACAACCTAACCACTCTACTGTGATTATTAACAACCTAACCACTCTACTGTGATTGTTAACAACCTAACCACTCTACTGTGATTGTTAACAACCTAACCACTCTACTGTGAATGTTAACCTAACCACTCTACTGTGATTAACAACCTAACCACTCTACTGTGATTAACAACCTAACCACTCTACTGTGATTGTTAACAACCTAACCACTCTACTGTGATTGTTAACAACCTAACCACTCAACTGTGATTGTTAACCTAACCACTCTACTGTGATTGTTAACAACCTAACCACTCTACTGTGAATGTTAACCTAACCACTCTACCGTGATTAACAACCTAACCACTCTACTGTGATTAACAACCTAACCACTCTACTGTGATTGTTAACAATCTAACCACTCTACTGTGATTGTTAACAACCTAACCACTCTACTGTGATTGTTAACAACCTAACCACTCTACTGTGATTGTTAACAACCTAACCACTCTACTGTGATTGTTAACAACCTAACCACTCTACTGTGATTGTTAACCTAACCACTCTACTGTGATTTGTCAACTGCCTAACCACTCTACTTGTGATTGCTAACAACCTAACCACTCTACTGTGATTGTTAACAACCTAACCACCCCTACTGTGATTGTTAACAACCTAACCACTCTACTGTGATTGTTAACAACCTAAACCACTCCACTGTGATTGTTAACACCTAACCACTCTACTGTGATTGTTAACCTAACCACTCTACTGTGATTGTTAACCTAACCACTCTACTGTGATTGTTAACAACCTAACCACTCTACTGTGATTGTTAACAGCCTAACCACTCTACTGTGATTGTTAACAACCTAACCACTCTACTGTGATTGTTAACAACCTAACCACTCTACTGTGATTGTTAACAACCTAACCACTCTACTGTGATTGTTAACAACCTAACCACTCAACTGTGATTGTTAACCTAACCACTCTACTGTGATTGTTAACAACCTAACCACTCTACTGTGAATGTTAACCTAACCACTCTACCGTGATTAACAACCTAACCACTCTACTGTGATTAACAACCTAACCACTCTACTGTGATTGTTAACAATCTAACCACTCTACTGTGATTGTTAACAACCTAACCACTCTACTGTGATTGTTAACAACCTAACCACTCTACTGTGATTGTTAACAACCTAACCACTCTGCTGTGATTGTTAACAACCTAACCACTCTACTGTGATTGTTAACCTAACCACTCTACTGTGATTGTTAACTGCCTAACCACTCTACTGTGATTGCTAACAACCTAACCACTCTACTGTGATTGTTAACAACCTAACCACTCTACTGTGATTGTTAACAACCTAACCACTCTACTGTGATTGTTAACAGCCTAACCACTCTACTGTGATTGTTAACCTAACCACTCTACTGTGATTGTTAACCTAACCACTCTACTGTGATTGTTAACAACCTAACCACTCTACTGTGATTGTTAACAGCCTAACCACTCTACTGTGATTGTTAACAACCTAAAACCCCTCTACTGTGATTGTTAACAACCTAACCACTCTACTGTGATTGTTAACAACCTAACCACTCTACTGTGATTGTTAACAACCTAACCACTCTACGTGATTGTTAACAACCTAACCACTCTACTACGATTGTTAACCTAACCACTCTACTGTGATTGTTAACAACCTAACCACTCTAAATGGGGATTGTTAACAACCTAACCACTCTACTGTGATTGTTAACAGCCTAACCACTCTACTGTGATTGTTTTAACACCTAACCACTCTACTGTGATTGTTAACAACCTAACCACTCTACTGTGATTGTTAAAAGCCTAACCACTCTACTGTGATTGTTAACAACCTAACCACTCTACTGTGATTGTTAACAACCTAACCACTCTACTGTCATTGTTAACAACCTAACCACTCTACTGTGATTGTTAACAAACCCAACCACTCTACTGTAATTGTTAACAACATAACCACTCTACTGTGAAATTTTTAACAACCTAACCACTCTACTGTGATTGTTAACACCTAACCACTCTACTGTGATTGTAACAACTAACCACTCTACTGTGATTGTTAACACCCAACCACTCTACTGAGATTGTTAACAACCTAACCACTCTACTGTGATTGTTAACAACCTAACCACTCTACTGTGATTGTTAACAACCTAACCACTCTACTGTGATTGTTAACCTAACCACTCTACTGTGATTGTTAACAACCTAACCACTCTACTGTGATTGTTAACAAATTAACCACTCTACTGTGATTGTTAACCTAACCACTCTACTGTGATTGTTAACAACCTAACCACTCTACTGTGATTGTTAACAACCTAACCACTCTACTGTGATTGTTAACAACCTAACCACTCTACGTGATTGTTAACAACCTAACCACTCTACTATGATTGTTAACAACCTAACCACTCTACTGTGATTGTTAACAACCTAACCACTCTACTGTGATTGTTAACAACCTAACCACTCTACTGTGATTGTTAACCTAACCACTCTACTGTGATTGTTAACAGCCTAACCACTCTACTGTGATTGTTAACCTAACCACTCTACTGTGATTGTTAACAACCTAACCACTCTACTGTGATTGTTAACAACCTAACCACTCTACTGTGATTAACAACCTAATCACTCTACTGTGATTGTTAACAACCTAACCACTCTACTGTGATTGTTAACAACCTAACCACTCTACTGTGATTGTTAACAACCTAACCACTCTACTGTGATTGTTAACAACCTAACCACTCTACTGTGACTTGTTAACAACCTAACCACTCTACTGTGATTGTTAACAACCTAACCACTCTACTGTGATTGTTAAAAACCTAACCACTCTACTGTGATTGTTAACAACCTAACCACTCTACTGTGATTGTTAACAACCTCACCACTCTACTGTGATTGTAACAACCTAAAACCCCTCTACTGTGATTGTTAACCAACCACTCTACTGTGATGTTAACCTAACCACTCTACTGTGATTGTTAACTACCTAACCACTCTACTGTGATTGTTTAACCTAACCACTACTAAATGTGATTGTTAACCTAACCACTCTACTGTGATTGTTAACAACCTAACCACTCTACTGTGATTGTTTAACAACCTAACCACTCTACTGTGATTGTTAACACCTAACCACTCTACTGTGATTGTTAACAATCTAACCACTTTTACTGTGATTGTTAACAACCTAACCACTCTACTGTGATTGTTAACAACCTAACCACTCTACTGTGATTGTTAACACTAACCACTCTACTGTGATTGTTAACAACCTAACCACTCTACTGTGATTGTTAACAACCTAACGACCTCTACTGTGATTGTTAACAACCTAACCACTCTACTGTGATTGTTAACAACCTAACCACTCTACTGTGATTGTTAATAGCCTAACCACTCTACTGTGATTGTTAACAACCTAACCACTCTACTGTGATTGTTAACAACCTAACCAAATCTACTGTGATTGTTAACAACCTAACCACTCTACTGTGATTGTTAACAACCTAAAAACTCTACTGTGATTGTTAACAACCTAACCACTCTACTGTGATTGTTAACAACCTAACCACTCTACTGTGATTGTTAACAACCTAAAAACTCTACTGTGATTGTTAACAACCTAACCACTCTACTGTGATTATTAACAACCTAACCACTCTACTGTGATTGTTAACAACCTAACCACTCTACTGTGATTGTTAACAACCTAACCACTCTACTGTGATTGTTAACCTAACCACTCTACTGTGATTAACAACCTAACCGCTCTACTGTGATTAACAACCTAACCACTCTACTGTGATTGTTAACAACCTAACCACTCTACAGTGATTGTTAACAACCTAACCACTCAACTGTGATTGTTAACCTAACCACTCTACTGTGATTGTTAACAGCCCAACCACTCTACTGTGATTGTTAACAACCTAACCACTCTACTGTGATTGCTAACAACCTAACCACTCTACTGTGATTGTTAACAACGTAACCACTCTACTGTGATTAACAACCTAATCACTCTACTGTGATTGTTAACAACCTAACCACTCTACTGTGATTGTTAACAACCTAACCACTCTACTGTGATTGTTAACAACCTAACCACTCTACTGAGATTGTTTAAGAACCTAAACCACTCTACTGTGATTGTTAACAACCTAACCACTCTACTGTGATTGTTTTAAAAACCTAACCACTCTACTGTGATTGTTAACAACCTAACCACTCTACGGTGATTGTTAACATCCTAACCACTCTACTGTGATTGTTAAAAACCTAACCACTCTACTGTGATTGTTAACAACCTAACCACTCTACTGTGATTGTTAACAACCTAACCACTCTACTGTGATTGTTAACAACCTAACCACTCTACTGTGATTGTTAACCTAACCACTCTACTGTGATTGTTAACCTAACCACTCTACTGTGATTGTTAACTACCTAACCACTCTACTGTGATTGTTAACAACCTAACCACTCTACTGTGATTGTTAACCTAACCACTCTACTGTGATTGTTAACAACCTAACCACTCTACTGTGATTGTTAACAACCTAAAACCCCTCTACTGTGATTGTTAACAACCTAACCACTCTACTGTGATTGTTAACAATCTAACCACTCTACTGTGATTGTTAACAACCTAACCACTCTACTGTGATTGTTAACAACCTAACCACTCTACTGTGATTGTTAACCTAACCACTCTACTGTGATTGTTAACAACCTAACCACTCTACTGTGATTGTTAACAACCTAACCACTCTGTGATTGTTAACAACCTAACCACTCTACTGTGATTGTTAACAACCTAACCACTCTACTGTGATTGTTAATAGCCTAACCACTCTACTGTGATTGTTAACAACCTAACCAACTCTACTGTGATTGTTAACAACCTAACCACTCTAAATGTGATTGTTAACAACCTAACCACTCTACTGTGATTGTTAACAACCTAACCACTCTACTGTGATTGTTAACAACCTAACCACTCTACTGTGATTGTTAACAACCTAACCACTCTACTGTGATTGTTAACAACCTAAAAACTCTACTGTGATTGTTAACAACCTAACCACTCTACTGTGATTATTAACAAACTAACCACTCTACTGTGATTATTAACAACCTAACCACTCTACTGTGATTGTTAACAACCTAACCACTCTACTGTGATTGTTAACAACCTAACCACTCTACTGTGATTGTTAACCTAACCACTCTACCGTGATTAACAACCTAACCGCTCTACTGTGATTAACAAACTAACCACTCTACTGTGATTGTTAACAACCTAACCACTCTACTGTGATTGTTAACCTAACCACTCTACTGTGATTAACAACCTAACCACTCTACTGTGATTATTAACAACCTAACCACTCTACTGTGATTAACAACCTAACCACTCTACTGTGATTGTTAACAACCTAACCACTCTACTGTGATTGTTAACCTAACCACTCTACTGTGATTAACAACCTAACCACTCTACTGTGATTAACAACCTAACCACTCTACTGTGATTGTTAACACCTAACCACTCTACTGTGATTGTTAACAAAACCCAACCACTCAACTGTGATTGTTAACCTAACCACTCTAAATGTGATTGTTAACAGCCTAACCACTCTACTGTGATTGTTAACAACCTAACCACTCTACTGTGATTGTTAACAACCTAACCACTCTACTGTGATTGTTAACAACCTAACCACTCTACGTGATTTTTAACAACCTAACACTCTACTGTGATTGTTAACAACCTAACCACTCTACTGTGATTGTTAACAACCTAACCACTCTACTGTGATTGTTAACAACCTAACCACTCTACTGTGATTGTTAACAACCTAACCACTCTACTGTGATTGTTAACAACCTAACCACTCTACTGTGATTGTTAACAACCTAACCACTCTACTGTGATTGTTAACAACCTAACCACTCTACTGTGATTGTTAAAAACCTAACCACTCTACTGTGATTGTTAACAACCTAACCACTCTACTGTGATTGTTAACAACCTAACCACTCTACTGTGATTGTTAACAACCTAACCACTCTACTGTGATTGTTAACAACCTAACCACTCTACTGTGACTGTTAACCTAACCACTCTACTGTGATTGTTAACCTAACCACTCTACTGTGATTGTTAACTACCTAACCACTCTACTGTGATTGTTAACAACCTAACCACTCTACTGTGATTGTTAACAACCTAACCACTCTACTGTGATTGTTAACAACCTAACCACTCTACTGTGATTAACAACCTAACCACTCTACTGTGATTGTTAACAACCTAACCACTCTACTGTGATTGTTAACAACCTAACCACTCTACTGTGATTGTTAACAATCTAACCACTCTACTGTGATTGTTAACAACCTAACCACTCTACTGTGATTGTTAACAACCTAACCACTCTACTGTGATTGTTAACAACCTAACCACTCTACTGTGATTGTTAACAACCTAACCACTCTACTGTGATTGTTAACAACCTAACCACTCTACTGTGATTGTTAACAACCTAACCACTCTACTGTGATTGTTAACAACCTAACCACTCTACTGTGATTGTTAACAACCTAACCAGTCTACTGTGATTGTTAACAACCTAACCACTCTACTGTGATTGTTAATAGCCTAACTACTCTACTGTCATTGTTAACAACCTAACCACTCTACTGTGATTGTTAACAACCTAACCACTCTACTGTGATTAACAACCTAACCACTCTACTGTGATTGTTAACAGCCTAACCACTCTACTGTGTTTGTTAACAACCTAACCACTCTACTGTGATTGTTAACAACCTAACCACTCTACTGTGATTAACAACCTAAAAACTCTACTGTGATTGTTAAGAACCTAACCACTCTACTGTGATTGTTAACAACCTAAACACTCTACTGTGATTGTTAACAACCTAACCACTCTACTGTGATTGTTAAACTAACCACTCTACTGTGATTAACAACCTAACCACTCTACTGTGATTAAGAACGTAACCACTCTACTGTGATTGTTAACAACCTAACGACTCTACTGTGATTGTTAACAACCTAACCACTCAACTGTGATTGTTAACCTAACCACTCTACTGTGATTGTTAACAACCTAACCACTCTACTGTGATTGTTAACAACCTAACCACTCTACTGTGATTAACAACCTAATCACTCTACTGTGATTGTTAACATCCTAATCACTCTACTGTGATTGTTAACAACCTAACCACTCTACTGTGATTGTTAACAACCTAACCACTCTACTGTGATTGTTAACTTAACCACTCCAATGTGATTGTTAACAACCTAACCACTCCACTGTGATTGTTAACAACCTAACCACTCTACTGTGATTGTTAACAACCTAACCACTCTACTGTGATTGTTAACAACCTAACCACTCTACTGTGATTGTTAACAACCTAACCACTCTACTGTGATTGTTAACAACCTAACCACTCTACTGTGATTGTTAACAACCTAACCACTCTACTGTGATTGTTAACCTAACCACTCTACTGTGATTGTTAACCTAACCACTCTACTGTGATTGTTAACTACCTAACCATTCTACTGTGATTGTTAACAACCTAACCACTCTACTGTGATTGTTAACAACCTAACCACTCTACTGTGATTGTTAACAACCTAACCACTCTACTGTGATTGTTAACAACCTAAACACTCTACTGTGATTGTTAACAACCTAACCACTCTACTGTGATTGTAAATAGCCTAACCACTCTACTGTGATTGTTAACAACCTAACCACTCTACTGTGATTGTTAACCTAACCACTCTACTGTGATTGTTAACAACCTAACTACTCTACTGTGATTGTTAACAACCTAACCACTCTGCTGTGATTGTTAACAACTTTAACCACTCTACTGTGATTGTTAACAATCCCAACCACTCTACTGTGATTGTTAACAACCTAACCACTCTACTGTGATTGTTAACAACCTAACCACTCTACTGTGATTGTTAACAACCTAACCACTCTACTGTGATTGTTAACAACCTTACCACTCTACTGTGATTGTTAACAACCTAACCACTCTACTGTGATTGTTAACAACCTAACCACTCTACTGTGATTGTTAACAACCTAACCACTCTACTGTGATTAACAACCTAACCACTTTACTGTGATTGTTAACAACCTAACCACTCTACTGTGATTGTTAACAACCTAACCACTCTACTGTGATTGTTAACAACCTAACCACTCTACTGTGATTGTTAACAACCTAACCACTCTTCTGTGATTGTTAACAACCTAACCACTCTACTATGATTGTTAACAACCTAACCACTCTACTGTGATTGTTAACAACCTAACCACTCTATGACTGCTAACAACCTAACCACTCTACTGTGATTGTTAACAGCCTAACCACTCTACTGTGATTGTTAACAGCCTAACCACTCTACTGTGATTGTTAACAGCCTAACCACTCTACTGTGATTGTTAACAGCCTAACTTGTCTACTGTGATTAACAGCCTAACCACTCTACTATGATTGTTAACAACCTAACCACTCTACTGTGATTGTTAACAACCTAACTACTCTATGACTGCTAACAACCTAACCACTCTATTGTGATTGTTAACAGCCTAACCACTCTACTGTGATTGTTAACAGCCTAACCACTCTACTGTGATTGTTAACAGCCTAACCACTCTACTGTGATTGTTAACAACCTAACCACTCTACTGTGATTGTTAACAGCCTAACCACTCTACTATGATTGTTAACCTAACCACTCTACTGTGATTGTTAACAGCGTAACCACTCTACTATGATTGTTAACCTAACCACTCTACTGTGATTGTTAACAACCTAACCACTCTATGACTGCTAACAACCTAACCACTCTACTGTGATTGTTAACAGCCTAACCACTCTACTGTGATTGTTAACAGCCTAACCACTCTACTGTGATTGTTAACAGCCTAACCACTCTACTGTGATTGTTAACAGCCTAACCACTCTACTGTGATTGTTAACAGCCTAACCACTCTACTGTGATTGTTAACAGCCTAACCACTCTACTGTGATTGTTAACAACCTAACCACTCTACTATGATTGTTAACCTAACCACTCTACTGTGATTGTTAACAACCTAACCACCTACTGACTGCTAACAACCTAACCACTCTACTGTATTGTTAACACCTAACCACTCTAACTGTGATTGTTAACAGCCTAACCACTCTACTGTGATTGTTAACAGCCTAACCACTCTACTGTGATTGTTAACAACCTAACCACTCTACTATGATTGTTAACCTAACCACTCTACTGTGATTGTTAACAACCTAACCACTCTACTGTGATTGTTAACAGCCTAACCACTCTACTGTGATTGTTAACAACCTAACCACTCTCTGTGATTGTTAACACCTAACCACTCTACTGTGATTGTTAACAAACCTAACCACTCTACTGTGATTGTTAACAGACTAACCACTTTACTGTGATTGTTAACAGCCTAACCACTTTACTGTGATTGTTAACAGCCTAACCACTTTACTGTGATTGTTAACAGCCTAACCACTCTGCTGTGATTGTTAACAGCCTAACCACTCTACTGTGATTGTTAACAGCCTAACCACTCTACTGTGATTGTTAACAGCCTAACCACTCTACTGTGATTGTTAACAGCCTAACCACTCTACTGTGATTGTTAACAGCCTAACCACTCTACTGTGATTGTTAACAGCCTAACCACTCTACTGTGATTGTTAACAACCTAACCACTCTACTGTGATTGTTAACAGCCTAACCACTCTAATAGCCCGTATATTTACAGGTTAATATACATTTATTTTGCTGACTCTAGCTGACATTTGGAACATTGTATTATCATGTAAGCCGTTTAACATCAATGGAAGACATAACGGTGGGGGGGGGGGCGAGGGGTATTAGCGGTCGACGACCCCTCTCCTCCACATATTTTTTTCCTCGCTGTTCCCTCATTTGTGTCATCACTTTTTATTCTTCTTTCTCTTTTCCTTCATATACCTTTACCTTCATTTAAATATTCCCCCCCTATGAGCCCCACCCCCCCAGGTCCACCACCGCCTGACGCGCCTCACTTGTTATCACCAGCTGATTTTTGTTTACCTTGGAGGGAGCGAGCACTGCAAGTGGGGGCTGTTGTTGTTGCTGTTGTTGCTTTTTTTGTTGCTGCTGTTGTTGCTCTTGTTGCTGCTGTTGTCGTTGCTGCTGTTGCTGTTGTTGCTGCTGTTGTTGCTGTTGTTGTTGCTGCTATTGCTGCTGTTGTTGGTGCTGTTGCTGCTGTTGTTGCTGCTGCTGCTGTTGCTGCTGTTGCTGTTGCTGCTGTTGCTGTTGTTGTTGCTGTTGTTGCTTTTGTTGTTGGTGCTGTTGCTGCTGTTGTTGCTGCTGCTGCTGTTGCTGCTGTTGCTGCTGCTGTTGCTACTTCTGCTGTTGGTGCTGCTGCTGTTGCTGTTGCTGTTGTTGTTGCTGATGCTGTTGCTGTTGCTGCTGTTGTCGTTGCTGCTGTTGCTGTTGTTGCTGCTGTTGTTGCTGTTGTTGTTGCTGCTATTGCTGCTGTTGTTGTTGTTGCTGCTATTGCTGCTGCTGTTGTTGCTGCTGTTGTTGCTGTTGCTGCTGTTGTTGCTGCTGCTGCTGCTGTTGTTGGTGCTGCTGCTGCTGTTGTTGGTGCTGCTGCTGCTGTTGTCGTTGCTGCTGTTGCTGTTGTTGCTGCTGTTGTTGCTGTTGTTGTTGCTGCTATTGCTGCTGCTGTTGTTGCTTCTGTGGCTGCTGTTGCTGCTGTTGATGTTGCTACTGTTGTTGCTGTTGCTGCTGTTGCTGTACTTGCTGCTGTTACTGTACTTGCTGCTGTTGTTGCTGCTGTTGGGGCTACTGCTTCTGTTACTGCGCGCTCTCTCTCTCGCTATATATATATATATATATATATATATATATATATATATATATATATATATATATATATAGTGCTGCAATAGCAGCAACAGCAGCAGCAACACAGACCCCAACTTATGCCTAGAACAAATTAACTCGGTGGCACTCGATGTATGCTCAAGGTTTATTCCTTTAAGAAAAAGGAGTAGATGTAAAATAGAAAGAGACAGGTGCTCCCTTTACAGGCGACGAAAAAGAATAACAGAGCGGCTAAAAGAGGCCAATATATCTGAAATGCGTAGGGAGACACTGGTCAGAGAAATAGCAAACATCGAATTTAAGCTAAAGGAATCTTATAGGAGTCACGAATCGCGGAAAGAGCTAAAAGTCATAAATGAAATCGAAAGAAACCCAAAGTATTTCTTTTCTTATGCCAAATCAAAGTCGAGAACAACATCCAGTATTGGGCCCTACTTAAACAAGATGGGTCCTACACAGATGACAGCAAGGAAATGAGTGAGCTACTCAAGTCCCAATATGACTCAGTTTTTAGCAAGCCGCTAACCAGACTGAGAGTCGAAGATCTAAATGATTTTTTTATGAGAGAGCCACAGAATTTGGTTAACACAAGCCTATCTGATGTTATCCTGACGCCAAATGACTTCGAACAGGCGATAAATGACATGCCCATGCACTCTGCCCCAGGGCCAGACTCATGGAACTCCGTGTTCATCAAGAACTGCAAGAAGCCCCTATCACGAGCCTTTTCCATCCTATGGAGAGGGAGCATGGACACGGGGGTCGTCCCACAGTTACTAAAAACAACAGACATAGCCCCACTCCACAAAGGGGGCTGTAAAGCAATAGCCAAGAACTACAGACCGATAGCACTAACATCCCACATCATAAAAATCTTTGAAAGAGTCCTAAGAAGCAAGATCACCACCCATCTAGAAACCCATCAATTAAACAACCCAGGGCAACATGGGTTTAGAGCAGGTCGCTCCGGTCTGTCCCAACTACTGGATCACTACAACAAGGCCCTAGATGCACTAGAAGACAAAAATAATGCAGATGTAATATATACAGACTTTGCAAAAGCCTTCGACAAGTGTGACCATGGCGAAATAGCGCACAAAATGCGTGCTAAAGGAATAACAGGAAAAGTTGGTAGATGGATCTATAATTTCCTCAAAACAGAACACAAAGAGTAGTAGTCAACAGAGTAAAGTCCGAGGCGGCTACGGTGAAAAGCTCTGTTCCACAAGGCACAGTACTCGCTCCCATCTTGTTTCTCATCCTCATATCTCACATAGACAAGGATGTCAGCCACAGCACCGTGTCTTCCTTTGCAGATGACACCCGAATCTGCATGACAGTGTCTTCCATTACAGACACTGCAAGGTTCCAGGCGGACATCAACCAAATCTTTCAATGGGCTGCAGAAAACAATATGAAGTTCAACGATGAGAAATTTCAATTACTCCGATATGGTAAACACGAGGAAATTAAAACTTTATCAGAGTACAAAACAAATTCCGGCCACAAAATAGAGAGGAAAACCAACGTCAAAGACCTGGGAGTGATCATGTCGGAGGATCTTACCTTCAAAGACCATAACATTGTATCAAACGAATCTGCTAGAAAAATGACAGGATGGATAATGAGAACATTCAAAACTAGGGATGCCAAGCCCATGATGACACTCTTCAGGTCGCTTGTTCTATCTAGGCTGGAATATTGCTGCACACTAACAGCACCTTTCAAGGCAGGTGAAATTGCTGACCTAGAAAATGTACAGAGAACCTTCACGGCGCGCATAACGGAGATAAAACACCTCAATTACTGGGAGCGCTTGAAGTTCCTGAACCTGTACTCCCTGGAACGCAGGCGGGAGAGATACATGATTATATACACCTGGAAAATCCTAGAGGGACTAGTACCGAACTTGCACACGAAAATCACTCACAACGAAAGCAAAAGACTCGGCAGACGATGCAACATCCCCCCAATGAAAAGCAGGGGTGTCACTAGCACCTTAACAGACCATACAATAAGTGTCAGGGGCCCGAGACTGTTCAACTGCCTCCCAGCATACATAAGGGGGATTACCAATAGACCCCTGGCTGTCTTCAAGCTGGCACTGGACAAGCACCTAAAGTCGGTACCTGACCAGCCGGGCTGTGGCTCGTAGGTTGGATTGCGTGCAGCCAGCAGCAACAGCCTGGTTGATCAGACTCTGATCCACCAGGAGGCCCGGTCACAGACCGGACCGTGGGGGCGTTGACCCCCGGAACACTCTCCAGGTAATTCCTGGTATATATATAAATATATATATATATTTATATATATATATATATATATATATAATATATATATATATATATATATATATAAATATATAATATATATATTATATAAATATATATATATATATAATATATATATATATAATATAATAATTATAATAATAATAATAATAATAATAATAATAATAATAATAATAAATCTGAAGAACAAAAAGAAGGTAGAGAAAAACGGAAATAAATGTTATTGAAACTCTTGTCAAGAAATTGTTATCATATTTGTCTGAGAATACAAAATGTTGTGAGGTGGTGGATGATGTGGTAGTGAGATGATGGAATGTTGTGAGGTGGTGGATGATGTGGTAGTGAGATGATGGAATGTTTGTGAGGTGGTGGATGATGTGGTAGTGAGATGATGGAATGTTGTGAGGTGGATGATGTGGTAGTGAGATGATGGAATGTTTGTGAGGTGGTGGATGATGTGGTAGTGAGATGATGGAATGTTGTGAGGTGGTGGATGATGTGGTAGTGAGATGATGGAATGTTGTGAGGTGGTGGATGATGTGGTAGTGAGATGATGGAATGTTGTGAGGTGGTGGATGATGTGGTAGTGAGATGATGGAATGTTGTGAGGTGGTGGATGATGTGGTAGTGAGATGATGGAATTTTGAGTGGTGAGATGATTTCTAGGAGATGATGGAAGTTGTGAGGGGGGTGGATGATTGGTAGTGAGATGATGGAATGTTGTGAGTGGGGGTGATGGGTATAGAAGATGGAATGTTGGAAAGGGGGTGGATGATTGGTAGTGGAAAGATGGGAAAATTTTTGGGGGTGGTGGATAGTGGTAGGGAAAGAGGAAGTTGTGAGGTGGTGGATAGTGGTAGGAGTGATGGAATGTTTGAGGTGGGGATAGTGC
>NC_069405.1:12713131-12795631 GCF_026875155.1 Cherax quadricarinatus
ATTAATTTTTCCTGAGGGGGAGCCAGCCTTGGTAATACTGACTGAAGTTGTTACAGGCCTGAGTTAGCCTTCACAATGCAGAAAATTCGGAGTGTGGAAATTAGGAGATGGTGTGGAGTTAATAAATGTATTATTCAGAGGGCTGAAGAGGGTTTGTTGAGGTGGTTTGGTCATTTAGAGAGAATGGATTAAAGTAGAATGATATGGACACCGTATAAATCTGTAGGGAAAGGAAGGTGGGGTAGGGGTCGTCCTCGAAAAGGTTGGAGGGAGGGGGTAAAGGAGGTTTTGTGGGCGAGGGGCTTGGACTTCCAGCAAGCGTGCGTGAGCGTGATAGATAGGAGTGAATGGAGGCGATTGGTATTTGGGACCTGACAAGCTGTTGGAGTGTGAGCAGAATAATATTTAGTGAAGGGATTCAGGGAAACCGGTCATTTTATATAGTCGGACTTAAGTCCTGGAAATGGGAAGTACAATGCCTGCACTTTAAAGGAGGGGTTTGGGATATTGGCAGTTTGTGGGGATATGTTGTGTATCTTTATACGTATATGCTTCTAAACTGTTGTATTTTGAGCACCTCTGCAAAAACAGTGATTATGTGTGAGTGAAGTGAAAGTGTTGATTGATGATGAAAGTATTTTCTTTTTGGGGATTTTCTTTCTTTTTTTGGGTTACCCTGCCTCGGTGGGAGACGGCCGACTTGTTGAAAAACAATCAATATTATCATTATTGTATATATATTTTTTACTATATAATCGGTTTCCATAACTATTTCTTTCTACACGAGATTTTGGGCGGCTCGGTTGCAAAATTTCTTGTGTGTATCGTCGGTTTGCTGGTCTCTGGTTATAAATAACTGCAGTCGTTCTCAAAACGACACCATTGTTTTCATTACAGAAGAGCCCAAAAAACAAGTATTATAAACCTTGTGTTATAAACGTTGGTAACTGATACCGACGAATTGGTTTAAAAACACGGAAATAAACACTAGCCATACCACGGGTGAATTTGAACCCGCGGTCATAGAGTCTCAAAACTCCAGACCGTCGCGTTAGCCACTGGCCCAGTGGCTAAAGATATGGTCTGGAGTTTTGAGACTCTCTGACCACGAGTTCAAACCCCGCCCGTGGTATGGTTTGTTTGCAATCGTGTCATTACGATTTCGTAAGTCAAGTAAACATGAGCACATATTAGAAAACGTTACAGTCCTGAGACCTTGATCACTTGAGAAGCGAATGATGACCATTGTGCGATATGATGCTGATCATTCGCCCCATTAAATGCATCTGGAAAAACTTTAAGTCAACAAAGTCATGTCAGGGAGGTATTGGCGGTCTGTGAAAAGTTGCCTTTGAAGCAATACAACCTAACGTAAGTAAATATACAGCTGACTTGATCTTCACGAACACTAAGGGACAGATAAGACATAATAACCATCTTCAGTACAATATTCTTCAATCACAGTGTAAGTTAAATAGAAATCAATATAAATCTATGTGTAAAAATTCTTCGAAGTTGTCATCGTGGATTGATGTTCGGTAAATTTGACTTCAACAGTTATGGAAAAAATTAACCAAATGAGAAAAAAATGTTTAAATATTCTCTGCGAACCAAACTTGAGAACCCTTGAGAACCTTTAATCAACACCGCGCCCTTCAAAAGCTGAATATAAATTAGAAATGCGCAAAGCCTGAATGAAATGTTCGGCTGTGGAAGCCTGTAAACACATCACTTACTGAAAGAGAAAGAAGAAGAGTGTGTAAAGAAATAAAGATATTAAATTTGTTGTGTCGCTTATGATGTTAGTTCGTTTTTAACACATCCGTCACAACAAAGTAATTATAATCTACATCGAAAGATTAATGATATTGAAAAGAAACTACAACATTCATTTCTGACTTCAGCAGCACGAAGACAAAAACAAAAAAGGCTTATGAGGAAATTTAAGAACCCCTAAATATTTTTACAAGCATGAAAAA
Organism: Cherax quadricarinatus; assembly: GCF_026875155.1. Lineage (NCBI taxonomy): Eukaryota > Metazoa > Arthropoda > Malacostraca > Decapoda > Parastacidae > Cherax > Cherax quadricarinatus. The sequence goes on from NC_069405.1 coordinate 12,715,111, forward strand.
CCCAAGACAAAAAAAACATCTTTGAGATACCAATGACTACAAAGAAATAAACGAAATTTTGAGAAAAAAAAAGTTTTCATCAGTGTTCTGAGATTCACTAAAAGAGAAGATGGTCTCATTTATGGAATTCCATATATATATAAAAGGGAAAATACAACTTTCCATTGTGTCCTCTACGACCTTGTGTCCTCTTACAAAACATGTGTCTTACCACACATGTGTCCTCTTACAACACTTTTGTCCTCTACCACACCATGTGTCCTCTGTCACAAACTTGTGTCATCTACAAACACCATGTGTCCTCCTACAACACCATGTGTCCTCTACCAAAATGTGTCCTATACCACACCATGTGTCCTCTACCACACCTCGGTGTCCTCTACACAACCATGTGTCCTTAACCACACCATGTAGTCCTCTACCACAACATGTCGTCCTACACCACACCATGTGTCCTCTACCACGCCATGTGTCCTATACACACCATGTGTCCTCTACCACACCATGTGTTCTCTACCACACCAGTGTCCTCAACAGCAACCATGTGTCCACCTCACCTTGTGTCCTCACCACCACTCCACGTGTAGTTACCCACCATTGTGTCCTCTCACCCACCCTGTGTTCCTTACCACACCTAGTTGTCCTCTACCACACACAGTGTCTTCTACCCACCACAACGTGTCATCTACCACTCCATGTGTCCCCCACCACACCATTATGTCTATACCACACCGTGTGTCCTCTACCACACATGTGTCCTCTCCAAACCATGTGGTCTCTACCACACCATGTGTCCTCTACCACACATTGTGTCCTCTACCACACCTTGTGTCCCTACACACCATGGTCCTATACCACACCATGTGTCCTATACCTAACCTTTTGTGTCCTCAACTACTCCATGTGTCCTCTTCTAAACACTTGTGTCCTCTACACACATGTGTCCTCACCACATCTATGGGTCCTCTTACACACCTTTGTGTCCTCTGCCACACATGTGTCCTCTCCACTCCAACTTGTGAGTCCTCTACCTCACCATGTGTCCTCTACCACACCGTGTGTCCTCTCCACACATGTGTCCTTACCAGCCTTGTGTCCTCTACCACACATTGTTGTCCTCTACCACTCTTGTGTCTCTACCCACCATGTGTCCCTCTACCACACCATTGTCCTCTACGACACTTCTGTTGTACCTACCACACATGTGTCCTCTACCTCACCTTGTTTCCTCTTCCACACCTTGTGTCCTCTACCACACTTGTGTCCTCTTCCACACCAGTGATCCTCTACCACAACATGTGTCCTCTACCACACCATGTGTCCTCTACCACACCATGTTGTCCTCTTACCACACCATGTGCCCTCTAACCCCCACCATGTGTCTTCTTCACACCATTTGTCTCTACCACCCCTTGTGTCCTCTACCACACCATGTGTCCTCTACCACACTCTGTGTCCTCTACCACACCCTTGTGTTATCTACCACACCAATGTGTCCTTACACACACTATGTGTCCTCTACCACACCATGTGTCCTCTTACCACAACTTGTGGTCCTTTACCACACGTTGTGTCCTCTACCACACATGTGTCCTCTACCACCCCATGTTGGTCCTCTACCGCACATGTGTCTTCTCCACACATGTGTCCGCTACCAACACATGTGTCCTCTACCACACCATGGGGATACTCTACCACACCTTGTGTCCTCTTCCATAACATGTGTCCTCTTCCAACACCATGTCGTCCTCTCCGCACCAATGTGTCCTTTACCACGCCTGTGTTCCTCTACCACATTATGGGTCCTCTACCGCACCATGGTCCTCTACACTCCATGTGTCATCTTCTACACCATGTGGGCCTTAGCACTCCATGTGTCCTCTACCATACCATTGTGTCCTCTACCACACCAAGTATGTCCTCTACCCAACCATGTGTCCTCTACCGCTCATGTGTCCCTTACACGCCATGTGTCCTTCACAGATGCGGTCCCTTCTACCGCAAACCATGTGTCCTCTCCACTCCATGTGTCCTCTACTACCACCATGTGTCCTCTACCCAACACCATGTGTCCCTCTACCCATACCCATGTGTCCTCTACACACCTGGTGTCCTCTACACACCCTGTGTTCCTCTACCCACCATGTGCCTCTACCACACCTTAGTGTCCTCTACCACACCATGTGTTCTCTACAACACCATGTGTCCTCTAACACACCATGTGTCCTCTACCACACCTTGTGTTCTTAACACCAAGTGTCCTCTACCACACTTGTGTCCTCTACCGCACCTTGTGTCCTCTACCACCATGTGTCCTTACCACACCATGTGTTGCCTCTACCATACATTGTGTCCTCTACAACACATTGTGTCCTCTACCACACCATGTGTCCTCTACCACATCATGTGTCCTCTACAATCCACCTTGTGTCCTCTACCAGACCCAGTGTCCTTACCAACATGTGTCCTTTACCAACACCATGTGTCCTCTACCATACCATGCTGACCCTTCTACCACAACATGTGTCCTCTACCCCACCATGTGTCCTCTACACACATTGTCATCTACCCACACCTTGTGTCATCTACCATATCATGTGTCCTCTACCACACCATGTGTCCTCCTGACCACATACTGTGTCCTCTACCACACCATGTGTCCTGTACCACACCATGTGTCCTCTACCACACCATGTGTCCTCTACCACACCTAGTGTCCTCTACTCCATGTGTCCTCTTCCCACACCATGTGTCCTCTAAAACATCATGTGTCTATATACAGCATGTGTCCTCTACCATCACCATTGTGACCTTCTACCGTACCTGTGTCCTCTACCACACATGTGTCCTTACCACACCTTGTGTCCTCTTCCACTCCATGGGGTCCTCTACCAGACCCATGTGTCCTCTACCACAACTTGTGTCCTCTCACCACACCATGTGTCCTCTACAACACCATGTGTCCTCTAGTCAGCACCATAGTTGCTGATTCCCTGTATTCCCTGTTTCTATATAGCATAGCATATTAGTAGCATCCATGTGCTTTAGATACGGATCCCTTGTAGGCCTGTGTGCTTATTTGTGTGACGTCACGGGAGCAGATTGTGTAGGCTCATTCACCTCTGCCCCGGTCTCACTCGGCGGCAGACCCTTTTCAGCGGACAGGGCAAGGCAGATGGGCTCCATCCCCTTCATCTCAGTTCTGACAATATAGTTACCATCCTACAAGTGTGTCTACATTCAGCCTACGATATCTCCATTAAAGAACCCTTTACGATAAAATCGGTGGCAAGCCGAGAAGGGCCTGTAATTCTGACGATTACATCGATTTTGGAGATAAAAATTTCGACCAGGAAGACGGCCATTTGTGTCTTCACCAGTTGACCTACCGAGGTTTACCCCATCCAGCTACCTCTAGTAGCTACCTCAAGGCAGCTACCTAACCAGCTTCTACATTATTCACTGGTCAGTCTCTTTAGTATTAAGTGTTTATCTGCTATTTGCATTCACTCCCGAGGGGTGACCCGAGCAGTTTGCAAATAAGCAGCTTTCAGTCTGTGGTGGGGGAGTCAGTACAACGAGTCCGTTCCAGCCTAGCTACTCCATCCAATTATTTGCACTGCCAAGCCAGCTTTTCCAACCCTGCTGTGCTCATCGTGTGAAAGTTATTCAAGCTATTCTGTGTGAAGGGTTAAGTAAGCAGCTAGCAAATAAACCAGGTGTCTTACCCAGTAACTCAAGCAAGCCAACGTGAGTAGTCTTCATCGCTTAGTGATTCAAGCTCCAAGTATTCTGAGTTGCTCTTTTTCATCACTTGTGGTGTTTGTAGTTATTTTGGGCTTTATTTTAAGGCCAGGCGGCTTTGAAATTATATTCTTCGCTGGCAGTGGGTGTTCTCAGTGGGGCTTGGCGTTCAACCCATTAAGCCCAGCCACTCACGATTCACGTGTGTTGCACCCATTGCCGGGTCCAGTCCTGTTAACACAAACCCAACTACAGTCAGCCCATTACCCATCACCAAACTTTTTCAGTTGTTTTGGTGACTGCTAAGGGTTATAGCACCAATTATTTAAGGACCACATAGGGGGTCATGAGCTAGAGTGTGTTTCGCGCCCATCTTTAAAAAGCCTCTGTGTGTTTGTCTTCGTCGATTGTATGCGCAATTTACGATCACTGTGCATGAGGACAGCTGCCACAGACGACTTAAAAACAATCCATCAATCTCATTCTTCAGTGTTACAGCGATAATATTTTTTTTAGAGACAATTTTGCGAGTGTTGAGACATTCTTTTGTGTGTTTCACCCACCAGGTGATTTTTCTCCTTAGTGACTTAAGTGGATCTTGATCAGACTCAGCGGTTTATCATGTATGATTGCATTAATTTTTTTTAATCCTAATTCAGTGTTAATTTCGTGCATTATTTTATATCTGTGTGTTGGTGTATCTTTTTATACACTTGAAAGTAAGTAATAGTGTTTTTCCTTGTTGTGTGTACAACATATGAGCAATATAGAACTTGGGTTAATTCAAGAAATTTCACCTAGAGTTCTCAGTATTCCAGTGAAGTATTTCAGTATTTTCTCCTCATATTCTGACATACAATCAGTGTTGTCTGTTATTTTTTTTTTCTTCCCAGCATTTGATGTATTTTTATTTTTGCTTCCTGTGTGTTGAACATTCGTGTGTTCATATTCTTTTCATTTAGGCCAGTGTTTAATTTGTTCTTATTTCACAGACAATAGTGCCATTTTTAAGTCCAAGCAATGAAACCTTTGTGTCCTATACCACACATGTGTCCTATACCACACCATGTGTCCTCTACCACACCTTCTTGCCCTCTACCACTCCATGGGTCCTTCTGTCACAACTTGTGTCCTCGTTAACCACCATGTGTCTCTACCCACACAATGTTCCTCTACCACACTTGTGGTCCTCTACCACACATGTGTGCCTCTAACCACTCCTTGTGTCCTCTAACACACTGTGTCCTCTACCACACCATGTGTCCTCTAACCACACCATGTGTCACTTCACCACACATGTGTCTCCTCTACATAGACGCCATGTGTCCTCTACCACACCATGTGTCCTCTACAAATATATGTGTTCCTCTACCACACAATGTGTCCTCACGCACCATGTGTCCACCCACACTGTGTCATGCCACCACACCCTTGTGTTCCTCTTACCGCACACCATGTGTCCTCTTCCCAATGTGTCCTCCACCACACCTTGTGTCCTCTACCAGCCATGTGTCCTCCACCCACACCTTATTTCTCTACCACCCATGTGTCTACCTCTACACACCACGGTGTCCTCTACCACACCATGTGTCCTCTACCAACCATGTGTCCCCCACCACACCATATGTCCTCTCTTCCACAACGTGTGTCTCTACCCCAACCATGTGTCCTACTACCACACCATGTTGTCTCTACAAAACCATGTGTTCTCTACAACCACCTTGTGTCCTCTACACCCTTGTGTCCATCTACCACACCATGTGTCCTATACACACCATGTGTCCTCTACCACACCTTGTGTACTTCTACCACACCATGTGTCCTCTACCACACCATGAGTACCTCTACCACACCTTGGTTCCTCTCTCCACACCATGTGTCCTACACCATTATGTTTCCTCTTCCAAACACAGTTGTTTTATTTTCCTCTGCCACTCCATGTGCCTCTACACACACCATGTTGTTACTTTACCACACCATGTGCCTCTACCACACCGAGTGGCCTCTACCACACCATGTGTCCCTCTACAGACCCATGTGTCCTCTACCACACCTTGTGTCCCTCTACCACACCTTGTGTCCTCTACCACACCCATGTGTCCTCTACCACCCACCATGTGTCCTCTACCAAATATTGTGTCCTCCACTTATCCATGTGTCATTACACACAATGTCGGTCTCCAACCCACATCATGTGTCCTCTACATCAACCATGTGTACTCTACATACCCATGTGTTCTCTACCACCACCTTGGAGTACCTCTACCACACTTGTGTCCTCTTCCACACTAATGTGTCCCCTAACACAGCTTGTGTTCTCTACCACACCAGGTGTAATCTACCCACACCTTGTGTCCTCTACCAAACCATGTGTCTCTACCCACACCATTTTGTCCTCTACCACACCATGTGTCCTCTACCACCACATTGTGTCCTCTTACCACCCATGTTGTTCCTCTACCACCACCTTGTTGTCCTCTACCACACAATGTGTACTCGCCACAACCTTATGTCCTATACCACACCCTATGTCCTCTACCATCAACTTGTGGCCTTACCACACCATGGTCCTCTACCACACCATGTGGTCCTCTACACACCCTTTTCGTCCTCTACCACACCATGTGTCCTTCTGCCACACATTTTATGTCCTCTACCAACACCATGTGGTAATTACACCACACCTTGTGTCCTCTACCACCATGTGTCTCTACCACACCTTATGTTCTTTCCAAACCAGTGTCCTCTACCACAACTTGTGTTCTCTAACACACCAGGTGTAATCTAACACACAATGTGTCCTCTACTCACTCCAATGTGTCCTTACCACACATTACGTCCTTCTTCCTCAACACAATGTTGCTCATCTACCACACCATGTGTCATCTTCCCCACTCCATGGTCATCTACCACACCATTTGTCCATATACCAATCCATGTGTCCCTCTACCACACCATATGTCCTCTCCACACCATGTGTCCTCACCACACAATGTGTCCTCTACAAACTTGTGTCCTCTACTACACCTTGTGTCTCTACCACTCCATGTGCTCCCCTACCACACCCTTGTGTTCTCTACCACCCATGTGTAATCTACCACACCTTGTGTCCTCTCCACACATGTGTCCTCTACCACACCATGGTCCTTACTACAACCATGGGTCCTACACCACACCAATGTGTCCTCCACCACACACATGTGACCTTACCAAACAATGTGTTCCTCTTACCACACCATGTGTTCTTCTGCCTCACCATGTTGTACCTACCACACCCATGTGTCCTCTACCACAACTTGTGTCCTCTACTAACTCTTGTGTCCTCTACCACACCAAGTGTACCCTACCACACCTGTGTTCTCTACCACACCACGTGTTAATCTCGCCACAACTCTGTGTCTTATTCCACCCATGTGTCCTCTTCCAAACCTTATGTCCTCTACCGACCATGTGTCACTCATACCGCACTTGTGTCCTTACCCACACCATGTGTTCCTCTACCACACCTTGTGTCATTACACACCTCTTTGTCCTCGACAAGCCATGGTCCTCTGTCACACTTGTGGTTCCTCTACAACACCATGTGTCCTTACCACACCTTGTGTCTCTAACCACACCATGTGTCCTCTACCACACCATGTGTCCTCTACCACACCCTTGTGTACTCTACAACACATGTGTCACTCTACCACACCATGTGTCCTCTAACACACCATGTGTCCTCCACCACCACCATGTGTCCTCTACCACGCCATGTGTCCTCTACACCACCATGTGTCCTCTACCACACCTGTGTCCTCCACGCCTCATGTGTCCACCACACCCATGTGCCTCACCATGTGGCCTCCTCCACACACACGTGTTCCTCTAACCCACCATGTGTCCTCTACCTCCCCTGTGTCCTATACCACACACCATGTGTCCTCTACCCACACCATGTTTCCTATACCACCTCCATGTGTCCTCTAACCACCATTGTGTCCTCTACCACACATGTTTCCTCTTCAACACCTATGTGTCCGACCACACACCATTGTCCTCTACCACACCGTGTGTGTCCTTCTACCACACCCATGTGTCCTCTGACCACAATGTGTCCTTGGCACACCATGGGTCCTTGCCAAACTTGTGTCTCACAACAACACCTTGGTCCTTCTACATCCTCCATGTGTCCTCTACCACACCTTGTGTCCTCTACTTCACAATGTGTCCTCTTCCACACCTTGTGTCACTGACCTCTCAATTGTGTCTCCACCACCATATGTGGTCCTCTACCACTCCTTGTGTCTATGCCAACACCATGGTCCTCTACCACACATGTGTCCTCTACCACACCATGGGTCCTCTACGACTCCTTGTGTCTCTACCACAAACATGTGTTCCTCTACCAACATCCTTGTGTCCTCTTCCACACATTGTGTCCTCTACCACACCTGTAGTCCTCTACCACAACACATGTGTCCTCTACCACCCATGTGTCCTCTTACACACCATGTGTCCTCTCACACACCATGTGTCCTATACCAACCAATGTGCCCTCTACCACACCATGTGTCTTTTCCACAACAATGTGTCCTTTACCAGACTTGTGTCCTCTACCCAACATGTGTCCTTACCAAACCTTGTGTCCCTCTTCCACACTTATGTGTTTCTCTTCACACCATGATGTCCTTTTCCAAATGTGTCCCTCTACACACCCTGTGGTCCTCTACCACGCATTCGTGTCCTTTACCACCACGTTGTGTCTCTACCACACCCACTGTGTCCTCTACTACACAAATGTGTCCTCTACCCGCACCTTGTGTCTTCTACCACAATGTCTGTCCTCTACCTCAATGTGTCCTCTACCTCACCATGTGTCTCTACCCCACCATGTGTCATCTTCCATACCATTGTGTCCCTCTACCTCACCATGTGTCCTCTACAGCACCCATGTTTGTCCTTTACCACGCATGTGTCCTCTACACAATATGTGTCTCTACCGCACCCATGTGGTCCTCTACCACACCACTGGTGTCCTCTAATACACCATGTGTCTATACCAAACATGTGTCCCTCTTCCATACCATGTTGTCCTCTAACAACACCATTGTTCCTCTACCACACATGCGTCCCTCTACTATACCAGTGCTCCTCTACCACCTCCATTTGTCCTCTTACCACCACCAATGTGTCATATACAACCTTGATGTTCTCTACTCCACCATGTCGTCCTCTACCACACCTTGTGTCCTCTAACACAACCTTGTGATCTCTATTACCATGTGACATCTACCACACCCATGTGTACATCTACCATACCATGTGTCCTCTACCCAACATGTGTCCTCATACCACACCATGTGTCCTCTACCACACCTTGTGTCCTCTACACTCCATGTGTCCTCTACCACACCATGCGTATCTCTACCTACACCAGGTGTCCTCTACCCAACCCACTTGTGTCTTTCCATACATGTGTCCCTCTACCTACACCTTATGTCCTCTACCGCACAATGTGTCCTCTACCGAACCTTGTGTCCTCCTACCACACCATGTGTCCTCTACCACACCATGTGTCCTCTACCTCACCTTTTGTCCTCTACACACCATGTGTCCGCTGTCACACCTTGTGTCCTCTACAACACCATTGTGTCCTCTATCTCTACACCATGTGTCCTCTACACACACCATGGTGTCCTATACCACAACATTGTGTCCTCTACTCAAACATTGTTGTCCTATCACACACACTGTGTCCTCTACCACACCAGTGTCCTCTACCACACCATGTGTCCTCCACCCACCATGTGTCCTTTCCACGCCATGAGTCCTCTACCTACCATGTGTCCATCTACCACACCTTGTGTCTCTTACCACACCATGTTTGTCCTTCAACCGCCAACCATGTGCCACCACACCAAGGTGTCCTCCACCCACACCACGTGTGTAGTCTACCACACCATGTGTCCTCTACAACACCCTGTGTCCTTACCACAACCCATGTTTCCTCTACCACACCATGTGTCCTCCCTACCACACATGTGTCCTCTACCCTCACCATGTGTCCCCAACCACACCATCTGTCCTCTACCACACAGTGTGTGTCTCTACCACACCATGTGTCCTCTACCACACCCATGTGTCCTCTACCACACCATGTGTTCCTCTACACACTTGTGTCCTCTACCACACCTTGTGTCCTCTACCACACCATGTGTCCTATACCACCCCATGTGTCCTCTACCACACCTAGTGTCCTCTACTACGCCATGTGTCATATTACCTCAACTGTTTCCTCTACCACACCCATGTGTCCTCTTCCACTCCATGTGTCCTCTACCACACTATGTTTCCCTCTCACCCACACCATGTTTCCTCTACCACACCATGTGTACTCAACATACATCATGTGTCCTCTACCCACACCTTGTGTCCTTTACCACCCCATGTGTCTCTACCACACCAATGTGTCCTCTACCACACCATGTAACACACGTCCTCTACATACACCATGTGTTCCTCCAAACACCATGTGTACTCCAACACATCTTGTGTCCTCTACCACACAATGTGTCCTATACCACATCATTTGTCCTCTACAACACATGTGTATTCTAACTCACCATGTGTCCTCTACCACACCTTGTGTCACTATACCAAACCTTGTGTACCGTTTCCACACCATGTGTCCCCTTACCACAGATTGGTGTTCTTACCACACCATGTGTTAATCTACCCACACCTTGTGTCTTATAAACACCAAGTCGTCCTCTACACACCTTGTGTCCTCTACCACACCATGTGTCCTCTACCACACCTTGTGTCCTCTACCACACCATGTGTCCTCTACCACACCATGTGTCCTCTACCTCACCACCTTTGTCTCTACCATACCATGTGTGCTCTGCCACACATTATGTGCTCTACCACACCATGTGTAATCTACCACAAATTGTGTCCTCTACCACACCATGTGTCCTCTACCACACCTTATGTTCTCTACCACACCATGTGTCCTCTACCACACACTTGTGTTCGATTACCACAACATGTGATAACTTCTACACACCCTTGGTGTCTTACTACTCCATGTGTCCTCTACCACACCTTACGTCCTCTACCACACCATGTGTCCTCTACCACACCATGTGTCCTCTACCACTCCATGTGTCATCTACCACACCATGTGTCCTCTACCACACCATGTGTCCTCTACCACACCATATGTCCTCTACCACACCATGTGTCCTCTACCACACCATGTGTCCTCTACCACACTTCTTTGTGTCCTCTACTACACCTTGATGTCCTATACACACACCTTGTGTCCTCATTCCACGCCTTGTGTTCTCTACCACACCATGTGTAACTCTAACCACAACCTTGTGTCCTCTACCACACCTCCCATGAGTCCTCTACACACCTTTTTTCCTCTACCACACCATGTGTCCTTTACCACACCTTGTGTCCTCTACCACTCAAGCTGTCCTCTTAAACACCATGTGTCCTTACCACACCTTTTGTCCTCTACCAACCATGTGTCCTCTGCCACCACACTTATGACCTCCTAACCACATCAATGAGTAATCTACCACACCTTATGTTCTCTACCAAACCATGTGCCTCTACCCACACACCTTGTGATCTTACACACACCATGTGTAATTCTACCACACCTTGTGTCCTCTACCACACCATGTTTCTCTACCACACATGTGTCCTCTAACCCACTCCTTGTGTCATCTACCACAACCAATGTGTCCTCTAACCACACCCATGTGTACTCTACCACACCATGTGTCCTTCTACCACACCATGTGTCCTCTAGACCACGCCTTGTGTCTTAACTAACCTTGTGTCCTCTACCAACACATGTGTCCCCTACCATACCTTGTGTTCTCTACCACACCATGTGTAATTACCACACCTTGGGTCCTCTATACCACACCATGTGTTCCTATACCCACACCATGTCGTCCTTCAACTACCCATGGGTCCTCCACCACAACATGTGTCCTACCACACACCATGTGTCTTACAACACCATGTGTCCTCTACCAAAAATGTATTCCTTACCAACAATGTGTCCTTCTACCACTCCATGTGTCCTCGACCACACCATGTGTCCTCTACACCCTTGTGTCATCTATACACCTTGTGTCCTCTACCACACCACATGTGTCCCCTACCTCACCTTGTGTGTCTCTACCACACCATGTGTAATCTTACCAACACCTTGTGTCCTGTACACACACCATGTGTCTCTAACACACCTTATGTCCTCTTCCACACCATGTGTCCTTACCAAACATTGTGTTCCTCTTACCAAACCTGTGTACTCTACCATCACCATGTGTCTCTACCACACATTTTGTCACTATACCAACACCATGTGTCCTTGTCACACCTTGTGTCCTCTTTTACACCATGTGTCCTCTTACCACACCATGTGTCCTCTACACACCATGTGTCCTCTACACACCATGTGTCCTCTGACCACACCTTGTGTCTCTTCCACACCTGGTGTCCTCTTCCACACCATGTGTCCTCTACAAACCATGTGTCCTTTCACCCACAAACATGTGTACTTACCACGCCATGGTGTCCTCTACCACACAATGTGTCCTCTACCACCAACATGTGTCCTCACCACCCATGTGTCCTTCGCACCATGTGTCCACCAAACCATGTGTCCTCACACCACACTTAGTGTCCTCTACACACACAATGTATCCTCTTCCACACCAGTGTCTCCACCGCACCATGTGTCCTCTACCAGCCATGTGTCCTCCACAACACAATATTTCCTATACAACTATCCTTGTGTCCTCTTCCACCACATGTGTCCTCTACCACACCATGTGTCCTCTTCACCACACCATGTGTCCCACACACACATATGTATACTACCACACCGTGTGTCTCTACCACTCCATGTGTACTCTACCCACTCCATGTGTCTTACAAAACCAATGTGCTTCTCTACAAACACCTTGTGCTCCTCTACCACACCTTGTGTCCTATCTACCAACACCATGTTGTCCTATACCAACCATTTGTCTTACCACAAACTTGTGTCTCTTACCAACCATGTGTCCTCTACCAACCTTGAGTCCTCTACCACACTTGCGTCCTCTACCCCACACATGTGTAATCCACCCACATTGTGTCCTCTACCAACCTTGTGTCTCTGCCACACCATGTGTCCTCTGCCACACCAGTGTCCTATACCCACACCATGTGTCCTCAACCAACTCGTGTGTCCTATACCACCCCCCCCCCCCCCAACCCCCAATTGGTGGGGTACTTTCCAGACCATGTGTCTCTACCACACCTGTGTCTCTAACCCACACCTGTGTTCCTCTTCCACACCATGATGTCTCTACCACACCATGTGTCCTCTACACATAATGTGTCCTCCACCACATCATGTGTCCTCTACCCACACAATGGGTCCTCTACCACATCATGTGTCTCTACCACACCATGTGTACTCATAATACACCATGGGTTCTCTACCTCCTACCTTGTGTCCTTACCACAACTTGTGTCTCGTCACACATGTGTCCCCTACCACAGCTTGTGTTCTCTACCTACACCATTGTGTAATCTCCACCTTGTGTCCTCTACCACAACATGTGTCCTCTACCACACCTTATGTCTCTACCACTCCAGTGTCCTCTACCACAACTTGCTGTCCTCTACCTAAACCATGTGTCCTCTACCCACCTGTGTCCTCTACCACACATGTGTCATTAACCACACTTATGTCTCTACCACATACCTTATGTTCCTCTACCTCACCTTGTGTCCTCCTACCACACCATGTGGTCTCTACCAACACAATGTGTTCATCACCACATCCTTTTTGTCCTATACCACACCATGTGTCCTCTCGCCCACACATTATGTCCTCTACCACACTTGTGTAATCTACCACACCTTGTGTCCTCTACCACACCCATGTGTCCTCTACCAACACCTTTTGGTTCTCTACAACACATGTGTCTATACACTCCTTGTGTTCTTAACACACCATGTGTAATCTACCACACCAATGTGTCCTCTACTACTCCATGTGTCCTCTACCAACACCTTACGTCCTCTTTACCCACACATGTGTCCTCCTACCACCTCCTTGTGTTTCTACCACACCATGTGTATAATTACCACACCATGTGTCTCTACTAATTCCATTGTGTCCTCTACCACACCTTAGTCCTCTACCACACCATGTGTCCTTTTACCACACCATGTGTCCTTACCAGCACCTAGGTCCTTCTACAACCACCATGTGTCCTCTACACTACATGTCGTCCTCTACCTCCCTTGTGTCATATACTACACCTTGTGTCTCCTACCACACCATGTGTCCCCTACAACCTTTGTTCTCTTACCACACACCATGTGTAATCTACCACAACTTGTCGTCCTCTACCACACAATGTGTCCTCTAACCACACATGTGTCCTCTACTACTCCATGGGTCATACTCCACCACCATGTGTCCTACAACACACCATGTGACTTACCACTCCCATGTGTCCTCTACCACAACCATGTGTTCTGATACCACACCAATGTGTCCTATACCAACACCATGTGTCTTTCTACACAACTTGTGTGTCTCTACTATCTCTTGTGTCCTCTACCCACACCAAGTGTCCCCTACACACTTGTGTTCTCTACCCACACATGTGGTAATCTAAACACCTTGTGTATTCTACCACAGTGTCACTCTACCACCTCCTTATGTCCTCTACAGCACATGTGTCCTCTGACCGCACAACTTTGTGTTCCTCTACACACAATGTGTTCCACATACCCACAATATGTGCTCCTATACCAACCTTTTGTCCTCATACCCAACACCATGTGTCCCTACCACCTTGTTGTCCTATACAACACCATGTGTCCTTTTCCACACAATGTGTCCTCTACCTCCCCATGTGTCCTCTACCACACATGTGTCTCTACCACACTCCTTGTGTCCTCTACCACCACCATTGTGTCCTCTACACACCACCGTGGCGTCATCTACCCACCATGTGTCCTCCACAACACCATGTGTCCTTCTAAACCAACGCATGTGTCCTCTACCACACCATGTGTCCTACTACCAACCATTTGTGTCCTCAACCGACACATGTGCTCCACCACCCATGTGTCCTCCACCACACCACGTGTCCCTACCAAACCATGTGTCCTCTACCACACCCTGTGTCCTATACCAACACCATGTGTCCTATAACCACACCATGTGTCCCTCTTACCTCACCATGTGTCCTCTACCACAACATGTGTCCTCTTACACGTAACCATTGTGTCCCCCACCACACCATATGTCCTTACCACACAGTGGTTGTCCTCTACCACTCAACTGTGTCCTCACCACACCATGTGTCTCTGCCACACCAGGTCGTCATATACCACACCTTGTGTCTCTACCACACCTTGTGTCCTCTACCACACCATGTGTCCTCTACCAACCTTGTGTCTCTAACTACACCATGGTGATCATCTTCCAACACTTGTGTCACCTTACCAACCACCATGTGTCCTCCACCACACTATGTGTCCTCTACCCACACCTAGTGTCCTCTGCACACCATGTGTCCCTCTACCAACACCATGTGTCTCTACACACACCAGGTGTCCTCTACGACACCTTGTGTCCTTCTACCCACCATGTGATCCTCTCCACACCTTGTGTCCTCTTCCACACTTGTGTCCTCTACCCACACCTTGTGTCCTTACCAAACCATGTTGTCCTCTACCACACCAATTGTCAATCTACACACAATGTGTCTTACCTCCCATTTGTTGTTCCTTACCACACCATGTGCCCTCTATCCACACATGTGTATTCTACCACACATGTTGTCTCTAAACACGCCGTGTCGTCCTCTACCACACCATGGGTTCTCTACCCCACCCGTGTGTCCTCTACCACAACCTTGTGTTCTCTACACTCCATGTGTCCTAGTACCACACATGTGTCCTCTACAAAACCATGTGTACTTCTAACCACACCTCTGTTGCCTCTTTACACACGTTAGTGTCCTCTACAAACACCATGTTCCTTACCACACCATGTGTCTATACGCACCATGTGTCTTCTACCACAACATGTGTCCTTACCACACCATGTGTCCTCTACCTATACCATGTGCCTCTACCACACATGTGTCCTCTTCTCATCACCATTGCTCCTCTCCCACACCATGTGTCCTCTACCGCAATGTGTCCTTTACCACGCCATGTGTCCTCTACCACAATATGTGTCCTCTACCGCACCATGTGTCCTCTACCACCAACCATGTGTCCTCACTTCTACAATGTGTCCTCTACACACATGTGGCTCTACAATTACATGTGTCCTCTACCACACATGTGTCCTCTACCACACCATGGCGTCATTACTACACATTGTGTCCTCTACACACCATGTGGTGTTCTTCTACACACATTAGTGACCTCTACCACACCTTGCGTTCTTACCAAACCATGTGGTCCTATACACAACTTGTGTCTTCCAAAAACCTTGTGTTCTACTACACACCATGTTGTCCTCTACCACACCATGTCGTCCTCTACCATACCATGTGTCCTCTACCACAACTGTGTCCTCTACCCCACCATGTGTCCTCTACCACACCTTGTGTCCTCTACACAACCCCCATATGTGTCCTTTACCACACATGTGTCCTCTACCACCCATGTGCCTCTACCACACCATGTGTTCCCTCTACCACACCATGTGTCCCATTCCATTACCATGTGTCCTCTACCACACCTTATCGTCTCTACCGCACCATTGTGTCCTCTACGACCTTGTGTCCTCTTACAAAACATGTGTCTTACCACACATGTGTCCTCTTACAACACTTTTGTCCTCTACCACACCATGTGTCCTCTGTCACAAACTTGTGTCATCTACAAACACCATGTGTCCTCCTACAACACCATGTGTCCTCTACCAAAATGTGTCCTATACCACACCATGTGTCCTCTACCACACCTCGGTGTCCTCTACACAACCATGTGTCCTTAACCACACCATGTAGTCCTCTACCACAACATGTCGTCCTACACCACACCATGTGTCCTCTACCACGCCATGTGTCCTATACACACCATGTGTCCTCTACCACACCATGTGTTCTCTACCACACCAGTGTCCTCAACAGCAACCATGTGTCCACCTCACCTTGTGTCCTCACCACCACTCCACGTGTAGTTACCCACCATTGTGTCCTCTCACCCACCCTGTGTTCCTTACCACACCTAGTTGTCCTCTACCACACACAGTGTCTTCTACCCACCACAACGTGTCATCTACCACTCCATGTGTCCCCCACCACACCATTATGTCTATACCACACCGTGTGTCCTCTACCACACATGTGTCCTCTCCAAACCATGTGGTCTCTACCACACCATGTGTCCTCTACCACACATTGTGTCCTCTACCACACCTTGTGTCCCTACACACCATGGTCCTATACCACACCATGTGTCCTATACCTAACCTTTTGTGTCCTCAACTACTCCATGTGTCCTCTTCTAAACACTTGTGTCCTCTACACACATGTGTCCTCACCACATCTATGGGTCCTCTTACACACCTTTGTGTCCTCTGCCACACATGTGTCCTCTCCACTCCAACTTGTGAGTCCTCTACCTCACCATGTGTCCTCTACCACACCGTGTGTCCTCTCCACACATGTGTCCTTACCAGCCTTGTGTCCTCTACCACACATTGTTGTCCTCTACCACTCTTGTGTCTCTACCCACCATGTGTCCCTCTACCACACCATTGTCCTCTACGACACTTCTGTTGTACCTACCACACATGTGTCCTCTACCTCACCTTGTTTCCTCTTCCACACCTTGTGTCCTCTACCACACTTGTGTCCTCTTCCACACCAGTGATCCTCTACCACAACATGTGTCCTCTACCACACCATGTGTCCTCTACCACACCATGTTGTCCTCTTACCACACCATGTGCCCTCTAACCCCCACCATGTGTCTTCTTCACACCATTTGTCTCTACCACCCCTTGTGTCCTCTACCACACCATGTGTCCTCTACCACACTCTGTGTCCTCTACCACACCCTTGTGTTATCTACCACACCAATGTGTCCTTACACACACTATGTGTCCTCTACCACACCATGTGTCCTCTTACCACAACTTGTGGTCCTTTACCACACGTTGTGTCCTCTACCACACATGTGTCCTCTACCACCCCATGTTGGTCCTCTACCGCACATGTGTCTTCTCCACACATGTGTCCGCTACCAACACATGTGTCCTCTACCACACCATGGGGATACTCTACCACACCTTGTGTCCTCTTCCATAACATGTGTCCTCTTCCAACACCATGTCGTCCTCTCCGCACCAATGTGTCCTTTACCACGCCTGTGTTCCTCTACCACATTATGGGTCCTCTACCGCACCATGGTCCTCTACACTCCATGTGTCATCTTCTACACCATGTGGGCCTTAGCACTCCATGTGTCCTCTACCATACCATTGTGTCCTCTACCACACCAAGTATGTCCTCTACCCAACCATGTGTCCTCTACCGCTCATGTGTCCCTTACACGCCATGTGTCCTTCACAGATGCGGTCCCTTCTACCGCAAACCATGTGTCCTCTCCACTCCATGTGTCCTCTACTACCACCATGTGTCCTCTACCCAACACCATGTGTCCCTCTACCCATACCCATGTGTCCTCTACACACCTGGTGTCCTCTACACACCCTGTGTTCCTCTACCCACCATGTGCCTCTACCACACCTTAGTGTCCTCTACCACACCATGTGTTCTCTACAACACCATGTGTCCTCTAACACACCATGTGTCCTCTACCACACCTTGTGTTCTTAACACCAAGTGTCCTCTACCACACTTGTGTCCTCTACCGCACCTTGTGTCCTCTACCACCATGTGTCCTTACCACACCATGTGTTGCCTCTACCATACATTGTGTCCTCTACAACACATTGTGTCCTCTACCACACCATGTGTCCTCTACCACATCATGTGTCCTCTACAATCCACCTTGTGTCCTCTACCAGACCCAGTGTCCTTACCAACATGTGTCCTTTACCAACACCATGTGTCCTCTACCATACCATGCTGACCCTTCTACCACAACATGTGTCCTCTACCCCACCATGTGTCCTCTACACACATTGTCATCTACCCACACCTTGTGTCATCTACCATATCATGTGTCCTCTACCACACCATGTGTCCTCCTGACCACATACTGTGTCCTCTACCACACCATGTGTCCTGTACCACACCATGTGTCCTCTACCACACCATGTGTCCTCTACCACACCTAGTGTCCTCTACTCCATGTGTCCTCTTCCCACACCATGTGTCCTCTAAAACATCATGTGTCTATATACAGCATGTGTCCTCTACCATCACCATTGTGACCTTCTACCGTACCTGTGTCCTCTACCACACATGTGTCCTTACCACACCTTGTGTCCTCTTCCACTCCATGGGGTCCTCTACCAGACCCATGTGTCCTCTACCACAACTTGTGTCCTCTCACCACACCATGTGTCCTCTACAACACCATGTGTCCTCTAGTCAGCACCATAGTTGCTGATTCCCTGTATTCCCTGTTTCTATATAGCATAGCATATTAGTAGCATCCATGTGCTTTAGATACGGATCCCTTGTAGGCCTGTGTGCTTATTTGTGTGACGTCACGGGAGCAGATTGTGTAGGCTCATTCACCTCTGCCCCGGTCTCACTCGGCGGCAGACCCTTTTCAGCGGACAGGGCAAGGCAGATGGGCTCCATCCCCTTCATCTCAGTTCTGACAATATAGTTACCATCCTACAAGTGTGTCTACATTCAGCCTACGATATCTCCATTAAAGAACCCTTTACGATAAAATCGGTGGCAAGCCGAGAAGGGCCTGTAATTCTGACGATTACATCGATTTTGGAGATAAAAATTTCGACCAGGAAGACGGCCATTTGTGTCTTCACCAGTTGACCTACCGAGGTTTACCCCATCCAGCTACCTCTAGTAGCTACCTCAAGGCAGCTACCTAACCAGCTTCTACATTATTCACTGGTCAGTCTCTTTAGTATTAAGTGTTTATCTGCTATTTGCATTCACTCCCGAGGGGTGACCCGAGCAGTTTGCAAATAAGCAGCTTTCAGTCTGTGGTGGGGGAGTCAGTACAACGAGTCCGTTCCAGCCTAGCTACTCCATCCAATTATTTGCACTGCCAAGCCAGCTTTTCCAACCCTGCTGTGCTCATCGTGTGAAAGTTATTCAAGCTATTCTGTGTGAAGGGTTAAGTAAGCAGCTAGCAAATAAACCAGGTGTCTTACCCAGTAACTCAAGCAAGCCAACGTGAGTAGTCTTCATCGCTTAGTGATTCAAGCTCCAAGTATTCTGAGTTGCTCTTTTTCATCACTTGTGGTGTTTGTAGTTATTTTGGGCTTTATTTTAAGGCCAGGCGGCTTTGAAATTATATTCTTCGCTGGCAGTGGGTGTTCTCAGTGGGGCTTGGCGTTCAACCCATAAGCCCAGCCACTCACGATCACGTGTGTTGCACCATTGCCGGTCTCAGTCCTGTTAACCCACAAACCCAACTACAGTCAGCCATTACCCACTCACCAAACTTCTTCAGTGTTTTGGTGCACTGCTAAGGGTTGTAGCACCATATTTTAAGGACCACATAGGGGGTCAAGAGCTAGAGTGTGTTCGCGCCATCTTTAAAAAGCCTCCTGTGTGTTTGTCTTCGTCGATGTAAGCGCAATTCTACGATCACCTGTGCAGAGGACAGCTGCAAGACGACATAAACAATCCATCAATCTCATTCTTCAAGTGTTACAGCGATAATATTTTTTTTAGAGACATTTGCGAGTGTTGAGACATTTCTTTTGTGTTCCCAGTGATTTTTCTCTTAGTGACATTCAGTGACTCTTGATCAGACTCAGTGTTTATCATGTACTGATTGCATTAATTTCTTTTAATCCCCTTAATTCAGTGTTAATTTTCGTGCATTATTTTATATCTGTTGTGTTGTGTATCTTTTTATACACTTGAAGTAAGTACTTAGTGTTTTTCCTTGTTGTGTGTACAACATATGAGCAATATAGAACTTGTGTTACACTTCAGAATCACCTAGAGTTCTCAGTATTCCAGTGAAGTATTTCAGTAATTTTTCACCTCATATTCTGCATCACAACTCAGTGTTGTCTGTTATTTTTTTTTCTTCCCAGCATTTGTGTATTTTTATTTTGTTCCCTGTGTGTTGAACATTCTTGTGTTCATATTCTTTCATTTAGCCAGTGTTTAATTTGTCTTATTTCCACAGACAATAGTGCCATTTTTAAAGTCCAAGCAAGAAATAATTTTTTACAAAATTTTTCACACATCAAGTTTCATTGCAAGAAAATTCTAGTAATGTGTTTATGTTGATGAGTTGTGTTCTGCATCACTGTAAGTGTTGTGTTCTGCATCACTGTAAGTGTTCAAACCTTTTTTTGTTATGTGTTTTTAGCACCTATTATTTTTCATGTTTTATTGAACAAATTCACTCTTAGTGCAATTTTTAAGTTCTCCTTTTAAAGTAAATTGTTCTTTGCTTGTTAAGTGTTGTTTAAGTGCAGTTAAGAGTTAAAGTGTTCATTCCTTGATATATTTCTTTTCTTGTGTGTGTAATAATTTTTTTATTATTGCACATTGACTCATTTTGCAATAATTCTTGTGCAAATATTGTGTTGCTATTAAAGTTTCCTTGCAGAAAATTTTATGAAGTACTTGTTGATTAGCAATTGTTAATTTGATATATTGCTACAGTTTATTACAGTGCAGTTTCTTATGCTCTGTTCTGTGCATAGTATTTTATTCTGTCTGTGTCATTTTATTTTTATTTCAGTGAATTGTGTGTCTGTTTTAATTTTTGCACAAGTTTATTGAGTCCATTTTAACATTTTATTGTGTATTTCCTTGTTGCATTGAAAGTAAAGACAACTCACTGTGCCATTCATTCAACTTAAAGTAAAAGTTGAGCAAATTAGATTTGAGCAAAGTACAAGTTCTCTTGATTTTCAGTGTTTGTTAAGTTGCATATTCTTCTTGTGTGAGTTCTTTGCTTACTGTGTAACTTGTCAATTTTTAATTACTTATGCAGAATAGTTAAGCATTTTCTTCCATTTAAGCTTACTGTGTCATTCTCTCTATTTTTTTTTTTTTTGACATATGCCCTTCAGTATTTTCACTGAGAAGATGTCCCAGTCACTTTTGAACGTTCACTTAGTGTACCATTCCAGTCAAAGTCAATATGAATCAGTCCACAGTACCAACATTCCCTTACTGACTGAAAGACAATATCTAGCCCTTGAGCAATGTGTTTGTTCTCACAGCTTGTATCTGAGATTTGTTAAAGTGCTGCGAAATGTGAAGTTCAGATTAAGTTCCTATAGATCCGTGAAGTACTTATTAACGAAGCCGAGCGGTCAGGCACTGGTAATTCTGTCACTCCCATCAGTGTTCCACCTATACTTCAGACTTGCAGGATAGTGTTCCGTTGCCTCAAGTGTCCGGGGACAATCAGACTGCCTTTGAGTGCACAGCCTATCCCTGCAATGACTGCTAGTTCGAGTAGTAGTTCTCTCCACAGGGGATGCCTTGTCAGAGACGATTACTTGCAACTAGTAATGCCATCTCTTGTTGATGTGACATGCTGTCTGCAGAAAGACGTCTCTGTTACAGCTAGTGTTCTCACTAGAGTGTCTGTTGTTGTTCCTAATGTTCCAGATGGTGATCCCATCCTAGTTGACAGTAATCAGTGCATTGTAAGAAGTTATTTCTCGAGTAACTTTCACATGTTAACGTTGTAAGTGTAGTTTCTTTATAGCTGATACCTCGTGTCACTGTGTGCGACTCAGATTGAATATCAGCATTGTTCACCGTGTTCATTTCTTTTCTCCTGTGCTTGCAGTTTGAGATAGTAGATTCGTTCTCCCTTGCTCATATTGCGTGTTATAGCGTTAATTTTTTCAACCGTGGGGGGCATCCACTCCCCCGGTTTTTTTCTTTCCAGTAAGGAAGAATTTACCTTTTTCAGAAAAAAACCCACTGGAAGTTACCCAGTGGCCCTTGACTACCCAAAGGGTTTCAATCCACTTTTAAAAAATTTTCCCTTTGGGTCAAATGCATCGCAGATGCTTTTTGCGAACTTAGGGTTTTTTTCTGCAGATCTCCATTTATGCGAGGATGTAAAAATTGCCCAAAGAACGACCCTTTTGGTTTTCTTTTGTGATTCGTTTCCTGCCCCCAGGAAGTTCTTATTTTTACTGTGAAGCCACCAGCACCATTGTGATTTGTAATGAGCAAGAATTACTGTATCAAATGTCGAGGAGTACCCCAGCAGCGAGTTGTAATTCCCATACAGTGATTGTTTTGTTTTTTGAGATACTCCTTCAGATTTTCTCATCAAGGATGTGTTAGCCATTGCAGAGGAATTCCCCTCCCGAGTGATAACCATTTGCTAAAAACCCAAACCCTCACAAAAATTGGGGTTTTTAAAAGTAATAGTTGTAAAAAAAGATGTCGGATGAATGAAATTGTCAACTGGGGTTTTTGGGCTTTTTGCGATCAGTTTTCAGAAATTTTCGTGTTCCGTTCCCTCCGTTTCTGAAAAATTAAACATTAATTTGAGTGCCCCGAATCTGCCTTTTTTTTTAAAACTTTTTTGTATATATTTATTTTCCTCAGAATCGTAGAGTGCATGTACAGATCGATCGATCATTCCCCCATTGAAAATGATTTTTCTTATATTTGCAAGAATAAGTTAACACCCTTTAAAATAAAACCCCTTATGATCACCATTTTTTCAAAGTTATTTAGAATTAGTTATTGTATAAATCAGCCAGCCCGCCTCCCTGTTCGTTATAGTATAGTGTTTTGTCGGGCGACTAGAAACATCCCGAGCTGTAGCATATTTGCTGTCCCTGAAACCCTGTATTTTAGAAAGCTATTTTTGCATCCCATGTGTTTAGAACGGATCCGTTTTGGCCTGTGGTTTGTGTGACGCACGGGATGAGATTGTTCGCTCTCCCTCCCCCCGTCTCACTCGGCGGCAGACCATTGCGGGGAAGGCAGCTGGGTCCCTCCCCCATCTAGTTGACAAAATAGTTAATCCCAAGGTGTCTACCTTCAACCTCGATATCTCCTTTTTAAAACCCCCTTCGATACCTCTACCAACAAGTCCTCACCAACCTTGTGCCTTTAACAGTTGGTCCTTTCCCCCCATGGTCCCCTTCCACCCCATTGTCTCTACCAAAACCATGTGTCCTCCCCCACCCGTTCCCCTTACCATCCATGTGTCCTCTACCACCATGTGTCCCCTACCACACCATGTGTCCCCTCCTCCTGTGTCCTTCACACCATGTTCCTTAAAAACCCCTTGTGTCCTCACCACCTATGTGTCCCCTACACACCCTGTGTCCCTACTGCACCATGTGTCCCCTACCCCGGCCCGTGTCCCCTACCCCACATGTTCCCCACAGCACCATGGTTCTCTACCACACCCTTTGTCCTCTACCACACCTGTGCTTTAACCCATGTGTCCTTACCACACCATGTGTCCTTCCAAACCATGTGCCTCTACCACACCATGTTCCTTACCACACCTTTTGTCCCCTTTCCCCACCCGTTCTTACCCCACCTTTTCCTTACCCCACCCTGTGTCCCCTACCACACCCTTGTCCCCTTTCCCCCCTGTGTCCCAAAACACCCTGTGTCCTCTACCCCCACCCTGTGTCCTCTCCCCAACCCGTGTCCTTTCAACCTGTGTCCTCTAAAACACCCTTTGTCCTTACCATCCCTGTGTCCCCTACCACACCTTTTGTTACCAACCTTTTTTCCTCTACCACCCGGTCCCCTTTCCACCCTTTGTCCTTACCACACCTGTGTCCTTACCCACCCCGTGTCCTTACCACACCTTTTGTCCTTCCCCCACCTGTGTCCCCCCCACACCAGTGTCTTCTACCACACCTTGTTCCACCACACCTTGTTCCCTACCAACCTTGTGTCCTCTACCACCAGGTTTCCCTACCCCACCTGTATCCTTCCCCCCAGTGCCTCCCCCCGGTTTCCCTTTCCCCCAAAAATTGTGTCCTCTAACCAAATGTGTCTTTACCACCTATGTGCCTCTCCACCCATGTGTCTCTACCACCCATGTTTCTACCCAAACTTGTGTCCTTACCCCACCATGTGTCCCCTACCCAATGTGTCTCTACCCCACCATGTGTCCTCTCCCCCCCCTTTTGTCTTACCACACCCGTTCCCCTTTCCACCCTTGTGTCCCCTACCACACCCTGTGCCTCTCCCCACCTGGTCCTTACCACCCATGTGTCCTCTACCCACCTGGGGGTCCTTCCACACAAAGTGTCCCTACCAACAAGTGTCCTTACCCACCATGTGTCCCCTACCCATATGGTCCTCTAAACCATGTGTTCTCTCCCACCCGTGTCCTTACCCCAACCATGTGTTGTCTACCCACCCTTTTTCCCCTACCCCACCCTGTGTCCCCTCCACACCATGTGTCCTCTACCAACCATGTGTCCTCTCCCCACCCCTGTGTCTTAAACCCTGTGTCCTTTACCACACCTGTTTCCTCTACCCACATGTGTTCCTTTTCCCAAATGTGTCCTCTACACACCTGGTTTCCCCTCCAACCATGTTCTCGCCACACCCTTTGTCCTCTACCACATTGTGTCCTCTACCACACCATGTTTCTCAAAACCCCACCCGTTCCCCTTTACACCCTTGTCCCTGCCACACATGTGTCCTCCACCTGTGTCCTTACCAACATTTGGGCCTCTACCCCAATGTGTCCTTACCAATGTGTCCTCTACCCCAATGTGTCCTCTACCACACCTTGTGTCCCCATCACACATGTTCCCCTTTCCACACCTTTCCTACACACCCGTGCCTCTACCACACCTGTTCCCCTACCCCACCTTGTGTCCTGTACCACACATTTTCCTCTACCACCCATGGTCCTTACCAACCATGTGTCCTTACCACACCTTTTGGGCCTTACCACAACATGTGTCCCCTACCACCATGTGTCCCCTTTCCAACAGTGTCCTTACCACAAAAAGTGTCCCCTACCCCAAACCTGTGCCTCTTCCCCACCAGTGTCCTCTACCCCCCCTCATAACTTACTTAAAAAATTTAAAGTAAAAGATAAAAAAACTTCTTTAGTTATTAAAAAAAAATTTTAGACAATTTTATTTTCTTTATTTTGTCTTGGCTTGTGCCCCCCGGGAAAATTTTCCACCCCCCCCAAAGGGCGTCCCTCCTCCCCCTCCCCCCCCCCCCCTCCCCCCCCCCCCTCCCCTCCCCCCCCCCCCCCCCTCCCCACTAAAATATTTGAACAAGAGATAATGGAAGCTTTTCATTGGTTAATAGTTTAGGGTGGATATAGTTCCATCTAGTGTTTAGTTATACTATAGCGATCTTTAGGTGCAACGAGTTGTGGTAAGTAAGACATATTTGCTACAGTTAGGTACCTTCACTCCGAAACGCTTCGCCTACACAGTAGGCTTCTTCAGTCGAGTAGAGAGGAGGCAGCAGAAGCAGCAGAGACGTAAAGATGTAATCGTCCTTGAAGACGTGGTTTTGAGATGGTCAGTCCTTCAGCCAAGAGACTTACACACTTTCATAGTTTACAAGTCTCCGTATTGTTGCTTCTCCTTCACATTGTTCCAGACTACTGGAACTCACCACTCATCCGTTAGTCAGTGTAGATCATTCACAGCAGAATGTTGAGGCTTGACACTCCACTGGATAAAATCATGTAAATCATTCAGCACAAACAATGGTGAGAGGTTCTTTCATCCGCTGTCCAGTGTTCTAAATCCTGGACTGTACCATGTCAGGCAGAGCGTTGTAATGAGATGCTGCTTGCCTTGTCACGGTTAGGTTAGGTAAGGTTTATCAGGAAACATGACAAGTGTTTCCTGACGCGGGTCGTAGTCATATAATAACCCGCATATGGAGCTTTTGGTCATCTAAATGAGGCTTTTAGCTGGCTTACCTTGTCCACCCCTTTAGCTTAGTAGTGCAATAAATATTTACCTATCTTTCAACACCTAAACACAGCTAAACTCTTTCTCTTAAGTTGGCTGTGTAAAGTAGCTTATATGAAGAAATATGTAAAACAGGACTTGACCATTATCAAATTTATACAATCCAATGAATTTATTCTATATATTTCTTCATTCGCTCATAAACTTCCTTCCTGCATAGCATGGATTCTCCCTGCATTTGCAAGACCAATTTATGCTTCCATAAAATAGAGAGTAATGTAAGCTCTCAGTATAAATATGAGGAGAAATTTACATTTCTTGGTGAATTTTGTGGCTGTCGGGACTGAGTCTCAGCTGAGGGTCCTGCCTCTTGTTACTTGCTGGGCTTAGTCCGGTTCCTGGACAACCTTCATTATTCCGTCGTCCTAGTCAACCACTTCCTGTACACCCACATGCTAAGTACCCACATGCTGAGTACCCACATGCTGAGTACCCACATGCTGAGTACCCACATGCTGAGTACCCACATGCTGAGTACCCACATGCTGAGTACCCACATGCTGAGTACCCACATGCTGAGTACCCACATGCTGAGTACCCACATGCCGAGCACCCACATGCTGAACACCCACATGCTGAACACCCACATGCTGAACACCCACATGCTGAACACCCACATGCTGAACACCCACATGCTGAACACCCACATGCTGAACACCCACATGCTGAACACCCACATGCTGAACACCCACATGCTGAACACCCACATGCTGAACACCCACATGCTGAACACCTACATGCTGAACACCCACATGCTGAACACCCACATGCTGAACACCTACATGCTGAACACCCACATGCTGAACACCCACATGCTGAACAGTCTATCCCTTTTTCTCCTTATCAGTTCCTCTGAGTATTTTGCACACTGTTATTATGTCTCTCTGGTCCTTCTAGTTCATATATCGACAGATTCAGTTCCTTCAGTCCCTACTTACAGCTCATAATGATTAACTCTGAGACTGACGCCACTGAACGTTCATCAATATCTTAACATACTTTATCATTGATGGTTTTTTACTGTTGATGAGTAACACACTTGTGTCACAGTTAGGTATCTTTATTCCGAAAAGTTTCACCTAAACATTAGGTTTCTTCAGTTGAGTAAGGAAGAGGCAGCAGAAGAGATGTAAGACGACGTAATCAGTCCATCATTCGTGAAGACGTAGTTTGAGGTGGTCAGTCCCTCACCCTGAATAAGAGTTTTGTTACTGTTACTGCATAAACCAGGACAAGAGTGACGTACGTTGTATACAGAGCAATGATTAACTGTTTTGACTTCTGAAAGCAAGTCCGACTGATTTTGAGAGTGCAGGTAAGAAAACATGGGCAATAGTTTTGGCAACTTTACTCCGAAACGTTTCGCCTACACAGTAGACTTTTTCAGTCGAGTACATCATTCTTACTCAATAATATCAATTTTCAGCTACTTTTCTTTATATTATTTTCCTAACCTGTTAATACTGAAATGATTCCCATGAACACTTATTATATTGGAATGTCATAATAAATTGTCCCAGATTTGATGAATAAATATTCTCTGCCGATATTATTTGCTGGTGTCTGCCTCTGGTGATGTTGGGTAAAATGGTAACTCAAGAGGTGTTTACTGGTGATGCATTACAGTGGTATTCTATGCACTTGAGATGTTTACTTGTTAGTGTGTGTGTGTGTATTCACCTAATTCACCTAACTGTTGTTACAGGGGTTGAGTCATAGCCCCCTGGCCCCACCTCTTCGCTGGTCGCTGCTGCTTCCACTCACTCATTGCTCCATGAGCTTTATCATAACTCTTCTTAAAGCCATGTATGGATTTTGCCTCCACTACATCACTCTTCAGATTGTGCTCCTTCCCGACAGCTCTATTACTGAAAAAATATTTCCTTTAACATCTCTGCGACTCATCTGAGTTTTAATCTTCCTGTTGTGACCCCTTGTTGCTGTGTCACACCTCTGAAACATTCTGTCCCTATCTAGCTTGCCAGTTCCTCTCAGTTTTTTGTACTTAGTTATCATGTCCCCTCTATCCCTCCTGTCCTCAAATGTCGTAAGGTTGATTTCCCTTTACCTCTCGTCGTAGTACATACCTCTTGGCTCCGGGATTAGTCTTGTGTTAAACCTTTGCTCTTCTCTAATTTCTTGATGTGTTTGACCAGGTGTGGGTTCCATATTGGTGCTGCGTACTATAATGTGGACCTGACGTACACAGTATGCAGTGTCATGAATGACTCCCTCTCAGATGTCGAAATGCTATTCTTAGCTTTGCCAGGTACCCATATATTAAAGTGGTTATTGGGCTGATGTGAGCCGCATGGGATATACTCGATGTGATATTTACCTCAAGACACCTTTCCTTGAGTGAGGTTTGCAGTCTTTGACCCGCAAGGCGGTATTCGGTCTGCAGTGTTCTTTGTCCTTCCCCAAGCTTCATGATTTTGTACTTAGTGGAGTTAAAGTCCTTGAGCTATTTGTCGGACCAGGCTTGCAGCCTGTCTAGATGTCTTTGTAGTCTTTCCTGATCATCGTCCGCTTGTATTCTCATTAATTTCACGTCGTCTGAGAAGAGGGACACCTCTGACTCCATCTCTTCCGTCACTGCATTCACAAGTACAAGAAAAAGCACCGGACTTAGAATTAACCCTTGCGGAGCGCGCAATAGACACAAGCGCCCACTCTCTATCATCACACGTTGTTTCCTTCTTGGCAGGTACTCCCTGATCGACTGTAATGCTTTTCCTGCTATTCCTGCCTGCTCTTCTAACTTTTTGTATAGGAATTCTGTCCCTGAAGCCGAATTGGTTGTCATGTTTGAGCCCATTGTTATCTAGGTGCTCCACCGCTCATCTGATAGTCTTGTCCATGACTTTATATACTATATATATATATATATATATGTCAATGCCACTAGTTTGTATTTTAATGTTGTCTGTCTGTCTCCTTACAGTTGAAAATTCATTTGCTGTCTTTCACACTTATGGCAGTTACTTCGTTTTTATCGATTTGTTAAGATTGTTGTTAGTGGCACACAGTGCTTCTGCTCCCTCTCTCAGGACCCATGAACAGATATATCAGTTTCTTTGCCTCTTCCTCGGCTGTGTGTAGTGTGTCCACTACTTGCTGGTGTACTCTTCCGCCTCAGTTTGCTGGAAGCCTTTCTGTCTCCTCCGAGAATTTCCATAAATTTGGTGATGAGCTCTTCACATACTTCCATGTCATTTGTTGTGATCTTCCCTCCTTCCTTCGTCAGCCTGATTACCTGGTCATTGAATGTTCTTTTTCTCCTGATGTGGCTGTATAACAACTTGGGTGAGACTTGCCGCTGGACTAGACACTAGACTAGGCACTAGACAGGCACCTGAAGTCAGTACCTGACCAGCCGGGTTGTGGTTCGTACGTTGGATTACGTGCGGCCAGCAGTAACAGCCTGGTTCACCAGGCCCTGATTCACCATGAGGCCTGGTCACAGACCGGGCCGCGGGGGCGTTGACCCCCGGGACTCTCTCCAGGTATACTCCAGGTATACATCGGCCATTTCCCACCAAGGCAGGGTGGCCCGAAAAAGAAAAAAAATCACCATCATTAACTCCATCACTGTCTTGTCAGAGGCATGCTTACACTACAGCTAAAAAAATTGCAACATTAACACCCCTCCTTCAGAGTGCAGACACTGTACTTCCTCTCTCCAGGACTCAAGTCCGGCCTGCCGGTTTCTCTGAATCATTTCATAAATATTACCCTGCTCACACTCCAACAGCACGTGAAGTCCTAAAAATCATTTGTCTCCATTTGCTCCCATCTCACAGGCTCATGCATGCTAGGAGTCCAACCCCCTGGCACACAAAACCTCCTTTACCCCTTCCCTCCAACCTTTCTTAGGCCGACCTCTACCCTGCCTTCCCTTTATTACAGATTTATACGCTCTCGAGTCATTCTATTTTGTTCTATCCTCTACATGTTCGAACAACCTCAACAACTCCTCCTCAGCCCTCTAAATAATGGTTTTGGTAATCCTGCATCTCCTCCTAATTTCCAAACTACGAATTCTCTGCATTATATTCGCACCACACATTACCCTCAGACACAACACCTCACCTATACTAAACCCCTTTCTATACAAAGTTCAATCAAAGGGCTCCCATTATCATTTACACCTGGCACCTCAAACTTACCTACCATGCCCTCTTAAATGTTTCTCCTACTTTAGCATTTAGGTCCCCTACCACATTTAATCTCTCACTTGATTCAAAAGTTCCTACGCAATTGTTTAACATCTCCCTACTTATCCATGTATATTTGCTTCTGGCTCTATGGCTCAACTCCTTGTTTTCCTGAGTTCTTTGTCTTCTTTAGTTTTTCCATGCTCTTACACACTTGACTTTCGCCTCTCTACACCTCTGGTTAAACTATGAACTCATTCTGGTCTTCCCATTGTTCCTGGGGAGAATTTCTCATCTGCCTTTCTGCACTTTGTGGCCACATGGTCCATCATTTACTATCTTTCACCTCTTACAGGAATTGCGTATTGTCTGTGTAGTTTCTCTTTGAAGTTTGGTCTCTTCCTCCTTCCTGTACTGTTTTCATTCTCCACTGTTAACTCTGCAAGGTATCTGAAACTCAGGACAAGATAATCACTAATACTGAGTGGCCTTTGGTATATAATATACCCTTTGCTGACCCGCTCAAAGTGAATACAAGGTCCAGTTTTGCTAGTTGATTCTCTCCTCTGTCTCTGGTTGTACTCCTAACATGTTGGTGCATGAGGTTTTACAGTACTAAGTCCATCTTAGCCATCTACGTTTTCTAATCCATAGGTGGCTCCAGGTTTTTCCAGTTAATTTCCTATGTTTAAAGTCCCCATGATGAGTAGCTTTCCTGCCCATGTATGTCCTTCTGGCCAGCTCACTTAGCGTATCCACAATTGCTCTGTTGCTCTCATCATACTGTTGTCTTGGTCTCTTGCTCTTCAGTGGTGGTTGTACACCACCTTGGGATCCCTGTTCATAAGTGTTCCTGCGATGTAGTCATCTTCTCTCTCTGTCTGTTCCTCCCATCTCTTCAAAGCTTAACTGACTTCTGATGAGTAGTGCAACTCCTCTTTCCTCTCAGGATCTGATAACCAGTCGGGAAGATTGTGTCTGTTGTCGTCTCCATAATCTTTGTTCCTTGAGTGGTGTGATGTTTGGGGAGCCTCCATGATTCATTTATTGCATTCCTCACTCTTATTTGTTATTTAATCTGCTGTGGTTTTCCATACCTTCAACTTCTTTTCCAGTATTGTATCCAAGAGGGCTGGGGGGGGCAGTAGGGGGATGGTGTGGGCTGGGGTCATAAGGCAGGACGGGATTTTATGAGAGGCTGCTGTGTTTGTTGAAATTTTTGCTGAGGGAGTAGGGACTGTGGGTGTGGAGTGAGGGCCGTTTCGGGTTATTGTGTTTAGTTTGGGGTGAGGTGCTAGTGGTTAAGGGTGTTCTGTGGGGGGGTGAATCTAGTGTTGAGGGTGTTCGTGGTGGGGTGGATGCAAGTGGTTGGGGGTGTTCTGTGTTGGGGTGGATGCTATGGTTGAGGGGATTTTTGTGGGGGGGTGGATGCTAGTGGTTAAGGGTGTTCTGTGGTGGGGTGAATGCTAGTGTTGAGGTTTTTCTGTGGTGGGGTGGATGCTAGGGTTGAGGGTGTTCTGTGTTGGGGTGGATGCTAGTGGTTGAGGGGGTTCTGTGGGGGGGTGGATGCAGTGGTTGAGGGTGTTTTTGGGGTGGGGTGGATGCTAGTGGTTGAGGGGGCTCTGTGGTGGGGAGGATGCAGGGGTTGAGGGTGTTTCTGTGGTGAGGGGGATGCTATTTGGTTGAGGGGGGTTCTGGGGTAGGGTGGGTGCAAGTGGTTAAGGGCGTTCTGTGGTGGGGGTGGATGCTAAGTGGTTAAGGGTTCTGCGGTGGGGTGGGTGCTAGTGGTTGAGAGTGTTCTGTGGTGGGGTGGATGCTATGGTTGAGAGGGTTCGGTGGTGGGGTGGGTGCTAGTGGTTGAGAGGGTTCAGTGTGGGGTGGGTTGCTTGTGGTTGAGGGGTTCAGGGGTGGGGTGGGTGCTAGGGGTTGAGGGGTTCAGTGGGTGGGTGGGTGCTAAATGTTGAGGGGTTTAAGTGAAAGTTGTGTTTGGTGGTCGTCCAAGGTGAGCTGTCTTGCGTGTTGATGCCTGCCTTGTGTCTCCTTAATGTCTGTGGCATCTTTGCACTCCTCTTTTCTCAGTTGCTCTCCCTTCTTTTCTTGTGGTTTGTGTTGTGTGTACTCACCTATTTGTACTCAAAGTATTTGTGGTTGCAGGGGTCGATTCACAGCTCATGGCCCCGCCTCTTCGCTGATTGCTACTAGGTCCTCTCTCTCCCTGCCCCATGAGCTCTAATCATACCTCGCCTTAAAACTATGTATGGGTTTTCCTGCCTCCACTTCATCACTTTTCTAGGCTATTCCATGGCCCCGACTACTCTATGACTGAAGAAATACCCTTTCCCAACATCCCTTTGATTCATCTGAGTCTTCAATTTCCAATTGTGACCTCTTGTGTCTGTGTCCCCTCTCTGGAAAAATCCCTCTTTGTCCACCTCGCCCTATTCCGCGCAGTATTTTATATGTCGTTATCATGTCTCCCCGACCATCCTGTGTGTGTGTGTGTGTGTGTGTGCGTGTGTGTTTTGCGCGTGCGTGTGTGTGTGGTGTGTGTGTGTGTGTGTGTGTGTGTGTGTGTGTGGTGTGTGTGTGTGTTGTGTGTGTGTGTGTGTGTGTGAGTGTGAGTGTGGTGGTTTCTCCGAACATCAATCGTTTATTGTGTAATATAAACAAGAGTAACAACAATGTTGGCAACACACTAAACATCTTCATCACACAGACAATATCGCTCCGAGTTGCCATACAAACGTCGTCTCTCTAAGTGTTATGAGGTCGTAAAGCAGAAAGATAGATCTTTGGGTTGATATTACCGCGGAATTATGGCCTTCATAAACAGTCGCTGAAATGCAAGGCAAAGAAAGCTTTAAGTCTTTCTATAAAAAGCTTGATGGGTGCTTGGAAATACTCTGAACTACACTGGAACAAGGGATGGCATGGAGTTCGTCCAGCTTCACTAGATACAAACATGCTATGAGTTCACTCAACTACACTACAACATGTGATGGTATGCATGTACACTAACACTACTACATGACATAGCATGCTATACACTCAGCATGAAATGGGTTCACTAACTATACTTATGGAAAATAGACGATTTGCACAACCTGAGTCCTTCGTGCCTCAGTGAGCGATACTAAAATTATAAGAGTGTGTTATAAGTTGGTAAAGAGGTTTAATATTAGTGTTGAAGATTTTAAGGAGATCAAAAGAAACATTCATAAGTCATTATATGGAAACTAAATATCGAAATGTCACCTATAAAAATGGTAAATAAGAATATTTAGGACTCGCAATGGGTTCAAACCCCATATGTTCCGTGGTTTATTTATAATCGCGTTAATACTTCGTGAATCAGACACTTCATAGTTATACCTAATTCAAACCTTTCTAAGACACCAAAGAGATCAAAATCCTTGAAAACACAAGCAACTCATTCTTAGAAGTGATAGGGAAATTATGCTGATCATTTTCAACTCTCACAAACTATTTATGTACTTTCCAAATTAACTATTTTCCTGAAAAGAAACCCGAGATCTTCACAGGCCAAAAATCAGTTCAACTTTTCTCCAGAAAAGACTGACCACCTTTTAACGAAAGTAAGTACAGTAAAGTTAAGTAAAGTTTGTGTAGATAGCATACAAGTTTATAAAAATATTAGATGTTATTACGAACACAGGTAAATAATGGCCTGTGAGACCTGGTCAAAATGGGAATATGGAGCAAAAAAAAAATCAACAGTAGACCATAATGTATATTTGCCTTCACCAGATAATATATACAAGTATGTACACTGTGTACAATATGTACAGACAGAAATTGTAAGTGTACACCACGGTGAGAGTTTGCACCATGCTCAACCAGCAGCTAGGCAAGTCTGTCAATTCGCTTGGCACAAGTGAACCACGTTTCTTCAGCTTTGGCGGGCTTACCTGTGATTGGTCAAAGAACCAAGGTAGAGTCAGTCAAGAAAACCGATGTCATATTCGGAATCAGTACCACAAACGTTTTTAAAACCTGTGTAATTCACTGGCCAGAAAATGAGTGCTGACCATGCATGCATAACATAGGATTCAGCTTCACATTATTCCAGACTATCAAGCTGAACACTTCTCCCAGCTGAGGACTGACCATCTCAAAAACTATTTTTCCAAAATTGGTAGACTGAAGACGTCCTCTTTACTTCGCTACAACACCACCTGCCTCTGTATTTGACTAAAAAAGCCTACTGTGTAGGCTGAAAGTTTGAATCAACAATAAAGACACACATCTGTTGCACATATGTCTTATTCTTCGACACACACTCTGAGGAACATGGGAAATACACACATTGACCAATAAACATACATGAGAACACAAACTGACTGAATAATACAAGTCTGGACACAGAATTAAGAACACAAGGGTATTAAAACCAACTCACGTCCAGAATGAAACATTAAGGTTTGTTTTAGGAAAACAAAAGTGGATGTAATTGAGGACACAGGTTAAAACACAATTTATGACAGTTTTAGACACACACAAGCCATGTATAATAATATACAAACATCAGTACATCAGGTAGAGAGGTAAATCTATGCTGCCTTTGCTTGCACACGTCATTAAGGAAACACATAAGAGTCAACGCTGCCAGCCAACAAGTTCAACGACAGTCCTCCACAATAACATGAATCTCTAATGAGTCTCCCGGGCGAAGCAGAGCTCAGTTGCACAAACTGAAAAAACATTTATGAAATTCTGTGTGCATTACTTGCCTGCTGGTTGGCTGGCTAGCTGTGCAGGGTGACTAGCTGTCTGGTTAGTGGTTGACAGAGATAGCTGACTGCTGGCTTGTTAGCTGCCTTGCTAGTTAGCTGTGGTGGCATACTACGAGTATGTTATATTTATTTGGCATATGTCATGCTCCCATATAGGCTGCCTCCCAACCATTGAACCGGCTGGTAAGGGTTTAACGATCAATAGGTACCCGTCGTTAAATCATTAGCCAATCACAACCAAGCCCACCAAGCTGAAGCAACGTGGTTCACTTGTGGTAAGCATTGACAGATATTACCTTAGCTGCTGGTTGAGCACGGTTCACTGTCTTTGACTTCTGTTTCTGCCATCTTTTGTCACCGTGTGGTATACTACTGTACAGCCTCTCTACATAATGTACATGCGTATATTTGGCAAATTATATCTGGTGAAGGAAAATACAAGCCATATACAATTGTTGAGCTTCGTTCGCTCCACTCTAAATCCTAGTTACGACCAGGTGGAAGGCTATGCTATTACGACCAGGGAAGGCTATGCTAGTTACGACCAGTGGAAGGCTATGCTAGTTACGACTAGGTCGAAGGCTATGCTAGTTACGACCAGGTGGAAGGTTATGCTAGTTACTACTAGGTCGAAGGCTATGCTAGTTACGACCAGGTCGAAGGCTATGCTAGTTACGACCAGGTGGAAGGCTATGCTAGTTTACGACCAGGTCGATGGCTATGCTAGTTACGACCAGTCGAAGGCTATGCTAGTTACGACCAGGTGGAAGGCTATGCTAGTTACGACCAGGTCGAAGGCTATACTAGTTACGACCAGGTCGAAGGCTATGCTAGTTACGACCAGGTCGAAGGCTATGCTAGTTACGACCAGGTGGAAGGCTATGCTAGTTACGACCAGGTCGAAGGCTATACTAGTTACGACCAGGTCGAAGGCTATGCTAGTTACGACCAGGTCGAAGGCTATGCTAGTTACGACCAGGTCGAAGGCTATGCTAGTTACGACCAGGTCGAAGGCTATACTATAGCTGTGTTCGTAATAGCTGTCTTGCTGACTAACTGCCTGGCTGACAGTTTGGTGGCTGACTGGCTGGCTGGCAAACAGCCTTGGTGATTTTTCTAACTAGGTACTTATCAGACAAACTGGCTTGTTGGAAGGCTGCAGTTGCTGGTCAAATGACTTTCTGGCTGGCTTGTCAGTAGTATATATGTGTACAGCCACTGACAGGCTCTCACGGCTCTGGGATCACAGACTAGACCACATGCACAACAGGCTGAATCACCAACTGGCTAACTGGTTAAATGGCTGCCTAGCTGACTAACTGGTGAGTTGACTGACTGGCTTCATACTAGCTGATGAACTCCATAATTGACTGGCAATTTAGCTGGCTGGGTGATTGACAGGATAATTGACTGACAAGAAGAATTGCTTGGTGGCTGGTGAGCTGACTGACTATCTATTTGATTAGCTGGCCGGTTGATTGGTTAATCAACTGAGTGAAAAAGTAGCTGAGGGGTTAATTAACTAGTTGCCGGGTGGGTGGCTGCCGGGTGGGTGGCTGCCGGGTGGGTGGCTGCCGGGTGGGTGGCTGCCGGGTGGGTGGCTGCCGGGTGCCTGGCTGCCGGGTGCCTGGCTCCCGGGTGCCTGGCTGCCGGGTGCCTGGCTCCCGGGTGCCTGGCTGCCGGGTGGGTGGCTGCCGGGTGGCTGACTGCCGGGTGCCTGGCTGCCGGGTGCCTGGCTGCCGGGTGCCTGGCTCCCGGGTGCCTGGCTGCCGGGTGGCTGGCTGCCGGGTGGCTGACTGTCGGGTGGCTGACTGCCGGGTGGCTGGCTGCCGGGTGGCTGGCTGCCGGGTGGCTGACTGCCGGGTGGCTGGCTGCCGGGTGGCTGACTGTCGGGTGGCTGACTGCCGGGTGGCTGACTGCCGGGTGGCTGACGGAACTGAATGTTAGATTGGCTGAAAAATCTGGCAAAAGGTCTGACAGAAATTATGATTTTGAGAATTACTAAAAGTCTGACAAAATTTTTGACGTGAAGATTTAAGGACTGGCTGAAAATTTGACCGAACTGCTAAAACATAAAAAGAATTAAAGACGACAGTGGGACTGACAGAGAGACTGACTAGGGATGATGGGGGCTGACTGGGGGACGTTTGGGAAATTTTCCCCGGGGGGGGGTACACCCCCCTTCAGCCCCTTTCACCCCCTTTCACCCCCTTAAACCCCCTTCAGCCCCTTTCACCCCTGAGGGGCCATCGAGGGGGCGAGGTTTGTTTACTGCTAAGTGAGTAATGATCACAGATGTCATGCGTAATCAAGGATCTGACCTTGCAGGGGGTTTAAAAAGTGTTTTTTTAAAGAACAGTACATCTCTTACTTAGCGGACAAAAAGGGAAAAAATCCTGCCCCCACTTTATTCCATGTAAAGATAGTGCATTTTTGTCTATGTTTTAAGACGCAAGAAACAACATTCTGTTTTGCTTCATCGAGGAGTTAAAAGGTTAAGGTACTAATCAGCGTTTTTTTTTGGGGCTGGGGCCCCAGTGACGACAGGAGCGCTGGGGCGTGGGCGACTAACTTTGACTCTACTACGAGACACTGACGCCAGGAAACCAGAAAAGGGGACACTGTCTTCTTGTGGAAATAAAGTGTCTCACAAAACAAATAAAATTAGAGAAGTGTGATCAGTTTCTTTGTGATACATTGTGAACAATAAAAACTAATCTTGTTGAACAGTGTCCCATGTGCGTTTCCTGAAAATGGAAGACTGGACATCCAAGGACATTTTCAGCTTCTATCAAGTCCGATATCTGTCGAAGGTGTTGAGAACCCCTAGTCAGTTACAAAAGAAAGGTATTTTTACGAATTTTTTGTAGTCGGGGGATTGCGAAATTTTCAGTCAAAAGGGTTTTGAAATAAAATAAATCGGCAGAAGGTGTGGATTTTTTGAGCCCAAACAATTACTACAGTCAGCCATATCGAAAATGAAATACTGACATAACACCCCCAAAGGGGGGTAATTATAATTAAAAAATTGTATTCTTGACAGCCCCTGTTGTGATGGTTTCGCGCATCAAACCCTCGTCTGCAGGGGGCTGTGTAATTTTTGCTGTCATTTTCATAAGTTTTCATTATATTTTATAATGAACACAGCGGGAAAAGGCCAAATTCTCAACAGAACTTTGGTCGTGTTCGAACCGGAAAAGCCCAAAAAGTGGTCCAAAATATGTTTACACGTGTACAAATAACCTATAGCCAAGGTCCTTCGGAAAAAGTGAAAAACTCGTTTACAATAAAATCAGTAAAAAAGATCCCTCCAGACTCAATCACGGAATGGGCACCCAAAAAGAAAACGGCGCTCACCCCGCGTTCACCCAAAAGGAAAACGGGCCTCCCCAGGGGGACACCCAAAAAAAGGGGAGCGGGTGACTCACCCACACCCCTGCAACCACGCTCCAATCTGGCGAAATCGCGATTAATACAAAAAACACTCAAGAGTTTTTGTGTGAGTTTTTAAATATACACAGGTTTAAAATGTTTAAAACCCAAAATTAAAGAAAAGATTTGTTAAAGTTTTTTCTTATAGATCTACCTGTTATATTAAAAACTTAATATAAAGTGAAAGCTTTAAAATATATAAAAAACATAAATTTATATATGTGTAAGTAATATTCAGTGTGTTTTAAACATTAACAGTGACATTTATTTGTAAGAATAAAGTGTATACATCGTATTTACGATTATATCGGGGGCAGGCGACACAGAACACAACCCTAAACTCAGCCCATGTACTTATACCCTCAGGTCTTAACCCTGAGGTTAACTTAGGGGGTCAGTAGTGTCTATTTGATTATTGCTACAAAGCATAACAAAAATCGCTGTCTATAGCGTACGTGTTTTATAAACACTTAGTGTGGGCAAGAATTTTCATATACATTAAAATGGCTGTTAAAAACTCAGTTTCGTTTTTACAAACTAAGTTACCAATTGAAAAACTAATTTCTCTGTCTAGGATTAACTCAAGATACAAACATAGATTTTGATGATCTTGGGGGTCAAGTTTGAATTATTTACACAACGTCGGGAAAAATAATTAATTCAGACTATACACATTAGAAAAAAAAATTTTTCTTGAATCAGATCCATCGAAGATGAAATTAAAAAGTTTTGGATACTTTTAGTGATCAACAATTAAGTGGCGGAGTACAGGCTATCTGCCAAAAAACCTGTCACAAACCTCTGAAACTAATGGCCCAAACCCTTTACACCTGAAACAACAACAAGTTTTCCCTTTCCCAAACTTACCTAATTTCATTCCCTTTTTTCCCAAAGGCCCAAATTATGAAGAATTCATTGGGGTTTTCAATCCATAGTAAATTCCAAACTGAATAGATGAATTGCTAAGTTAAATTCCCAAAAATGTCTTTAAAGGGGAAACCCTAGAACTGATAATCTTTTCCGGGGGTCAAAGGGCAATTTAAAATAGCCTTACTGTCTTGCAGACAATTACTTTGAGTGCAAGGCTAGAGTTAGACTGCAGTCTTTAATATAAAATTAAAGCCACCCAAACATTTTTTTCAGACTTACGGCATTTAGTTTTACATTAGACAATAGTCTGATCTCTAGATGCTAAATATGACTAAGACAATGTAATTTTTTATCAGGGGTATTGTACAAGATAAGTTGCAACCACAAACATTGAAGAAAAATTTTTTATGTTCAAAAAACCAATTTCACTTGTAAAGAAATTAGCAAGGTTTAAAAACA
This sequence comes from Cherax quadricarinatus, assembly GCF_026875155.1. NCBI lineage: Eukaryota > Metazoa > Arthropoda > Malacostraca > Decapoda > Parastacidae > Cherax > Cherax quadricarinatus. Next base: position 12,755,670 of record NC_069405.1, read on the forward strand.
ATAGTTTCAGCTTTCAAAAAAACGGACAAAATGAAAAATCCACAAATCCCGTGGATAAAAAACCTTTCAATCAGTATAAAAAGAGTATACCTACTCCCAAAAAACCACTAATGGAAATCCCTATAGGCATTTTCAAGTGTGAAATACAACAACAGTAAACAACGTTACAAAAGTCTCCAAAATTTCTTTTGATGGAAAAATTGGGCACAGTATTGTTCAATACACATCAATGGGGGCACGTAAACAACGTGTTCATCAGCGAAAAGATCATCAAGTGTTGGGTGAACCCAAAAGGGGGGAAAAAATGCTCACGAAGAAGTTTTTAAATGAAAGGGGATGCACCAACAGCATATGCCCAAAATCTTTTTCTGAAACACAGATTCCACAGAATCGGGAAAGTCAAAAAGCAACGCAAAAATGTGGAGATAATTTTTAAAAGCAATGCTTCCCCGATAGCCGATTTGGGTTTATCTAATAAATTCCCAAAAAAACCAATGTGCTAACACTTTTTGATCAAGGCTCACAAAGGCCCTTTCATAAGAAAACAGGTTGCAGAACTGAATAAAAAACCCCTATGCCAAAATCAGTTAGTATAGCTGGTTTTTTTCCAAAATTCGGGGTAAACAGACATATGACCACCAAAATCACGTTGGTCTAGGAAACAGGAAAAGACAGTAAAAAGCTTGGTATAGATGATTTGCCTAGGTTTGCGATCCAGGGATTAAAAAAACAGTTGCAGCCTGAAAGCACAAAGGAAATTTAGCCTGTCCTAACTACGCGGACAAATTATCCAATTGATTTAATCATTGGGAATGATTTTATCACTGTTTTGTGCAAAATATAGAAAGTAAACATGATTTTCACTGCTGAAAACAGAGGGGCCACATGATTGGGGTCCCTTCCCCCAAGGGGGAAAGAAGCTGAATTGATTCAGGGAAAAATGTACTAGTTACGAGAATAACCGCTGATCAGTACCCAGCAAAAAATTTTCTTTTTGGAAAAATGAATGAACCAGTTAAAAGTGTGGGATTTAGATGCGTAGGTATTGATGTAAAAAAAACCAAGCCCCCAAGAGCTCAGACTTATAACCAATATTGGACCTTCGAATATAAAGATGGACGTATTTGGGGTTTGGGTTACCATGGAAATTAAATCCACCACCTCTGCCCAGCAATTACGCTGGCTTTGGAAATTGAAAGCCAAAAACATGGCCAGGAGAACCCAAGTTACTGATGTCTATGATAAAATCAACAAAAAGTTGGACAATAAATTCATTGGGAAATAGTCGAAGATAATGAAGACAAAAGCCATTTTCCCGCACCATGGAGTCAGAAAAAATTCGAAACCACTCCACTACGTGTTGTATATAATTGCAGCGCACGTGCAAATAAAGTGTAGCAAGTCTTAATGACTGTTGTACCGGACCCCCATAACGGGGAGCTTGGGAGTGCTTATTAAATTTCCACAAAAACCCCTAGGGCCCACACGGCGATTTTCCAAAAGCTTTTTTAAGATGGGGGCACAAGAAATAGATAAAATTATACTCGATTTTTGTGCCTGAAAAAACCCCATGATCCCAAAGTCCTGTGAAAAAATTATGTTTCAAAAACAGTAATTTGGTGAACATCCTCTCCATTCTTTTTAGAAGCTATCTAAAACCTTTGAAGAAATCTGAAAATCCCTTCAAAGAAATCTTAAAGAAAAGTTTCTATTGGACAATCTTCAAGGGATGTGAATAAAAAGGGGGATTTGAAAACCTTATACAGAGAAGCTAACAAGGAAGAAAAAACAAAAATGCCTCTAAGGAGTGGAATACAAATTCAAAACAATTAAGGGGAAATTATCAAAGAAATTCCCTGAAACTGAAATTCCTGAGCAAAAATAGTGGGGCTTAATTGGGAAAACACAAAGGGAAAAACTTTTTTGGGCCAAAAAGGATAAAATAAAACAGCAGTACACTCACTAAAAGAGTTTTCTGTCAGAGGTTCACAATGTTTTTATCCCCTTTGACTCGTTCCCCCAATTTCCAAAAAAGGAAAATGCTTTTGCAAATCATGGAAACTCAAAAAATTGGGTGGGATGAGAAATTTCCTCTAGAAAGAGTCGCAGGGGGTGAAATATCCAAGGGGTTTAAACAACTCATCAAATTTTAAATTTCCCCGACAAATAGGCAGAGGGAAACAAGTCACATTCTGTGTTCTGTGATGGTCAACCAAGGTTATGGCGCTGTAGCTTAATAGTAAGCGAAAAAGTACACTAATTACTTCAAAGGCCCCGGGTACACCCTTTAAGGGCAGGACAGTACCACAATTGGAACGACAGCACTCTAGGGAGGTACAAAAATTTCTGTCTTTTTCAACAAAGTACTTGTCATCTCAAATTGAGAAAACCGTGACTGGGTGTAATGAAGCAGTTCTCAGGGTTAAGAAATATAAGAGTAAGTGGCTATATACAGAAAGAGTAGCAAAATAAAAGGATGCAGAAGATTATCTTTTCTTCACTCCTACCCTAAAAAATCCATGATAGTTTCACGTGTGCCCACTCAAGAAATTTTGGATAAAAATTATGGCTCCACGGACCCAAATGGCTCTCTAATGGAATAACTGGCCCCAGCAAAAACTCACATTATGCCAAGAAACAGTTGCTTGAACACGCAGAATAAGTTTTGAAATCTGCAAGACCAAAAAAAAATGTCATGATGGATTAAATACTATCTTTGGGTAAAATTTAAAGTTACAGCTCTTGTCTTTTTAAATTATTAAAGGAATAAAACCGATTTTGAAAGTCTTGAACCCATTAAATATGGGTGAAACAAAAAAGAAAGAGTGTTCTCTACAGAAAAAAAATTTCTAAAAAAACCAAGAAAAATCCCCAAAAAAACTTGTATGATTAAAAACTTTAGGACTTTATTCGACTCAGAAAAGTTATAAGTTCGAGGAAGAAATTTATAATTCTTCATACCAAAGAAGCCTACATCCAAAATGATCCCCAAGAATCATTGGCTAAAAAAACGATTGTGCAAAAAAGCCCACAGTAACGTTTACAGTGGGGTACTGACACACTTTTTCTTAGACAATTACTGGATCCTAAGGGCGCAAAGTGTGAAAAAAAAAAATAAAAAGGCTGTATTAAATGCGCACTACGATATGCAGTATGTCGTATCCCCGGTCCCCCTCCATATCCCCCTGAAAGAGTTTGTCATTACTCCATTTGAGGGGGACAGGGGTAATTATATGGCCAAAATTTTAACCAAAACATTGACAAAATTCCCCCAAAGGGGTACATTTTTTTGTTTACTTGTGCACAACAAGCATTTAAACTGAAGTACCACTGACATGTCTGCTGAAACCTTTACAAAAAATTCAGAAGGTTTGAGCCAGAAAGGGGTCCCCAGACTGATGATTCGATAATGCAAAGAACTTTTTTTGCTGGGCCTTAATAGCAAGATCTTTATCAACCAGAAGACACAAGCGAATAACGCAGATGTCGTTGGAGAACATTCCTCCTAAATCTCCAAGGGGGCGGCGGTTTTTTATGAAAAAATATCGCATTGTAAAAAGTTTTTTAAGGAAAACCTTTATCGTCAGAGAATAGCTTAGAAGAATTCCTACAGTTTTGAGAAATAGAAAATAAGCAAAACAGACCTCTAATAATTTTTTACCGTGATTGGACAAATTTAAAAAGTGTTAAGTCCATCTCCATTTAATCCAGGCGAAGGCTCGAACCTGTTCCTCCCTGAAGATAAGAAATCATAGAGGATCCTACTTTACGAACCTGGCAACTCGAAGTAAATTTAAACACCTTAATAAAGTGATTGAACGTTGGGAAAAAAATTTGGCGAGAAACTTCTCACCTCATTGAGAGAACCTTCTATGGAACTGGCTTCCTGAAAATCATAAGTCCTTTAAGACTGGTGACATGTGATTAATCGACAATGATGGTCCCCAGGTCCCAATGGCCACTTGGAAAAATTGTGACCATATATCCCGATGCAAATGGAATCATCAGGACAGTTGATGTTTTGAGCAAAGGGTAGTGAATAAACGGACAATAAATAAACTGTGCCGTTTTGAATTTCACAGGTTGAAAACAAAATTGTGATTCTCCAGAAACCCCACAACTAAAGCTGTTCAAAAAGACAAACAGCAGTGGTGGCGATGAGAAAAACAAATTAATGTTAAATGATGAATATTCCCCCGCGGAACCCCCCGCCGCCCCCCCGTGTGGGGAAATTTTCTCCTGAGGGGGGTATCAGCCCCTTCAGCCCCCTTCGCCCCTTTAAAACCCCCTTTAGCCCCCTTCACCCCCTTTCAGGCCCTGAGGGGGCCCTCAGAGGGGGCGAGCGCTTGTTTACTGCTGGGAGTAAAATTTAACAGATGTCGTACGTAATCAAGTGACCTCTGATCCTTGCAGGGGGTTGCAAGTGTATTTTTATAAGAGCAGAACTCTTTCTTTCAGGACAATTAAAGGGAAAAACCTGCCCCACTTTATTTTCCTAGTAAAGATAGGGATTGTTGTCTATGATTAAGACAGCAAAACAAACTTTTGCTTTTCTTTTCGAGGAGTTACAGGATCAAGGAAATAGATCACGTTTTTTTTTTGTGTGGGGCCAGTGACGGCAGGAGCGCTGGGGCGTGGGCAGACTAACTTGATTACACGAGCACTACGCCAGGATAACCAGCAAAAAGGGCACTGTCTGTGCGTTAGTGTTTTAAAGTGTCTCACACAACACAATAAAACTTAGAGAATGTGATCCTTCTTTGAAACATTGTGAACAATAAAACTAATCTTTTTGAACTTTGTGTACCAGTGGCGTTTTCCTAACAATGGAAGACTGGAATCCAAGGGAAATTCAGCTTCTACAAGTCCCGATATCTGTCGAAGGGTTGAGAACACCTAGCTCACGTTACAAAGAGCAAGGTTTTTTTCGAATTTCTTGTAGATCGGGGGGATTGGCAATTCTTGAGTCACAAGGGTTTTAATCAACCTTAATCGGGAGTAATGTGGACTTTTTAGCCAAACAATACGTACATTTTCCCACTCGAATGAAAATGTGACATAACCCCCCTAGGGTAATGTATAATTACAAATTGTATCTCTTTACACCCCCTGTTGTGATGGTTTCGACCATCTAGACCCGCTGCAGGGACGGCTGTGTAACGATTTTCGCTTTTATCACAAGTGCATTATATTTTTAAAAATAACACAGCGGAAGGCCAAATTCCAACAGACTCTGAGGGACTGATGAGGGACTGACTGGGGGGCGAACGAGAGTTGTGAAAAAAAAAATTTTAGTTTAAAACTCAAGCATACACGAAGGCTGAAAATTAAGGGAAATTGGCTATCCATCCGCCTGTATGAAGAGGGCTGGTGGGGTCCCTGGATATCGGGCGGGCGGGCTGGCGGCTGGATAATGCGGGGCGTCTGGCTACGAAAATTTGGCTGGCTGTGTGGTTAGCTAGAAAACCCGAGTTTAACTAAAAGTTCATTTGTTTTTTGGCGATTGGCTGGCTATTGATAGAACTGGCTGGATCCCTGATTGGCTTTTTTTACGACGGGACTGGCTGCGGCTGAATCGCGGGTTGAATGGTTGGTTGCAAGCTGGCTGGATACTGGCTGGATTTTTTGATGGCGAATGCGCTGGAGGGGAAGGGTTAATGGATGGCACGGGGTTAAAAAAATTGACTGGCTGGAGGGCGGGCGCATGGCTGACTGGATGGCTGCCGGGAGGTTCAAAGAAAAACTAAAGTCGCCACAATGGCTAATCAAAACATTCATCGTTTGAAGACGAAGAGGCAAATGGACGAGACAGAAATTTTGCGGAAAATCTTATTTTCACTTTTCCTAGTTTTTTCCAAAAAAAAAAAAAGAAAAATTTGGGTCCAAAACAAGTTAAAATTTTTAAAAGCATTTCTTTGATTTTACCGGCTTTTAAAGTTTTAAAGTATACATGAATTTATTTGTTTTAGATAATTCTGTATATAACTACAAATAATTCAGGGGAAAAGAGGAAAACAGATTTTATGTGCACATTCCACCTTTGTATGACGGCCCAGTAAAGTCAAGCCCCATTTTATCTGGAAGAAAATGTGCAATTACCATTTTAATATCTGCACAATTAAAATTAAAAGGCGAAGTTCTTTTGGGATGTCTAATCAAAAACTTAAACCCGAAAGTCGACCCACACACTTCCCGATATGTAAGAACATCCAAGAAAATTTTTGGGCCACTCATTCTAAATTTAACTTAAACAGTTTTTTTTTGGGGAAAAATTTAAAAAAAAACCCGAATAATTTTATCCTTTTATTACAACGTTTCGCCCACACAGTGACCCTTTATCAGGTCAAAACAGATCTACCTGGGGGAAGGGCTGAGTATTTAGTGGATGGAGTCAGGTAGTGGTATTTGGGATTAACTTACACCCCACCGATTGGGTCATGATCTAATACCTATTTCCGCTACCCAAGGGATTAGCTTCTCTCACCCCACTCGGTAGATTTTCACTGCAGCATTTTCCCCCTGACTCAGTCCACTAAAATACTCATCCTTTCACCCCAAAAGTCTTTTTGTGATTTATAAAACCCACTGTGTGGGGGAAACGTTTTCAATAAAGGAAACACATTGTACTGCTTATTGTTTGTCCCATTTTGCCCATATTTTGATAAATTAGACACTGTGAACTCTTGGGTACTTTATTGAGGAAAAAGTTTGCCACACAGTGGCTTCTCAGTCCCCTACATAGGGGAAAAATTTTAAGAACAGGAGGAGAATAAGGGAATCATTCTCAACCCTTGGGGCGTGTTTCAGTCCATCAATCTTGAAAAAAACGGGAGATGAGCGGAGAAGCCTTAAATAAACCGATGGCAGGAAGGCACAGTCAAGGGCGTGTCACATTTTTTTCAATGGGAAGTAGGTTGTGCCCAAGAATTAGGCAACGAAGAATTTTAAGTATTAAGATCTAAAAACCGTCAACAAACAAATTCTTGGGATCTTAATACTTGGAATTCTTGTTTGCCTAAATTTTTGGGAAACCTACTTCCCCCATTGAACAAATGTGCCCCCCCTTTAAAATGCTGCACCCTCCTCCAAAGGTTTATAAGCGTTTTTCCGTATCTGTTCAGTTTGTCTATGTAAATAAACACATAGGTTTTTAATGTTTTTTGAAGAAATTTAAAAGACAAGATTGTGTTTAAAGTTTTTTCTTTAGATAAACCTGTTATATTAAAGGAACTTATTATAAAGGTAAGCTTTCAAAAATAATTAAAAGTGAAATTTATATATGTGTAAGTAATTTCAAAGTTGATTTCAGTTATACTGACATTTTGTGTAAGTGAAGAAGTGTATAACGTTGTTCACGATTAATCATCGTGTTCAGGCTGCCAAAGCAAAACTCAAGCATAACACCAGCCAAATGTACTTCAGTACCTTCATTGTCATTGTCCCTGAGGTTAGCTTAGTAGGTCAGTAGTGTCTGACTCGATTGTTTGCTGCTTAAGCATAACAAAAACTCAGCTGTTTTATAGCAGTACAAGTGTTTTTTAATCACTCTATGTGTGTGCTAGAATTTTCAATTATACATTAAAATGGCTTGTTTGTGAAAACTCTGTTTCAGTCTTTTACAGACTAAGATTTACACTATTAGAAAATCTAATTTCAGGTCTGTATAGGTTTAACTCACGATACAAACATAGATTGATGATTTGAGGTCAAATTTTAATTATTTACACGACGTCTGGAAATAATTAATTCAGACTATACACATTATTGAAATAAAATTTCTTTTGAATCAAGATCTTCTGAGGATGAAATTAAAAATGTTTTGGTACTTTTAGTATCAACAATTAAGGTGGACAGGAGTACAGGCTAAATCTGCCGCAAAACTCTGTCACAGAGACCTACTGTAAACAAGTGGTCAAACTCCCTGTTACACCTGTAACACAACAAGTGTCGCATTACCATGCTTACCTACATTGTCTTTACTATTTTTCCAAGGTCATAATTTGAAGAATTACTTAGTGGTTTTCAATCCATAGGTAAATTTACGACTGACATAGATAAGATTGCTAAAGTTCAATTATCTATATGTCTTGTGAAGGGGGAGATCCCTATGAATGATTAATCATTTCCGGTGGTTAAAGGTTAATTATCAAATAGCCTTACGTGTTTTGCAGACAATTACTTTGTTGATGGACATGGTAGTGTTAGACATACAGTCTTAATATCCAAGCCTTGAAGCACCAACATTGTTTTTCAGACTTACAGGCAGTTAGAATACATTAGACAATAGTGCTCAGATCTCTAGGTGCTAAATATGACCTAAGCTATGTGATTGGTGTATCGGGTATTGGACAAGATAAGTTACACTGTAACCCACAAACTATTGAACGATTAAATATTATGTTTCAATAAATGCTATAACCAAGTGGAGGAAATTAGCAATGGTTTACAAACAATAGTTTCAGCATGCAAGCACGAGACAACGATGAAAAACCACAAATCCTACTGTGGATTTAATTACCTTCAACTCAGTATAAGAAGAGTATACAACTCCCACTAAACCACATAATGAAATTCCCATATAGGCAATTTATCAGCTGTGAATACAACAGACGGGTAAACAGTATAAATAAAACGTACTCCAAAATGTGTTACTTTTTGATGGAAAACATTGGGCACAGTATTGTATTCAATACAATCAATGGAGGCAGTAAAACAATGTGTTCATCAGCTGAAAACGGTTGATCAGTGTTTAGGTTGAAGCAAGGGAGAATATGCTCACTGAAGAAGTGTTTTAAATGCAAGGGTATGCATCATACAGCATTATGCCCAATACTTGAACTGAATCAGCAGAAGGACTTCACAGAATCAGGAAGTCAACAAGCTACAGCTATTAAAATGTGAGAGATAAGTTTAAAGCAATGCTCTCCCGATAGCTCGAGTTGAGTTATCTAATAAAATTACACAAAACCAATGTCTAACATTATTTGATCAAGGCTCACAAAGGTCCTTCATAAGAAGAACAGAAACTGAATTAAAAAACCTATGCAATATACAGTTAGATATAGCTGGTTTTTTCCACAATTCTGGTAAAACAGACAATGACCTAGCAGAATCCTGTTGGTCTAGGAAACAGGAAAAAGGGACAGTATCTGAAGCTGTGGTTAGTAGATGATTTGCCTAGTCTGTGTAGATCCAGGGATTAAAGAAACAGTTGCAGCACTGAAAGCAGCTAAGATCAGTTAGCCTGTCCTGACTACAGACGGACACAATTTGTCAATGATTTTAATCATTGGAAGTGATGTATTATCATGTTTTGTGCATAAATAGTAAGAAAAAAATGATGTTCACTTGCTGAAAACAGCAGGAGGCTCATGATATGTGGTCCATTCCATCTCAAAGTTGGGAAAGAGCTGTTATTGATTCAGTGGAAATGTATAGATTTCAGAATAACGCTGATCATGTACCTCAGCAAAAATTTTCATTATGAAAGAAAGGGAATGAACAGTTGATAGTTGTGGGATTTAGATGCGATAGGTATTGATGTATTAAACAAGCCACAAGAGTCTCAGACTTATAACCAATATTGGACACTGTCAAATATAAAGATGGACTGTATTGGTTATGTTACCATGGAAATTAAATCCACCACATCTACTTGCAATTTCGCACTGGCTTTAGGGACAAAATGAATGCACAAGTAATGAGATCAGGAAGAATCCAGTGCTAAATGACTGTCTATGATTATATCATACAAGACAGTTTGGACAATAAATTCATTGAGGAAATAGTCGGAGACAAGTGAGACAGACGCCTCATTATCTCCGCACCATGGAGTCAGAAAAGATTCTGATACACTCCTCTAGTGTTGTATATAACTGCAGTGCACGTGCAAATAGAAGGAATTGTAGCAAGTCTTAATGAACTGTTCTGTTGACGGACGTTTTCCCCTCACTAACTGAGTAAGAAGAACTGGAGACGTGCTTATGAAATTTCGCACAACCCATATGCTACTACGGCTGATATTTCCCAAACTTTCTTGAGGAGTTGGATACAGAAATAGATAGAGATTATACTCGATTCTTGTGGCTGAAAATCCTCATGGATCCTCAATGTCTGTGTGAAAACTTATCGTTTCAAATCAGTATTGTTTGGTGAATCTCTCCATTCTTACTAGAGTACTCTAAATTCACATGTGAAAAGGTCCTTCAAAAAATCTTAAAGAAAAGTTTTTAGTTTGTTATGTGGACATTCTTCAAGGTACTGTGCAATAAGAGGAGGATTTGAAATCCTTATACAGAGAAGCTACAAGAAGATGGAAAGATGCAAATATGCCTTAAGGATGTGGAATACTAATTCAAAGCAATTAAGGGAATTATCATAGAAGATTTCCATGAAGCTTGAAAAAAAAGTCCTTGATTGCAATAATATGCTGGGACTTTATGGAACACGCAGGGAAGATACTTTGTGTCTCAAAAAGGATAAAAATTAATTCATGCAGTACCATCACTAAACGTAGTTTACTGTTAGAGGTATCACATTGTTTTGATCCTCTAGACTCGGTCTCACCATTACATAATGGGTTAATTTGCTTATGCAAAGACGCATGGAAGACTAAAAATTGGTTGGGATGAAAATATTGCCTCTAGAATTGAGGTCAAGCACATGGGATGAAATATCCTCCAGGGAGTGGAAGCTACTTCCTCTATGATTTTCCCAGACATATAGGTCAAGAGGGAAACAAGTACACATTAATGTGTTCTGTGATGCGTCACCAAAAGGTTTTATGGCGCGTAGCTTACATGGAGTAATGCTGAAGGAAGTCCTAATTACTTCAAAGGCCTGGTAGCACCCTTGAAGGTCCAGAACAGTACCTCAGTGGAACTGACAGCACTCTATCTCATCAAAAGTACTGATCTCCACTAATTGTAAAAAACGTGAGATGGAGTGGATATGAAGCAGTTCTCCATTGGTGTAAGAAATAAATTAAGAGTAAGTTGGTCTATGTTACAGAACAGAGTGCAGAAATAAAAGAGGATGCAGTGAGATGATCTCTTTCTCCACGTCTCTACCCAAGAAAGTGATCCAGCTGATTTTTTTTAACATGTTGTCACGTGAGTGTCCCACTCAAGGAAATGTGTGGGATAATAAATTATGCTCCACGGACCGAACTGGCTCTCTATGATATTAAACTGGCCTCAGCAAAAGGCTCACATTATGCCAGAAGAACAGTTCTGCTTGAACACAGCAGAAATAAGTTGTGTAAATACTGCAGACACACTGAAATAGCCTTTGATGATCTATAATACTCATCTTTGGGTACATCTCTTATGAGTTACTGTCGTGTCCCTAAATTCATTTAAGGTATTAAACCTGATTATGATTATCTGGAACCATTTAATACTGGATGAAAACTAATACTGGAAAGATGTTTTCTCTACGAATTATAAATTTCTAGAAACACAAGTTAATTCCCAAAGAAAACCTGTTCATGATTACTTCTTTGGATTTTTCTCGACTCAGAATGATTATAAGAATGTCGAGGAAGATTTCATATGCTTCACTACCTAAGAAGCCTATACATCCATGATTGATCCCCAAGAATCATTGTTACGTGTTACATGGTGGGTAGCTGACACATTTGTCATATACGACAATCCTACTGGTATACCCTCAAGGTCGAAAAGTGTGAAAAAAGCAAATAACGGACTGTATTATTGTCGTCACTATGATATGCGGTGTATGTCAGGATCAGGTCCACTCCATATCCCTCTGAAAGTAGTTTGTCATGTCATCCATTTAGAGGTGACGGGTGTAGTGTGATTACACTGGACCAATAATTTTTAACCAAACAGTTGACATAGTTCCATCAAGGTTGACATCTGTTTGTTCACTTGTGCTACGACTAGAGCAGTACATCTAGAAGTAGCCACTGACATGTCTGTGCTGAACTTTTATCAAATTATTCAGAAGGTTTGCAGCAGAAGGGCACATGTCCAGACTGTTGATTTCAGTTAATGCAACGTACTGTGTTGTGGTGGTGCTTATATTAGCAAGATCTTTGATCAAACCAGAAGTACAACAGATGCTGAATCAACGCAGTTGTGTTGGAGAACATTCTCCTAAATCTCCTGGCACAGCGGGATTTTATGAAAGGTGATCGGCACTTAAATACGTCGTTTAAGGAAGACTCCTATCGTCAGTGATAGACTTATAAGGAATTGTACAGTTGTGACGGAAATAGAAAATGGAGTCAACAACAGCTTAACTTATGTTGCCGATGATTGGCATTAGAAGTGTTAAGTCTTCTCATTTACTCCATGGCAGAAAGGCTCGACTGTTCCTCCCAGGATGATAAGAAATCATAGCGGATCTACTTTTTTCAGGACCAGAGCAACTCAGAGTAAATTCAAATCACCTTAATAAAGTGATTGGAACGTGGGGAGAAAATTTGAGCGAGTAGGGACTATCTCACTCATTTGAGGAACATTCTATGGAGCTGGTGTTCCTGAAAATCAAATCCTTAAGGGACCGAGGTGACAAGTGATTATAGACAATGATGGTCGCAAGGGTCCAATGGCCAATTGGATAAATTGTGACATATATCTGATGTAATGGAATCATCAGGACCAGTGATGTTTTAGAGCAAAGGTGTTGTGGAATAAGCGGACAATAAATAAAATAGTGCCGTTAGTATTACACAGTGTTGAAAACAAAATTAGTGATTCTCCAGAAACCAACAGATAAAGCTGTTCAGAAAAGTCATGAAGCAGTTGGTGGCGAGTGAGAAAATCAAATTAATGTAAGTGATGATAGTTCACCTGCAGTGAACTCGCGCCCCCCTGTGTGGAGAAATTTTCTCCAGGAGGGGGGTATCACAGCCCCTTTCAGCCCTGAGGGGCAGACCTCTCAGAAGGGGGCAAGAGTCTTGTTTACTGTACAGGGAGTAATTGATCACAGATGCCGTAGAGTATGCGACTGTGGTTCAACCGACCATTTGGCTCCTTGCGTCCAGTGTTGCTGAGTGTATTTTAATAAGAGGACAAGTACATCTCCTACTTTAGCAGGACAATTATGGAAATCTGCTCCCCACTTCGTTACACAGTTAACGATAGTGGGACATTGTTGTCTATGCTTAAGTCAGCAAGAATCAAACCTTCTGCTTTGCTTCATAGAGGAAGTGGCAAGGAAGCAAAAAGTACGTAGGTCAGCTGTTGTTTTTGTGCTAGGGGAGTGACGGCATGGGGCGCTGTGGCGTCTTCAGATTACTTTTGGACTCTACTGAGAGTGACACTGACGCCAGGATAACCAACATAGAAACAACGATCTGTTGCGATTTAGTGTGACAAAGTGTCTCACAAACACAATAAACGCTTAAGAGGAAGTGTGATCCAGCTTCTCTTGTGATAAGATTGTGAACACTAAAGAAAATCTTGTGGAACATAGTGTACAGTGTGCGTTTCTGACAATGAAGAATGTGGAATCCAAGGACACTTCAGCTTCTATCAAGTCACGATTTCGATACCTGTCGAAGGTGTGAAGAACACCATAGCTCACGTTACAAGAGAAGGTATGTAACGAATTTATTGTGGTAACGGGGGATGCGCAGTTACTTGAGTCGCCAGGAGTTTGTAATCAACCTATAGTCGGCAGTTAGTGTGGATTTTGAGGTCCAAACAAAGTTGTAGTTGTCTGCCATCAGTGAATTGAAATATGCTGACATTACACTCCCCCTAGGGGTAATTATAATCTTACAAATTATATTCTTGACTGCCCGTTGTGGAGATGGTTTCGACAGCTTCTAGTCCTCTCTGCAGGGGCGGCTGTGAGACGATGTGTTGTCCTAAGTTAAGTTTCACTGTTTATACCTAGTGGTAATGCACATTTCTCAACAGGTTTTGAGTATAGGAGCTGTAGCATCCTGTGGATTAAGTCAGATATTAGTTAGTAGTGAATTTAGAAAAGCAGGTTTTAACCCTTACAGGGTTTCGGCCGTTCTAGTACAGGCTTACGACCCAGGGTTTTTGAGTACTTGTATGCCTGTAATACTAGCCGCCTCAAATTCTAGTTTGAGGAAGCGGTAGGTACATATGAAAGATGGGTTTATGTGGACAGTTGTGCACAGTATAAAAAAATCCTGCAGCACACAGTGCGAATGCGAAAAAAAAAACTTTTGACCGGGTTTTGGCGTTAAAACAGTGACTTTGCACTGTATTTTGGTATGGTATTTAGTGTTGTATTTAGTTTTATGGTTCTTTTTTATGAATGGAAAGACATATTACAGAAATTGAGATGATTTTGGGACTGGTTTTTACAATGAAAAGTTACCTTGAATTTGAGCTCAATGTAGCAGAAATGCTTAATTTTTACCAATAGTTCAAAAGTAAAACAAATCATGCAAGCGTTCCAATTTACGTCAACTGGTGAGTCTACATTCTTTCACAAGTGCGCTGATATTATTTATACCATTTCTACACTAATGCAGTAGTCTGCATAACTGTATATCTTCTATTTTTTTGTGAGATAAAATTCAATGTGAAATGCCAAAGACATATAAGAGGGGCATGGGAGGTGAACCTAACGAACAGAGAACTTGTTATTTTAGTGTTTTCAGGGTATGTCTTTCTTGTTTATTCTGGACCCTATTTGGAAATTGGCATCTTTAAAATTTGTGTGTAATTGGCAAAATTGCTAAATTCTGACACTGTATTGGATAGTTGAAATTAGTAAGGCGTGTTTTCTTTGTACTCATTCGATAGAAAAAAGGAAGTTTCTAGGCAAATAGTTATGATTTTGTCGACTAGTATACTGGAAGTTGGCCGAATAATAGGTTAAAAATTGGGCAAATTGCCGATGCGTAAACTTCGTCGAGGGTCAGTTAACTTCGCTAGGAGAGCTTAATTCCGTAAGTTTTCCATCAAATATCATACTTTTTGTGTCATTATGTTGGGAAAAAAGATTCTCATCTTTTCTTAAGAAAAAATTGTTTTTTTTTTTTCTTGAAATTTGGGAGGACCTTAGAACAAAGTCTCTGAGAGGCCTTGTGGACTGAAGGGTTATGTATGTTGCTGCTGGAGTGTGAGCAAGGTAAATCTTTATGAAGAGATTTGGATAAAAGGTTAACTGGACATGAGTCTGAGTTGGGAAGGGAGTGCCTTACACTCTGGTGGGGTGGGGTACTGCGTTGGGGGGTAATTCAACTGTAATGTCAGTACACTTCTGAAAAGACACCCAGTTTATGAATGATGGTTTGAATGTGTTTCCATGTTTGTATCACCCTGCCTTGGCAGGAGGTGGGAAGCTAGCTAATTAAGTAATAAAACATTTATTTTTTTATTTACTTATTTAATTACAAATATTACTCCACCCTTAAACAAACACACAGGATTTGCTCACTTGGCAAATCTGAGGGCAAACATTCAGGAATCTGAACAGAGTATTCCTGGGCACTTTATGCAACATATGTCAGGCTCATTTTGGATTATGCAGCACCAGCATAGAAATCAATGCAGCATGTTAAGGAACTTTATAAGTGCAGAAGTATGTAATGATCCCCCCCCAGACTAGTATGAAGAACTAAAGGTTTATGAGCTACGAAGAGAGGCAAACGTAACTGAATTATGACACTAGAGGACGAAGGACCAGGGAAGATGATAAACTCACAAAATAATCAGAGTGATGATAGGAAAGAAGGAACAGACTTTTTGAGAGGTAGGAAAAAAGTACTAGGGGGACAGGCACAGGAAGTGAGAGACAGATGAGCTGAAGACATGGTGGAGGCAGACTCCATACGTAGTTTAAGAGCAGGTACGATAGGGCCCCGAGGGATAGTGGGAACAAATTTGGCAAGTGGGGTAGGAGTTATGATTGACCCTGCAACCAAATTTAGGTGATTACATTATAGGTGATTAATACACACTTTACAAATATTTTAAAACACTGGCCATCTCCCACTGTGGTAGGGTGGATTCAAACAAAAAAAACTTTCACCATCCTGTAGTTTTGCAGTTTGGAACTGCAGTTTTGAACAGTTCTAAACTGCAGTTTTGAAACAGTTCTTAAAACTGCAGTTTTGATCAGTTCTAAACTGCAGTTTGAACTTCTACAGTTCAAAACTGCAAATAGCCTTGGTGGGAGATAAATCAATATTAACAGTGGACCTTCAACAACGCATTTAATCGTTTCCAAGGGCTTGCCATTGGTCGGAAATTGCTTGGTCGAGTTAATTTTCCCATAGAATAATGGAAATAGAATTATGTTCCTAACACCCCAAGTCTGAAAAAAAAATTTACATGATATATACATTTCCTATATGGAAAGAATAATGGGACATGCAAATACACTATAATTTAAGTGCCACTTTACCTTTTATTTGTGGAGTGTTGATGAGTGATGTGCCAGCAGAGGGGAAAATTCAGAATGTTATTGCTTGAAAGGAGGAGAATCCCCTTCCATCCAGACTTCAGGTACAAGTCTTTGGTGGGGTTTCCATCCCTTCTTGGTTTGTTTAATGCCACTTAGGACCAGCTTGAGGAATCACTGACCACCTCTTCCACTTCACTACCACCCTTTCCACTCATCACAACCAGTTACCACCATCATAACCGTACCACCCTCTACCACCATCAAACAGCCCACCTCTACCACCATCACAACCACTACCACCCTTACCACACCACTTCTGTATTTTTTTACAAACTTTTTTCTTTGAATTCTATCGTGTTTCTCAATCCTTACCAAAGGGCTGGCTCTAGAAAGCTTCCGTTTGCCCATGGTGGCTTAGTGGCGGTGAAATGCCACTAGAAAAGTTTGAATATATCCAAAATGTTACGGGAGGCACACGTGGAAACCGACCGCAACAGCTTGTAAAACAATGGCCACTGACGTCGTGGTTAAGTTCTCGCGTTGGTAAGGCAGTTTTTTTCTACGGCTAAAAGCGCCCGTAGACGTAATTGCATTACTTTATGCCGCCGTTAGTTGTGGGGTGACTGTATTAATAAATAAACTCCATGGAAAAGTGAGAATCCGTCCTCCACAAGATATGCATGTCTTAAGAGATGACTAATATGCCAAGGAGAAGGGGCTTGTAACCTCTTCTAATTTATAATTATTAACGTAAGAAAGAAAAAAACTTTTGTTTCTTCTTTTTCAGGTCACCCTGCCTCAATGGAGACTCGTGTGTAAAAAAAAAATAAACAATACACCAATGCAATTTCAAAACATACACACTTTTTTTTTTCTCTCTCTCCTTCCAAAGCAGGGGTGGACCCAAAGAAATAATAACACATTTCACCAATCATTCATGAATCAATGTCTTGCCAGAGAATTTGGACATCACAATTCCAGATAAAAAACTGAGTTGTGCCAGACTGATGTCACAATTCAAGTTTTTGACAAATGGCTATTGATGCACTGATTTGTGTTTATGATATTAACAAAATTTATTTTAAAAACTGTAAAACATTCCATTCATTAGTTTTTTTACTCATTTTCTGTTTTATACAAAGCAGTTAAGAAGTAATTGTATGTATATGCTCACACATTTACGAAAGAACTTGAACGATTGTTTCTACCAGCTGATCAACATGCTCTATATTATGCAATAATTCACTGATCCTTGGGATAACCTAGATGACGGATGTCTTGGTACATCTTTGCTCTTAAAACAATTCCAGAAACTAAAAGAAAATCATTTGGTAGTGTGTACATGACGGAAGTGTCGTTAAGCATTCTTAGTGTTGGGACTGCTCTACAATGCTTTCAAACAAACAGGCAAGGACCTTCCCAGTGCACACTAGCACGCCTCTACATAAGAAAGGTTACTCGATTTATATTGGGTCCTTGAAGTATATTTTGTATCAGGGTCTACTAAATGAAATTTTAGGGTTAAACAATTTAATGTTCACATTTAAATTAATTCATGCAACCAACCAGAAGCAGAAAACAAAAAACGGAAAGCTATGTGCAGTTAAATTTCAGCTATTCAGCTTTATTTTTTATAACAGTTCTTCAACTGAAGAAAATGGAAAGCAGGTTTCTCACAGTCTTGGCTTTAGTACTGATGTGATATAATAAAATAAACACATTTTTTGCCTTAGTGTAAGAACAAATAGCAGATTAGTAGAGAAACATCTGGTAGTATATGCTCACTGCTGCATAGTAAGACTTCAGAGTGGAAAGGTTATTATTAAGTGGGTATTAGACAGTGGGGGAGATACAGGGAAAGAGACAAAAAGAAGGCGAAAGAGAGGAAAAGATTTGAGCATATATAAGGGAGTCTCTCATGATTTCATTGACTGTGTAATCATTCCAGCATCAGTCTTTTCTTATGGGAAATCACAACTATGTAGTATAAACTCTCACTATTTTGAGCTTTTAATTATTTACTTCACCACAATCATATTCTTCATGTGGCCTGCTCCTTTTCTTCCATTTTCATTATATTACATTTCCTTATAGTAAACTGCATCACCATCAGTTGCTGCACTGCTCTATTAGAACAGTTATGAATTTAATAATTTTTTATTTATTTATTTTGCAATAAGTAATCATTTGAAACATTCAACACTTTTTTCCTTCTTTTAAGTATGTATTTACATACTGAGATGCATATTGGAAATGCAACCATCCATATCCGTGTAGCACTTACACTGGGAGACACTTACACAATGAGCACAATTTTTTATATCATAACTACTTTTGATTTGTTATTCATTCGACACAGGAAATCTCTTATTCAAAACATTACCAAGTCTATATTATTACATCTTCAAGCTTCCTAATACATTTTCATATTCATTCCTGTTTATAAGCCACTTATTTGGCAGGTGTTGAGTCCAAATAAAAAAGAACTTTTTAGATGCTGTAAACATTTACTGACTCAATGAGGGCCTTCCTTAATCACTTGAAAAATCTGCAGTATCAGTATTGTACATAAGCAAATTGGACTGCAAATAATTCTTTATTTCAATTACAATATGTTTTTTTACAGACTGGCTGTCTCCTACCCAAGGCAAGGGTTGACCCGAAGAAAAAGATATGCTTTCTACATTATATTCTTACTATTTCTGTCTTGCCAGAGTTGCCACGATTCGACAGTTTAAGATGTACCCTAAACAGCCAAATATCCTCACCCTCCTTTTTAGGTGCAAAGAAAAGTATTTCTCACCTCCAGGACTCAAGTCTGGCTAATGATTTCTTTGAATCTTCACAATATGTTTACCTTGCTCACACTCCAAAGCTTGCCCGGTTCCAAAATACCATTTGCTCCACTCACCACTATCTAACTTGGCTACAAATGTGTGATGTCAAGCTCTTTGCATACAAAAAGCTCCTTCAACCCCCCCCTTCTATCCTTCTCTTGGACAACCCTACCCTGCCTTCCCTCCAATTACAATTCATAAAAATTAATTTTATTTTATTAACTATTAATGGATACAGGCAAAGTTTTCATGATATAAACTGAGGGAAAAAATATTGGGGAATACACTACTCTAAAAGTGCATCTGAATACTGACTTCTCTTTGGAGAGAGCTGAGGAAGCTGGACGTGGCGTGCAGACTGGGATGTGGGCTGATTGACTGAGGAGACCTGCTGCTGGTTGTTGTTGCTGCTGTTGCTGCTGATGTGAAAGAAAAGAACCACTGAATACTTGTTACCCATTAAGCTATGTAAGGTTAAGATTTGAATATGAATGTATTTAATATTGATGGTTTTGCTTAAGCATACAAATCAAATAAAAACCATATTAAAAAAAGCCCCTAAAAATATAATCAGTATATCGTAAAGGATGGGGAAAAAGCAGAGAAAGAAGCACAATATGTAAAACAAATTTTTATTATAATACTTGTTGCTCAGTTGCTGTAATGGATCAAATTCTTAGAGGGGAAATATTGAGCTGCATGGCTGCTGGAGGTGCTGGTGATGCTTGCGCTGCCACACTGTGCTCAAACCTGCAAAGTTAGGTATAACTTGTACACATTACAACACTATTAATAGTTAGTGGCTTCTTTTGCAAGATCCAATAATCTGCCCTATCTGATGAATAGACTACAATTTAATTCAATTTATCTTAAATACCTATACCAAACAATCACATACAATAAACAAAAGTATCACATACAATAATACATAAAGAATAACGTTAGACTACATTTCTCTTTGCACTTGCACTAATTCTAAGGGTATAATATTTTTCCTGGGAGACAGTGTATGGTTTTCTTATACAAGATTCCATCTCTTTAATTACTGTAGCTAGACTACAGTTACATATTAAAGGAAAAGTCCATGACAAACTTACTGATGACTAAGAAAATACAGTCGACCTGCAACACCCTCCAGTTATATTCCAGGTATGTGCATCAATTAGTCCTTTTATCACACAATCTAATTTTAAAATTAATAAGCTTTATTACATTAAACTAACCTGTTTCAACTTTCACTGACAGTTCGCGAGTTGTTCAGCCGAAACATCCAGGGCATCATGAAGAGCTGTTACCTGTACGTATGGATGTAATTCTCGCATCAGAGCTGATGACTGTTAACATAATAAAAAAATGATAATTGTTAACACTGCTCAATTAATTACATTAAAATTTAATTTCCATGTAGTATATTAAAAACTATCACACTTTGCTTTCCATAGGAAATGACCCGACTTACAACACCCGGCATTTCCTGTGCTGTGCCCCGCTGGCCATTCAGGTAGATTGTCAGCTTTCAGGATACGCTGCACTGAATGGCAAAATGCCAAGTCCGAGCTGGTCGAAGATAGTCACCCAAATCTCCATCTTCATCCCAGAAATATGACAGTTAAAAAATATTGTACTTTCCAAAAGTTAATCTCATATAATTAATTAGTTTCTTTAACAGTGTATCTATTGAAGATAAAACAGTAGTTCTTGTCAAGCAAGTTTTTTTTTACTATTCTGATTTAATGACATTGTAAGCCATTCAAGCATCACAGGTTTAATACAACATTTTTTCATTTTACCCCGTTAAGTGTGAAGAACACCATGCTCACGTTACAAGAGCAAGGTATGTTAAAAATTTTTTGTGGTACGGGGACTGCGCAGTTCTTGAGTCGCAAGGAGTTTGTAATCAACCTATAGTCGGCAGTAAGGTGTGGACTTTTGAGTCCAAACAAGTATGTATTTTGTCAGCCATCAGTGAATGAAATATGCTGACATAACACCCCCTAGGGGTAATTTATAATCTTACAAATTATATTTCTTGACAGCCCGTTGTGAGATGGTTTCGACAGCTTCTAGACCTCGTCTGCAGGGGCGGCTGTGCAGGCGATGAGTTGTCCTTAAGTTAAGTTTTCACTGTTTAAACTTAGCTGGTAATGCCATTTCTCAACAGGTTTTGAGTACTAGGAGCTGTAGCATCCTGCTGGATTAAGTCAGCATATTAGTTAGTAGTGAATTTAGACAAGCAGTTTTTAACCCTTTCAGGGTTTCGGCCGTACTAGTACAGCTTACGCCCCAGGGTTTTTGACGTACTAGTATGCCTAAATTCTAGCGCCTCAAATCTAGTGTGAGAAAGCTGGTAGGCCTACATATGAAAGAATGGGTTTATGTGGTCAGTGTGCACAGTATAAAAAAAAATCCTGCAGCACACAGTGCGTAATGAGAAAAAAAAAACTTTGACCGTGTTTTTGGGTTAAAACAGTGACTTTGCACTGTATTTTTGTATGGTATTTATTGTTGTATTCTAGTTTTCATGGTCTCATTTTATCGAATGGAAGACATATTACAGAAATTGAGATGATTTTGACTGGTTTTACAATGAAAAGTACCTTGAAATTGAGCTCAAAGTAGCAGAAATGCTTAATTTTTACCAAAGTTCAAAAGTAAACAAATCATGCCAAGCGTCCAATATACGTCAACTGGTGAGTCTAATATTCTTTCACAAGTGCGCTGATATTATTTATACCATTTCTACACTAATGCAGTAGTCTGCATAACAGTAAATCTTCTATTTTTTTGTGAGAATAAAAATTCAAAGTGAAAAGCCAAAGAAATATAAGAGGGGCATGGGGATGTGACTAACGAACAGAGAACTTGTTATTTTAGTGCCAGGAATGTCTTTCTTGTTTATTCTGGACCCTATTTGGAAATTGGCATCTTTTAAAATTTGTGTGAAATTGGCAAAATTGCTAAATTCTGACCACTGTATTGGATAGTTGAAATTAGTAAATGCGTGGTTTCTTGTACTCATTCGATAGAAAAAATGAAGTTCTAGCAAAATAGTTATGATTTTTGTCGACTAGTATACTGGAGTTGGCCGAAAATAGGGTTAAAATTGGGCAAAATTGCCGATGCGTAAACATCGTCGAGACCGTTAACTTCGCGAGAGCATAATTCCGTAAGTTTTCCATCAAATATCATACTTTTGGTGTCATTATGATTGGGAAAAGATTCTCTATCTTTTCATAAGAAAAAAATAGTTTTTTTTTCTTGAAATTTGGGAGACCCTGAGAACAAGTCTCTGAGAGGGCCTGTGGACCCTGAAAGGGTTAATGTATGTGCTGCTGGAGTGTGAGCAAGGTAACCTTTATGAAGAGATTCTGATAAACAGGTTAACTGGACATGAGTCCTAGAGTTGGGAAGGGCAGTGCCTACACTCTGTGGGGTGGGGATACTGCAGTTGGAGGGTAATCCAACTGTAATGTCAGAACACTTCTGAAAAGACAACAGTTATATGAATGATGGTGAATGTGTTTCCATGTTTGTATCACCCTGCCTTGGCAGGAGGTGGCAAGCTAGCTAAAATAAGTAAATAAAACATTTATTTTTTATTTACTTATTTAATTACAATATTACTCCACACCTTAACAAACACACAGATTTGCTCACTTGGCAAATCTGAGGGCAAACATTCAGGAATCTGAACAGAGTATCCTGGGCACTTTATGCAACATATGTCAGGCACATTTTGGATTATGCAGCACCAGCATAGAACTCAATGACAGCATGTTAAGGAACTTAATAAAGTGCAGAAGTATGCTATGAGACTAGTATGAGAACTAAAGGTTATGAGCTACGAAGAGAGGCAAACGTAACTGAATATGACACTAGAGGACAGAAGGACCAGGGAAGACTTGATAAAAACACACAAAATAATCAGAGTGACTGATAGGAAAGACAGGAACAGGCTTTTTGAGAGGTAGGAAACAAGTACTAGGGGGCACAGGAAGTGAGAGACAGATGAGCTTGAAGACATGGTGGAGGCAGACTCCATACGTAGTTTAAGAGCAGGTACGATAGGGCCCACGAGGATAGTTGGGAACAAATTTGGCAAGTGGGGCTAGGAGTTATGATTGGACCCCTGCAACCACATATAGGTGAATACATATAGGCTGTTATACATACACACATATACAAATATTTTTTTAACACTGGCCATCTCCCACTGTGGTAGGGTGGATTCAAACAAAAAAAACTTTCACCATCACTGTAGTTTTGCAGTTTTGAACTGCAGTTTTGAACAGTTCTAAACTGCAGTTTTGAACAGTTCTAAACTGCAGTTTTGAACAGTTCTAAACTGCAGTTTTGAACTACTACAGTTCAAAACTGCAAATAGCCTTGGTGGGAGATTAAATCAATATACAGTGGACCCTCAACCAACGGCATTAATCCGTTCCAGAGGGCTTGCCATTGGTCGAAATTGCCATTGGTCGAGTTAATTTTCCCCCATAAGAAATAATGGAAATAGAATTAATCCGTTCCTAACACCCCAAAGTCTGAAAAAAAAATTTACATGAAATATACATTTCCTTATATGGAAAGGAATGGGACATGCAAAATACACAATAATTAAGTGCCACTTACCTTTATTGTGGAGTTGTTGATGAGTGATGTGCCAGCAGCAGGGAAAATTCAGAATTGTCTATTGCTTGAAAGGAGAATCCCCTTCCATAAAGACTTCAGGTACCAAGTCCTTTGGTGGGGTTACCTCCCTTCTTGGTTTTTTAATGCCACTAGGACCAGCTTGAGAATCACTGGACCACCCTCTACCACCATCACTACCACCCTCTACCACCATCACAACCAGTACCACCATCATAACCAGTACCACCCTCTACCACCATCACAACCAGTACCACCCTCTACCACCATCACAACCACTACCACCCTCTACCACCACCACTTCTGTATTTTTCTACAAACTTTTTCTTGAATTCTATCGTGTTTCTCACATCCTTTACCAAAGGGCTGGCTCTAGAAGCTTCAGTGTGGCCCATGGTGGCTTATTTAGCGGTGACAAGCACTAGAAACAGTGGAATAATCCAAAATGTACGGGAGGCACACGTGGAAACCGACCGCAACAGCTTGTAAACAATGGCACACTGACGTCGTGGGTTAAGTTTCTCGCCGTTGGTTAAGGCATTTTTTCTACGGCAAAAAGCGCCGTTAGACGAAATTGCCATTACTTAATGCCGCCGTTAGTTGAGGGTCGACTGTATTAATAAATAAACTCCATGGAAAAGTGAAGAATCCTTCCTCCACAAGTTATGCATGTCTTAAGAGATGACTAAAATGCCAGGAGCAAGGGGCTAGTAACCTCTTCTCATTTATAAATTATTAAACGTAAAGAAAAGAAAAACTTTTGTTTCTTCTTTTTCAGGTCACCCTGCCTCAATGGAAGACTAGTGTGTAAAAAAAAAATAAACAAACACCAATGCAAATTCAAACACATACACACTTTTTTTCTCTCTCTCCTTCCAAAGCAGGGTGACCCCAAAGAATAAAACACATTCACCATCATTCATTGAATCACTGTCTTGCCAGAAGAATTCTGACATCACAATTCCAGATAAAAACTGAGTTTTGCCAGACTGAAGCACAATTCAAGTTATTGACAAATAGCTATTGATGCACTGAATTTGTGTTAATGTATTAACAAAATTATTAAAAACTGTAAAACATTCCATTCATTAGTTTTTTTACTCAATTTTCTGTTTTATACAAGCAGTTAAGAAGTAATTGCTATGAATATGCTCACACATTTAGAAAGAACATGAACTATTGTACCAGCTGACAACATGCTCAATATTATGCAATAATTCACTGTACCTTGGGATAACCCAAAAGATGACATGATGTCTTGGTACACTCTTTGCTCTTCAACAATTCCAGAAACTAAAAAGAAAATCAAATGGATAGTGTGTACATGACGGAAGTGAAGTTAGCATTCTAGTGTTGGGACTGCCTTCATACAATGCTTTCAAACAAACAGGCAAGGACCTTCCCAGTGCACACTAGCACGCCTCTACATAAGACAATGTTAACACGATTTAATATTGGGTCCTTGAAGTATATTTTGTAACAGGTCTACTAAATGAAATTTTAGGTAAACAATTTAATGTTCACATTTAAATTAATTCAAGCAACCAACCCAGAAGCAGAAAACAAAAAATGAAAGCTATGTGCAGTAAATTTCAGCTATTCAGCTTTATTTTTTATAACAGTTCTTCAACTGAAGAAAATGGAAAGCAGGTTTTCTCACAGTCTTCTGCTTTATAACTGATGTGATATACATAACTAAACACATTTTTTGCCTTAGTGTAAGAACAAATAGCAGATTAGTAGAGAACATCATGGTAAGCATATATGCTCACTGCTGCATATTAAGACTTCAGAGTGAAAGGTAATTATAAGTGGGTATTAGACAGTGGGGGAGATACAGGGAAAGAGACAAAAAGAAGGAGAAAGAGAGGAAAAAATATTTTAGCATATAATAAGGAGTCTCTCATGATTTCATTGACTGTGTAATCATCCAGCATCAGTCTTTCTTATGGAATCACACCTATGTATATAAACTCTCACTATTTGATGCTTTTAAATATTTTCCTCACACAATCCATATTCTTCATGTGGCCTGCCTCCTTTTTCTTCCATTTTCATTATATAACATTTCCTTATAGTAAACTGCATCACCCATCAGTTGCTGCACTGCTCTATTAAACTGTTATAGAAATTTAAATAATTTTTTATTATTTATTTTGAATAAGTTATCATTTGCAAACATTCACACAATTTTTCATTCTTTTAAGTATGCTATTTACATACTGCATATGCATATTGGAAATGCAACCATCAATCCTTGTAGCACTACACTGGAGACACTTACCAATGAGCACATTTTTTTTATCTCATAACTACTTTTATTCTTCATTCGAACAGGAAATCTCTTATTCAACATACCCAAGTCTATATTATTACATCTTCAAGCATCCTACATACATTTCATATACATTCCTGTTTCTAAGCCACATATTTGCAAGGTGTGAGACCAAAAAAAGAACTTTTAAGATGCTGTAAACATTACTGACTCAATGGGCCTCATATATCACTTGAAATCTGCAGTATTTACATAAGCAAATTGACTGCAAATAATTCTTTATTTTCAATTACAATATTTTTTTTTAACAGACTGGCTGTCTCCTACCAAGGCAGGGGTGACCCGAAAAAAGAAATGCTTTCACCATTATTCATACTATTTCTGTCTTGCCAGAGTTGCACAGATACGACAGTTAAGATGTCCCCCTAAACAGCAAATATCCTCACCCCTCCTTTAGAGTGCAAGAAATGTATTTCTCACCTCCAGGACTCAAGTCTGGCTAATGATTTCTTTGAATCCCTTCACAATATGTTACCTTGCTCACACTCCAACAGCTTGCCCGGTTCCAAATACCATTTGCCTCCACTCACCCCTATCTAACATGCTCACAAATGCCTGCTGGATGTCCAAGCTCTTTGCATACAAAAGCTCCTTCACCCCCCCCTTCTATCCTTCTCTAGGACAACCCCTACCCTGCCTTCCCTCCACTACAATACATAAAAATTAATTATATTTTATAAACTATTAATGTATACAGGCAATTTTTCATGATATAACCTGAGGGAAAAATATTGCAGGAACACTACTCAAAAAGTGCATCTGTAATACTGACCTTCACTTTGGAGAGAAGCAGAGGAAGCTGGAGTGGGCGTGCTGACTGGTGCATGTGGCTGACTGACTGAGGAGACCTGCTGCTGTTGCTGTTGCTGCTGTTGCTGCTGATGTGAAAGAATGAACCACTGAATACTTTGTTACCCATTAAGTCTATGTAAGGTTAAAGATTTTAATATGAATGAATTTAATATTGATGGTTTGCTTAAGCATACAAAACAAATTAAAAACTATTTAAAAAAAGCCCCTAAAAATATAATCAGTATATCATAAAGGATGGGAAAAAGCAGAGAAACTGAAGCACAATATGTAAAACAAATTTTATTATAATACTTGTTGCTCAGCTTGCTGTAATGGATCAAATTCTTTAGAGGAAATATTGAGCTGCATGGCTGCTGGAGGAGCTGGTGATGCTGCAGCTGCCACACTGCTGCTCACACCTGCAAAGTTAGGTATAACTTGATACACATTACAACACTATTAATAGTTAGTGCTTCTTTTGGCAAGATCCAAAAATATCGCCCTATCTGATGAATAGACTACAATTTAATTACAATTTATCATTAAATCACATAATACAAAACAAATCACATACAATAATACAAAAAGAATCACATACAATAATACAAAAAGAATAACTTTAGACTACATTTCTCTTTAGCACTGCACTAATTTCTAAGGGTATAATATTTTTCCTGGGAGACAGTGTCTGGTTTTCTTATACAAGATTCCATCTCTATTAATTACTGTAGCTAGACTACAGTTACATATTAAAGGAAAGTCCATGACAACTTACTGATGACTAAGGAAAATACAGTCGACCCCTGAAACACCCTCCAGTTATATTCCAGGTATGGAGCATCAAATAGTCCTTTTATCACACAATCTTAACTTTTAAAATTAATAAGCTTTATTACAATAAACTAACCTGTATCAACTTCACTGACAGTTCTGCGAGTTGTCTCAGCCGAAACATCCAGGGCATCAAGAAGAGCAGTTACCCTGTCACGTATGGCACGTAATTCTCGCCTCAGAGCTGATGACTGTTAACATAATAAAAAAAATGATAATTGTTAACACTGCTCAATTAATTACATTAAAATTTAATTTCCAAGTAGTATATTAAAACTATCACACTTTGCTTTCACATAGGAATGACGACTTACACACACCCGCATCTCCTGTGCTGTGCCCCGCTGGCCATTCAGGAGAATAGTCAGCTTCAGGATACGGCTGCACTGAATGGCAAAAGCCAAGTCCGAGCTGTCGAAGATAGTCACCAAATCTCCATCTTCATCCTAACAGCAAATATGACAGTTAAACAATATTGTACTTTCCCAAAAAATTAATCTCATAAAATTAATTATTCTTTAACAGTGTATCAATGAAGATAAACAGTAGTTCTTGTACAAGCAAGTTTTTTTTTACTATTCTGATATAATGACATTGTAAGCCATCAAGCAATCACAGGATTAATACACATTATTTTCATTTACTTTCATAGTACTATATGCAATACAATGTAGAGAATTATCATATGATATCTAAGTGAAAGTAATTTTTATGAAGAGGGGCCTAGGGGATTTCTTTTGGCCAGGAAACTCCAGAAACAGAACACCCCACGTCTGAAGATCACTTACCATAGCCTTCATATACGTACAATATTTGTTTATATAATTTGTTCAATACAACAACGTTATTCTTTACTTTAGTAACTTTGAGAGAATGGCATCAGCAATCACTTTTTACTGACAACACTAAACTACTAATATAGTACGTATATGTAAAACTTAAGAAGACATACTTTGTATTTGAGTGTAATATCATCATCTGGAGACAATGATCCACGAAAGACTCGTTGCATCATGAGTATCAATTCATCGTAGGTCATGTCCTCATTGTGAATGGGAATTCGCCTGATGTCCTCCCCAAGCTGAGCCTGAATAAGCAAGTCATTATTTTGATTACTCCAATAAAGATTTTTTTATAGTAAATTTCCTTTCCCATTGCAGTACAGCATATCAATGTAAACAATGAAATCTCTCTATCTTTTATATGTACTATAGAAATAAACAAGTTAAAATTATGCAAATATGTATATTTTTTTTTCAACAAACCAGCTGTATCCCACCAAGGCAGGGTGGCCCAAAAAGAAAAACGAAAGTTTCTCTTTTTAAATTTAGTAATTTATACAGGAGAAGGGGTTACTAGCCCCTTGCTCCTGGTATTTTAGTCGCCTCTTACAACACGCACAGCTTACGGAGGAAGAATTCTGTTCCACTTCCCCATGGAGATAAGAGGAAATAAACAAGAACAAGAACTAGTAAGAAAATAGAAAAAACCCAGAGGGGTGTGTATATATATATATGCTTGTACAGTGGACCCCCGAGTTTCAGCAGCCTCGACTTTCGTGAAATTCGACCTTCGGCGAGTTTTTTTGGAAAAATTTGGCCTCAAGTTTCGTGAAAAGACTCGTGTTTCGGCGACCGTCCGGTACCCGTCCACCCGTCACTGCGCACACCAAGCCAGTCTCCCACGCCATTCACGCTCAGTGTGCCACTGTTTACCAACACGTGACCATCACCCCGTGGGTTCATAAAATACATTTCATAATAATCCACTGTTTTTTTGTGCTTGCAACTGCTAAATAAGTCATCATGGACCCAAGGAAAGCTAGTGCAAGCCCTTTGGTAAATAAAGTGAGGAACACGATCCAGAGGGATTTTGACAGGGATGTGGAAGAGTTGGTGGAGGACCACAGGGAAGAGCTAACCACTGACGAACTGCAAAAGCTTCAATTGGAACAGCATCAGACCACAGCCGAGGAACTTGCTTCAGAGAAGGAGGAAGAGGGAGTGGATGAGGTGCCTTCTTCAAAGATTAAGGAGATTTGTGCAATGTGGAATGAGTTGCAAAGTTTTGTTGAAAAGTATCACCCTGACCAAGTTGAAACAAGCCATATCTGCAACATGTACAATGACAGTGTTGTTTCCCACTTCAGGGAACTCTTAAAGAAATGCCAGAAAAAGACCTCTCTGGACAGATATTTTGTGCGACAGGGGTCCAGTGACTCTCAAGTTGTTCCCAGTGGCATTAAAAGAAGAAGGGAAGTAACCCTAGATAAGGACTTGCTACCTAAAGTCCTAATGGAAGGAGATTCTCCTTCCAAACAATAGAGTACACCTTCCTCCTATCCCCTCCTCCCATCTTCCATCCACCCAGAAGTCTTCAGTAAAGGTAAGTGTAATGTTGTTATTATTTTTTTAAATGCATGTACTTGATTTCTGATTGTTTTCATTATGTAAATCTTTATTTAATTTGAAAAAAAAATTTTATTTTAATATTTTTGGGTGTCTGGAACGGATTAATTTTATTTCCATTATTTCTTATGGGGAAAATGGTTTCGAGTTTCGTGAATTTTGACCTTCGGCGGGCTCTCTGGAACGGATTAATCACGAAACTCAGGGGTCCACTGTACATGTATGTGTAGTGTGACCTAAGTGTAAGTAGAAGTAGCAAGACATACCTGAAACCTTGCATGTTCATGAGACAGAAAAATGGACACCAGCAATCCTACCATCACGTAAAACAATTACAGGCTTTCGTTTTACACTCACTTGGCAGGACGGTAGTACCTCCCTGGGTGGTTGCTGTCTACCAACCTACTACCTATAAACTATGTATATCACAGTGTATCACATTGTCTGATTAACATTTTATATTTCACAAAACAAAATGTCTAATATGCAGAATCTAAAAACTCTTTACTACATTCATCTTACTATAAATTACACAATTTATTTTGCTTCAGCTATCTCAAAAAAAAAAAAAAAAAAAAAAAAAAAAAACTGACTTTAATGATCAGCTTGCCAGAGAGGTCAAGGCCACTGTCACTGCTGCCAGCCCCACTCATACTGCAGGTAACCGGCTGATGTCTTGGTGACTCAATGGTGCTGTTTTGTTTTCACTTCCCACCTCTCCTTGCACAGAAAAAAAAAGATAAGAATTATTTATATATTTATGCCTGTAACTATTAATACTAATTTACGCTAAAACAACAACACCTACAATTGCAGTATATTATTTATGGTTCCAGCATTGCAAAATTAGGAGGTACACCACCAAATAACAATTGTTTCATTGTGAAAGACTATTTGGCTAGCAGCTGTGTAGCGAACAGTTTGATAAAGATTATTAATACAGCAGTGGAGCAGAACCCAATATGCATATCATGCCGAGGTACAACCATTCCCATTACTAAATTATACTAATCATAATACTGTTATATGTTTTGTACTACCTCACTCTTGTCAATCTTATTTATGTTAAACTTTTTAATTACCTATTACACTAACATGCAATAATAAATATTAAAATGTACCACTCCATAACCTCTGTCAATACAGAATAGTCAGTAAGAATCAGGATTACTCTGCCCAAAATGCCTAGGCATGCTAGTGGCTTTCTTTGTAATTAATACCTTATAATATGTAAACCACACATTGAAAGCTTTGCAAGGAAATAAAAATTTTCATTTTCATGGGGTTTGGTTACACAAACTTATAAAACAAATAAATTAAACCACAAATCAGCAAACTGAAAAAAACAGATGTAACACCCATGGTAATGCAGGTCAAAAGGAGTTTACATTTGGGCAACTGGCTGAGAATCAAATAGCCTCATTTATTCTGCTACGATGCAGTCCTTGAAAATTTGAGGTCCATTTGAAGAGGTACACTTTAGTTATCTAACAAAAACCACACAATAAAAAGACTAACAATGCCATTAAAGGTTTATGAGCTACTCTGAGACACAACATTTAATGAAGAGCTAAATTCATGTTAGTTATTCAGTGCAAGGTGTAATGGAGAATTAATCCTCTATCCACTAGTTGCAGCCCACTTTTTGATTGCTAAGATTATCCTTAAAAAAGAAGGATACCTAATAAATCTATACTGATTATGATAACTTCAGATAAATTATTAACATGTTGTAAAGTAAAAGGACACAAGTGCAACTAATGTGACATTTTTATTGTAGCAACATTTCGCTCTCCAGGAGCTTTGTCAAGCCGTAACAAACAGTACATGGACACAGAGGGTATATATACGCTCAGAGTGAGATGCAATACTAGGGGTGGTGGTAGTAGTAGTAGTAGTAGTAATATAATATGTTAGAACAAGTGACTCGCACAAGAGTAAAAGGATATAAAAGCTATAACTTAGGTAACATAAAAAATAGGTTAGACAAATATTTCTATTGGAGGCTGGATAGAGAAGGTCTGTTTCAATGTAATGTGCTTTGTGTAGTATTAACAGGAGAGACTATGTGATGGCAGGGTTTACTGTTTTCAGGATTAACATGTTGCCAATATATGCTGATACAGTTGTAAGTTGCAAAAATGTAAATTCCTTATATATATATATACACTGCAAAGTTAGTTAGTTTATCATATATCAGTTACAAATTATTATGGTATAAACCTTGGTAACAGATAGCAACAAGTTGGTTTAGAAAAACACATAAGTAAACACTTGGACATACTTATTAGAAAATGTTTCAGTTCTGGGACCTTGATCACTTCTAACATACAGTATATATGTATATAGATGGAGAGTGAGGCATTATTATAAACATGAGGAAGTAGTAAACCTGTTGAGGTTTAATTAAAGAAAGCAGAGTTGCATCAACTTCATGCGTCCTGAGCCCCTTGCCGTGACCAAGAAGCTAGCAGCATGCAGATACGTGTGTTAGTAAACTTGTAGGTCATATCCCAGGGAAGAAGACTAAAAGTTCTCAACAGAAATAAGCCACAAAGTTTAGATTTAACGAGGTTTATTTTCTACGACATTACCTAAGTTTTACAATGCATATTTTTCAACTGCACAAGGCAAAGCCCATCTTTATGCAATGCATTTCAGGTAGACTAAGATTAAACTTAGAATAAACAAGCAATGCATATTAAAAAGGCATATTACATAAATGTTCATGAGAATTTAATGGGTTACTAACCCTCTGGAGTTAATAATCCAAGTGAAATAATTTTCTACAGCACCTGGTTATTACATTCATATGGGGAGTGCTAAACCCATAGGGGATCACACAGTGCCTGGGATGGGGGGGAAGAACAGAAGGCACACAGACTTGATTTAACCCTTAAACTGTCCAAACGTAGATCTACGTTTGCTCACGTAGCGCTCCGAATGTAGATCTACTTTTTTTTTTTACCTTCTTTCTCAATGAGAAAATCAATGCGCCGTATTAAAGGACCTGCCTCGTATGGGCCAGTAGGCCTTCTGCAGTGTTCCTACATTCTTATGTTCTTACGTTTGGACAGTTTAAGGGTTAAGGAACTGGAGCTCAGATCAAGAGCCCCTTACCAGCATCAAGTCTCTGGACCCATTACGCGCCTCTGTAATCTTTTGACTACTGCCCATAGTATGGGTATGGGGTACTTAACCCTTAAACGGTCCAAACATATATATATACGTTCACGTGCGTAGCACCCCAAACGTATATATACGTTTTCTTTGTCATTCATTCAACACTGCCACGATAAGCCTGAGTTACCTAGATATGAGAGAATGGGTGTGCGCACTCACTGTGCACCATATTAAAATAACTGGGGACGCCCGGGTACCATATGCTCCTTTTTCCTATTAAAAAAAAAAAAATTCTCAAAAAATTTGGGGCATTACGCGAATGAACGTATATATATGTTTGGACCGTTTAGGGGTTAATAGAGATATTAAACTAAAAAAAATCAAGGAACCTCACTTGAGGGAACAATGCCTCATAACCCCAAAATATAATCAGCTATTAACGAATATCACACAAAAGGCCATTAATGACATGAACAGAACAGTCAGTCGAAGATTAAGACATGTGCAGCAGTTGGGTATCTTTATTATTGAAACGTCAAGTTACACAGTAAACTTCTTCAGTCAGTAGTAATGAAGTAAGGATGATGTAATCAGTCCATCAACCTTGGAGAAAAAAGTACTTAAGGTAGTCAGTCCCTCAGCCTGGAGGCTGAGGGACTAACCACCTTAAGTACTTTTTCTCCAAGGCTGATGGACTGATAACATCGTTATTTCATCACTACTGACTGAAGAAGTTTACTGTGTAACTTGACGTTTCAACAATAAAGATATATGCTGCACACGAGTCTTAAATCTTCAACTTAGCGGTATTTTATACCACTTCCAACACAACAGTCAGTAAGAGACACCACATGAACACCTCAGCTCCCTCATATTACCACAAGTCTCCAACAATCTTGATGATGAAGAAGACAGATATGTTTTTTTTTTCTGCTCTGGTCTACCTGACAAGGATGAGTTGGATGTAAACAAAGTGGCGGGGACTACCAGCCTATTACATTATCTCCTTACATCAAACAAAACTTTCTCTATAATAATGATAATAATAATAATAATAATAATAATAATAATAATAATAATAATAATAATAATAATAATAATAATAATAATAATAACAACAATAATAATAATAATAATAATAATAATAATAATAATAATAATAATAATAATAATAATGATAATAATAATAATAATAATAATAATAATAATAATAATAATAACTAATAATAATAATAATAATAATAATAATAATAATAATAATAATAATAATAATAATAATAATAATAATAACAATAATAATAATAATAATAATAATAATAATAATAATAATAATAATAATATAATAATAATAATAATAATAATAATAATAATAAAATAATAATAATAATAATAATAATAATAATAATAATAATAATAATAATAATAATAATAATAACAATAATAATAATAATAATAATAATAATAATAATAATAATAATAATAATAATAATAATTGTGGAAAATACTGTATATATTTTCCGGAAATACAGTATTTTATTTGTAAATTGATGGCCTATATTGTAGTTAATAAAAATTAATTTGTAAATAGAAAAATGAACCAGTGTCGCTGGGGGGGGGGAGACGCCATTGTTTTTGAATGTGGTACAGGCACGTTAATGTAATGTGCATAATTTTCGTCGCTCTAGGGGTTATATTGGGCTTAAAACCTCTCAAATAGGAGCCGAAATTGTTGGATTTGCAGTCCTGCATAACGTGAGCATTAAGCAGATGGACAAGACAGCTCCAGGAACCACAGCTAAGTTGTCTATTTGTGTTGAAATTCTGGTCAGTATTTTCTTCATAAATTTAGGCAGGGCTTCTGTACATGACACAGTCATCTCCAGACTAATTGGTGAGTGGTATTAAATTCTCCTTCTGTTATATGTGTATATGTAATCATTTATTAATTTTAACTTACAGTCCACATATTTATATTAATGTTTACCATAATTCCTGGTAATGTATAATTCATTTTAAATTAATATAGGTCAAGAGTGACTTGTGGATATGACAGTAGTAGGTATCGAAGGAGGACATTTTTTGTGACCTAGGTGTCCTAAAATTCCTACTTGTCTCTGTAACTTTGATAAAAATTAATTATCTTTGTTACCATTTACTGGTATGTATCTGATGAGTTACATCCAGGTAAATTTTATGTTTCCACAACAATAATAAAAAGGTGGGTCGTGACCTGGTTGGCAAAGCTTTCGTTTCACATGCTGAAGTCCGGGTTCGATCCCCGACAAGGGAATCTTTTCATCTGCTATCTATGCTCACCCATTAGATATCAGTAAAATAGGAGGTGGCCCGGTGGCCTGGTGGCTAAAGCTCCCGCTTCACACACGGTGGGCCCGGGTTCGATTCCCGGCGGGTGGAAACATTTCGACACATTTCCTTACACCTGTTGTCCTGTTCACCTAGCAGCAAATAGGTACCTGGGTGTTAGTCGACTGGTGTGGGTCGCATCCTGGGGGACAAGATTAAGGACCCCAATGGAAACAAGTTACACAGTCCTCGATGACGCACTGACTTTCTTGGGCTATCCTGGGTGGCTAACCCTCCGGGGTTAAAAATCCGAACAAAATCTTATCTTATCTTATCTTACCTGAGTGTTAGTCGACAGGTGTGGGTCGCATCCCAGGACAAATTTGACCTAATTTGCCCGAAATGCTGTGCATAACGAGCAGCTTTCTATATAATAGTATGTCATTGATGTCAGCTATGGTCTGTATACCTTGTACTTGTATAAATATTATTATTATTATTATTATTATTATTATTATTATTATTATTATACTGAGGCACAGTCGGTGTCCCGTGGCCTGGTAGGCAACACTCGCCTCACACACTTGAGTGTCCATGGTTCGATCCCAGGCATGGGTAGAAACGTTAAGGTGATTCTGTTCGGATTTTTAACCCCAGGAGGTTAGCCACCCTAGATGACCCAAGAAAGCCAGTGCATCATCGAGGACTGTCTTATTTCCTTTGTGGCCCTTCAATCTTGTCCCCCAGGATGCCACCCACACCAGTCGACTAACACCTAGGTACCTACTTATTGCTAGGTGAACGGAATAGCAGGTGTAAGGAAACACGCCCGATGTTTCCACCCGTGCCGGGGATCGAACCACGGACACTTAGTGTGTGAAGTGAGAGTGTTGCCTTATCCCGGCTGTCCCTGTTCGCCTAGCAAATAAATAGGTACGTGGGTGTTAATCGAATGGTGTGGGTCGCATCCTGGGGGACAAGATTAAAGGACCACAATGGAAATTAGACAGTCCTGGATTGATGCACTGACTTTCTTGGGTTATCCGGGGTGGCTAACCCTCCGGGGTTAAAAATCC
This sequence comes from Cherax quadricarinatus, assembly GCF_026875155.1. Lineage (NCBI taxonomy): Eukaryota > Metazoa > Arthropoda > Malacostraca > Decapoda > Parastacidae > Cherax > Cherax quadricarinatus. The sequence continues at coordinate 12,792,388 of NC_069405.1, forward strand.
CAACACAGTCTTATCTCTCTTATCGTAACTGGGACAATACACATATAGCCTGTACACAGGGAACCGAAACGTCGTCGTAAGTGTCAGTCTCTTATGTGCGGGTTATTTGGGTCCATAAGTAGTGATAGTTGGAGGGGATCAGTCCCTTAGTCTGGAATCGATGTGACCAGTCCATCAAGACTGTTGGACTGAACACATCGACTCCAGACGGAGGGACTGATTACCTCAATCTATTCATTCTCAACCGTTCCTCTCTATATAGGACTGAAGAAGCCACTGGCCTGAAGTTTTACGACTCACTCGCCACGAGTTCAATCCCGCCCCGTGGTGTGGTTTGTTTGCAATCGTGTTATTACGATTTCGCGAGTCACAGCATTTCTAACATGCTAGAAGTATTTTGTATGTTGTTATCAAGTCTCCACAGTGTGTGTGTGTGTGTGTAAACTCACCTAATTGTACTCACCTAATTGTGGTTGCAGGGGTCGAGACTCAGCTCCTGGCCCCGCCTCTTCACTGATCGCTACTGGATCCTCTCTCTCTGCTTCCTGAGCTTTGTCATACCTCTTCTTAAAACTATGTATGGTTCCTGCCTCCACTACTTCACTTGCTAGGCTATTCCACTTCCTGACGACTCTATGACTGAAGAAATACTTCCTAACGTCCCTGTGACTCGTCTGAGTTTTCAGCTTCCAGTTGTGACCCCTTGTTTCTGTGTCCCCTCTCTGGAACATCCTATCTCTGTCCACCTTGTCTATTCCCCACAGTATCTTGTATGTCGTTATCATGTCTCCCCTGACCCTTCTGTCCTCCAGTGTCGTCAGTCCAATTTCCCTCAACCTTTCCTCGTACGACATTCCCCTGAGCTCTGGGACTAGCCTTGTTGCAAACCTTTGTACTTTCTCTAACTTCTTGACGTGCTTAACCAGGTGTGGGTTCCAGACTGGTGCTGCATGCTCCAGTATGGGCCTAACGTACACAGTGTACAGTGTCTTGAATGATTCCTTATTAAGGTATCGGAACGCTATTCTCAGGTTTGCCAGGAACGTATGCTGCAGCAGTTATTTGGTTGATGTGTACCTCCGGTGACGTGCTCGGTGTTATGGTCACCCCAAGGTCTTTCTCCCTGAGTGAGGTCTGTAGTCTTTGTCCACCTAGCCTATACTCTGTCTGCGGTTTTCTTTGCCCCTCCCCAATCTTCATGACTTTGCATTTGGCAGGGTTGAATTCGAGAAGCCAGTTTCTGGACCACATGTCCAGCCTGTTCATGTCTCTTTGCAGTCCTGCCTCATCCTCATCCAATTTAATTCTTCTCATCAGCTTCACATCATCTGCGAATAGGGACACTTCAGAGTCTATTCCTTCCATCATGTCGTTCGCATATATCAAAAATAGCACTGGTCCTAGAACTGATCCCTGTGGGACCCCGCTCGTCACAGGCGCCCACTGTGATACCTCTTCACGTACCATGACTCGTTGTTGCCTCCCTGGCAGGTATTCCCTGATCCATTGCAGTGCCCTCCCTGTTATATGCGCCTGATCCTCCAGCTTCTGCACTAATCTCTTGTGGGGAACTGTGTCAAAGGCCTTCCTGCAGTCCAGGAAAATGCAATCAACCCACCCCTCAAGGTGTGGGTGTGTGTGTGTGTGTACTCACCTAGTTGAGGTTGCGGGGGTCGAGTCCGAGCTCCTGGACTGTGTGAGTGTGTGAGTGTGTGTGTGTGTGTGTGTGTTTTGTGTGTGTGTGGTGGTGTGTGTGTGTGAGGTGTGTGTGTGTGTGTGTGAGTGTGTGTGTGTGTGTGAGTGTGTGAGTGTGTGTGTGATAAATATGTAGTGATGTGGGAGAGAGAAATATAAATAGCAAATGGTTATAGGAGTAAAGCATCATCACACCTGCCCACCTAGCCCACCTGGCCCATCAGCCCACCTAACCCACCTGCCCCTGCCCCACCTAACCCACCGCCCACCTAGCCCACCTGGCCCACCAGCCCACCTAACCCACCTGCCCACCTAGCCCACCTAGCCCACCTACCCACCTAGCCTACCCAGCCCACCTAGCCCACCTGCCCACCTAGCCCACCTGCCCACCTAGCCCACCCCTCCCAGCTAGCCCACCTAGCCCACCTGCCCACCTAGCCCACCTGCCCAGCTAGCTCACCAGCCCACCTAGCCCACATGCCCACCTAGCCCACCCAGCCCACCTGCCCACCTAGCCCACCAGCCCACCTAGCCCACCAGCTCACCCGCCCACCTAGCCCACCTGTCCATCTAGCCCACCAACCCACCTGTCCACCTAGCACCACCCCACCTGTTAGTGAGAGGGTTGTTAGTGAGAGGGTTGTTAGTGAGAGGGTTGTTAGTGAGAGGGTTGTTAGTGAGAGGGTTGTTAGTGAGAGGGTTGTTAGTGAGAGGGTTGTTAGTGAGAGGGTTGTTAGTGAGAGGGTTGTTAGTGAGGAGGTTGTTAGTGAGAGGGTTGTTAGTGAGAGGGTTTGTTAGTGAGAGGTTTTTAGTGAGAGGGTTGTTAGTGAGAGGTTGTTAGTGAGGGGTGTTAGTGAGAGGGTTGTTAGTGAGAGGGTTTGTTAGTGAGAGGGTTGTTTGTGAGAGGGTTGTTAGTGAGGAGGTTGTTAGTGAGAGAGTTGTTAGTGAGAGGGGTTTGTTAGTGAGAGGGTTGTTAGTGAGAGGGTTGGGTTTGTGAGAGGGTTTGTTTAGTGAGAGGGTTTTAGTGAGAGAGTTGTTAGTGAGAGAGGGTTGTTAGTGGAGGAGGGTTGTTAGTGAGAGGGTTGTTAGTTGAGAGGGTTGTTAGTGAGGGGTTGTTAGTGAGAGGGTTGTGTTAGTGAGGAGGTTTGTTATGTGAGAGGGTTGTTTAGTGAGAGGGTTGTTAGTGAGAGGGTTGTTAGTGAGAGGGTTGTTAGTGAGAGGTGTTAGTTGTGAGAGGGTTGTTAGTGAGAGGGTTGTTAGTGAGATGGTTGTTAGTGGAGAGGGTTGTTAGTGAGAGGGTTGTTAGTGAGAGGGTTTTGTTAGTGAGACGGATTGTTAGTGAGGAGGTTGTTAGTGAGAGGGTTGTTAGTGAGAGTTGTTAGTGAGAGGTTGTTAGTGAGAGGGTGGTTGTTTAGTGAGGGGTTGTTAGTGAGAGGGTGTTGTGAGAGGGTTAGTAGGTTGTTAGTGAGGGGTTGTTTAGTGAGAGGGTTGTTAGTGAGAGGGTTGTTAGTGAGAGGTTGTTAGTGAGAGGGTTGTTAGGGGGGGGTTT
>NC_069405.1:12800631-12813051 GCF_026875155.1 Cherax quadricarinatus
GGAAAATTCCCACCATAGTCAAACACCTTCCACCATGCTACTTCTATGGTACTATGCTTGGCACATTTTTGGCACTATGCTTAGCACTATGCTCGCCTCAAGGTTTTCTCCCGAAGCAGGGTAGATAAACCCAAGGCAAGCACCAGACGACCTGACCAGGCGGGTTCCGGGGATAGGAAACTTGGGAACTTTTTAAAGGTGAAAACCATTTTTTGTTCCCGTTTTTATTTTTCTGGTGCGTTCCTGCTGTTTGGGGTGGGTTGTTGTTACCCTGGGGCTAAAGTTTTGCTCCCCCCTTTTTGGTGGTGGGTTGCAATTTTCTGCTGTTGTACTACATGGGTCCCCCCGTCTTAACGTGTCGACTTGGGAGCCTATAATGATTTTTTAATATATTGACCGTATGGGGAGTTTAGTTTATGAGGGGGTGAGGTGGATGAGGGGAAAGTAGGTGTATGAGGGGGTGTAGGTGGATGAGGGGAAAGTAGGTGTATGAGGGGGTGTAGGTGGATAGGGATGTGGGTATGAGGGGGTGTAGGTGTAAGGGAGTGTAGGTGTAGAGGAGGTGTAGGTGGATGAGGGAGTGTAGGGTATGGGGGTGAGGGGGATGAGGGAGTGTAGGGGTATAGGGGGGGGTTTGGTTATGAGGGGGTGTAGGTGGTGAGAGGGTGTAAATGTATGAGGGGGGTTTGGTGTAGAAGGGGTGTAGGGTATGAGGAGTGTAGGGGATGAGGGAGGTAGGTGTTGAGGGGGTGTAGGGGTATGAGGGGGTGTAGGTGCATGAGGGGTTTTGGGGGCATGAGGGGGATAGGTGGATGAGGAAGTGTAGGTGTAGAGGGGGTGGTGTATGAGGGGGTGTAGGGGTATGAGGGGGTGTGGGTATGGGGGGGTGTAGGTGGATGAGGGAGTGTAGGGGTTTTGAGGGGGTGTGGTGGATGGGGAGCGAGGTTATGAGGGTGTGTAGGTGTATGGGGGGGTGTGGTGTTGAGGGGGGTGTAGGTGCATGAGGGGGGTAGGGGATGAGGAAGTGTGGTGTATGAGGGGGTGTGGTGGATGAGGGGGTGTAGGGGATGAGGGAGTGTGGTGTATGGGGGGTGTAGGTGTTGAGGGGTGTGATTTGAGGGGGTGTGGTGTATGAGGGGTGTAGGTGGATGAGGGAGTGTAGGGGTTTGAGGGGGTGTAGGGGGATGAGGGGGTGTAGGTGGATGAGGGAGTTAGGGGGTATGAGGGGGTTTGGGGGGGATAAGGGAGTGTAGGTGGTGAGGGGGGTGTAGGTGGTGAGGGGGTGTAGGTGTATGAGGGGGGGTAGGTGTATGAGGGAGTGTAGGTGGATAGGGAGTGTAGGTGTATGAGGGGGGGTAGGTGGAAGGGAGTGTAGGGGTATGGGGGGGTAGGTGATGGATGTAGGTGGGGGAGGGGGTTTTAGGGGGTGAGGGGGGTTTTGGGGATAAGGGGTAGGTGTATGAGGGGGGGTAGGGTATGAGGGGGGGGTAGGGTTTTGGGGGGGAGGGTTGGGGATGTAGGGGGATGAGGGGTGAGGGATGAGGGGGGTGGTGGGTGAGGGGGGGTATGGTTATAAGGGGTTAGGGGTTGGGGAGTGGGTGGGAGGGGGTGTAGGTGTTGAGGGGGGTGTAGGGGTGAGGGAGTGTAGGGTATAGGGGGTTTGGTGTAGAGGGAGTGTAGGTGGTAGGGAGTTAGGTGGTTTGGGGGGTTAGGTGGATAAGGTTAGGTGTATGAGGGGGGTTGGGGTATTTTAGGGGGGGTAGGTGTATGAGGGGGGGTTTTGGTGTTTTAAGGGGTGTAGGTGCAGAGGGGGGGTTTGGGGGATGAGGAAGTGTGGTGTTTGGAGGGGGTATGGATGGGGAAATGGGTTGTAGAGGGGGGTAGGGGGATGGGGTGTGGGGATGAGGGGGTTAGGTGGGTGGGGAGGGAGGGTATAGGGGGTTTAGGTGTTTGAGGGGGGGTATGAGAGGGGGTTTATGTTTGAGGGATGTGGTGGACGAGGGGTTAGGGGAGAGGGGGTGTTTGGGGGATGGGGATGAGGGGGATGAGGGAGTGTTGGGTGTAGAGGGGGGGTGTGGTGGGAGAGGGGGTTATGGAGAGGGGTTTTGGTGGGGGGTTGGGTGATGAGGGAGTGAGGGGTTAAAGGGGGGTTTTGGTGTTTAATGTATGTATAGGGGTTTTTTATAATTAGGTGGACATATTTTTTAATTATTAGGGGTTTTTTAATGAGGGGTTTTATAGGGGGGGGAAATTATAAGTTTATAATTTATTTTTATTCATTAGGGGGGTTTTTGGGGGGTTAGGGGTTTTTTTGATGAATTTATAATTTTATTTTTTATATAGGGGGTTATTTTGAAAAGGGGGGGGGGGTTAAATTTTTATTGGGATACTGGGGGGGCTAAAAGGGGGCCATCGGGGGGGAGGGCTGCGGGGGGGGCGTGGGAGGGGGCGGGGGGGGCGGGGTGGGGCGGGGGGGAGGGGGGGCGGGGGGGGGCGGCGGGGAGGGGCGGGGGGGAGGGGGGGGGGGAGGGGCGGCGGGGAGGGGACCGGGGGAGGGGCGGGGGGAGGGGCGGCGGGGAGGGGGGCGGGGAGGGGCGGCGGGGAGGGGCGGCGGGGGGGGCGGGGGGAGGGGGGGTTTCACACACTAGGGTGGTCGTGGGGAAAGCCCTTTTCACACGGACACGGACTTACATAATGATCCAGTTTTGTTTACCTTCCCTGGCACCAGGCCACACACCTGACACCATGCCAACACCTACACCAGTCCCACACACCTGGCCCCAGTGACCACACCTGACACCATGACACAACCCTGACACTATGCCACACACTAAACCCCGTCCCACACCCTGACACCATCCCACACACCTGACACCATCCCAAACACGCACAGTACCAAAAAACGACACAGTGCCCACCCCTTACACCAGTGCCAACACTAAACCTCCCACACATGACACAGTGACACACCCCTGACACCGTCCCAACACTTGAAAAACCATTACACGTGGCCCCGTCCCACACCTTACACCGTGCCACACATGACACCAGTGACACAATCTGGTATATGCCACGCTTGAATCATACCACACCCCTGGCCCCAATGCCACAACCTGACACAGTGCCCACCTGACCCCAGTGCCACACAACTGACCCAGTGCACACTGCCCAGTGCCACACCCTGTCACCAGGACACACCTGACACCAGGACACCTCTGGTACTAGTGACACACCCTGACACTAGTGAAACCCCGCACAGTGCCAACCTAAACCCATGACACGGGGCAAAAAGGCCCCAACACTTTAAACAATGCCCCAACCTTCAGTGACCAATTCAATTAGTGCCACCATTTTTCATGAGTTCCACACCAAAAACCAGGCAACCAAATTCCCCTAGGCTAAACCCCCCATCGTGCTACAATCATAAAAACCCTGCCAAAAATATTTTCTTCAGTGCCAACCCATCGGGCCACACACACCTTCCAGCATGTAATACACCCTTTCCCTCAGTGAACACAACCCCTCAGTGCCCACACACCCCCATCAATCCCAACCCTTCCTTTAGTGCCATACACTTCCCTCATGCCACACGCTTACCCTCATGCCCACACTTACCATCATGCCACACATCCATCAGTGCCACACATTACCCTCAATGCCCCACACCTTCCCCAATGTCACCCCTTCTATCAAAGGGCCCACACTTCCATCAGTGCCTCACACTTTCCACCATGTCACACACCTTCCATCAAAGCCCCAACTTTCCATCAGTGCCCCACACATTTCCATCGTGCCACACACCTTCCACCCGGCGTCACACACCTCCCTCAGGCCCAAAACCTACCCCCCATGCCACACACCTCCACAGTGCCCCCCACCTGCCACACCACATAATTGCCCAATGCCCCAAAAACCTACCACAGTGTTACCACTTGCCACCGTGCCCCATATTTTCCCTCAAAAGCCCACACCTGCCACCAGTGACAAAACTTGCCATCAGTCCCACACCCGCCCTCAGCGCCACATACCCACGATCAGTGCCACCACCTGCCCCAGCCCACAACCTACCCCCCATGCCACACACCCCCCTCAGGTAGTGCACACCTGCCGTTAGTGAAAACACTGCCCAGTGCCACACCCCTGTCATCGTGCCCCGCCACGTTTTCCCTCGTGCAACACACCTTCCATCAGTGCCCACACCTTCCATCAGTGCCCACACCTGTAAGTGTCAAACCCCTACCCCCAGTGCCCCGAAAACCCGCCCTCAGTGCAACACATCTGCCTCAGTGGGGCAACACCTTCCCCATCCATACACCCGCCAAAACAGTGTCAAAAACTTACCACCAGTGCCACACACCCGGCTCGTGTAGGCCACCTGCCATCAGTGCAACACCCTTTCCTCAGGCCACACCCTGCCATCAATGCAAACACCTACCCCAGTGCCGCGAACACCTGCCGTCAGTGCAACACCCTGCCTCGTGCCACAAACCCTTTTTCAGTGCCATTTCACCCCGCCCTCAGTGTCAAAAAACCCCACCCCCGTGCCACCCCCCTGCCATCAGAGCCAAAAACCTCCCTCATGAAAAACTTGTCTCAGTGTCACACTCTACCACCAGCGCCACCACCTACCACCAAATTTCACACACCTACCTCAGTGACACACTGCTATCAATATCCACACCTTCCAACCCGTGCCACAATCCATCAGTGCCACACACCTATCATCGTGCCAAACATTACCATCAGTGCCACACACCCGCCCAATATCAAAAACCTGCCACCCGTGACACACACCGCCACCAGGGGAAAAACCCCGCCATTAGTGCCACACACTACTATCAGTGCCCCACACCTGCTAACAATATCACACACCCTTCCCCAGGCCACACACCCCCACAGTGCACACACCCATATCAGTGCCAAAAATCTACCTCAGTGCCAAACCTCCCTCAAATTTTACACACCTGCCCCCAGTGACACACACCGCCAAATGACACACCTGCCCCTTAGTGCCCACACCTACATCAGTGCCAACACCTACTATCAGTGCCACACACCCGCCATCATGCCCCCACACCCGCCATCGTGCCCCACACCTACCATCATGCCCCACACCTGCCATCAATGCTACACACCCGCCATCAGGCCACACACCTACCATAGTGCCCCAACCTACCTCAGTGCCACCACCTTCCCTCAATTCAGACACCCTTTCCCAAAAGTGCCACACATTCCCCAGTGCCCCCAATGTCTGCAGTAAATGTAAATTCTAAGTTACGTAAACCATTGACACAAGTAAGCACTGTAAAACTGTAAACACTGTAAACCCTGTAAACACTGTAAAAAACTGTCACACTTAAACACTTAAAAATGTAAACCGTAAAAACTGTAAAACACTGTAAAAACGTATACATATTCCCCGAAAAATTTCCCCGTGCAAGTCCTGTAAATTTCCGTTTAAATTTGTTGTAAATTACCGTTTTAAATTACCGTTGTAAAACCCCTCTGGTCATGTCTTAAAAAAAACAGTAAATGTAAATTATTACGAAATATTTACTAATCAAGGATATTTTGTAAATATTTCACCTGTAAATAATGTTCCACCCGTAAATAATGTTCCCCCGTAAATAATGGACCATTGTAAATAATGTTCCACCTGTAAATAAAGGACCACGTAAAAAGGTTCCACCTGTAAATAATGGACCATCTGTAAATAATGTTCCACCTGTAAATAATGGACCATCTGTAAATAATGTTCCACCTGTAAATAATGGACCATCTGTAAATAATGTTCCACCTGTAAATAATGTTCCACCTGTAAATAATGGACCATCTGTAAATAATGTTTCCCCCTTAAATAAAGGGCCATCTGTAAAAAAATTTTCCACCCTTTAAAAATGGACCATCTGTAAATAAAGTTCCACCTGTAAAAAAAATGTTCCACCTGTAAATAATGTTCCCCCTTAAATAATGGACCATCTGAAATAATGTTTTCCCCTGTAAATAAAGGACCTTGTAAAAGTTTCCCCCTTAAATAATGGACCATCTGTAAATAATGTTCCCCCTGTAATAATGGACCATCTGTAAAAAATGTTCCCCCTGTAATAATGTTCCCGTAAATAAGGACCATTGTAAAAAATGTTCCCCCTTAAAAATGGACCATCTGTAAATAATGTTTCCCTGTAAAAAAATGTTCCCCCTGTAAATAACGGACCACCCGTAAAAAAAAGGCCCCTGTAAATAATGGCCATCGTAAATAACGACCACCCGTAAATAACGGACCACCCGTAAATAACGGGCCCCCCTGTAAAAAATGTTTTCCCCCTGTAAATAACGGACCCCCTGTAAATAAAGTTACACCTGTAAATAACGGGGGCCCCTGTAAATAATGGACCATCTGAAAAAGCCACCTGTAAATAACGACCACCCGTAAAAACGGACCCCCGTAAATAATGTTCCACCCGTAAAAAAGGACCACCGTAAATAACGGACCACCTGTAAATAACGGCCACCTGTAAATAACGGACCACCTGTAAATAATGGGCCACCCGTAAATAATGGACCCCTGTAAATAAAAGGACCACCTGTAAATAACGGACCACCGTAAATAACGGCCCCTGTAAATAAAGACCACCCGTAAATAATGGACCACCTGTAAATAATGGACCACCTGTAAATAACGGACCACCTGTAAAAAATGGACCACCTGTAAATAATGGCCACCTTTAAAAAACGGGGCCACCTGTAAATAACGAACCACCTGTAAACGGACCACCTGTAAATAACGGACCCCCTTAAAAAAATGGGCCCCCTTTAAATAAAAGGGCCCCTGTAAATAACGGACCACGTAAAAAACGGCACCTGTAAATAATGGACCCCCTTAAATAACGGACCACCTGTAAATAACGGACACCTTAAATAACGGACCCCCCTGTAAAAAACGGACCACCTGTAAATAATGGACCACCTGTAAATAATGGACCACCTGTAAATAACGGACCACCTGTAAATAACGAACCACCTGTAAATAACGGACCACCTGTAAATAACGGACCACCTGTAAATAATGGACCACCTGTAAATAACGGACCACCTGTAAATAACGGACCACCTGTAAATAACGGACCACCTGTAAATAATGGACCACCTGTAAATAACGGACCACCTGTAAATAATGGACCACCTGTAAATAACGGACCACCTGTAAATAATGGACCACCTGTAAATAACGGATCACCCGTAATTAAATTTTTATTTTTAATGTTTTGTAAATCATTTACTGCATTTTGTTTTCAAAGAATAAAAATGTTGTTGAAATAGTGTATGTAAATCATCTCTTTATTTACATTTCTATATGTACCCTGTAAATTATACTGAAGTGCCGTCTGCTCTGTAAATTAACTAAAGTTGATATGATTATCCTGTAAATGTGGGCGTGCGCGTGTTTACAGTGATAATGTGGGCGTGGGCGTGTTTACAGTGTAAATGAGCTACTGTTAGTGTGGTCAGTCTGTAAATGACTGAATGTTACTGTACCCGCCGTGTAAATGATACCCTTCTTTTAAGGTAAATATATTTCCGTTTCTTGGAAGGGAGAGAGAGAGAGAGAGAGAGAGAGAGAGAGGAGAGGAGAGAGAGGTTGAGAGAGGGGAAGAGCTGTGGGGGAGAGGGGAGAATGGAGGGGTTGAGAGTATGTGAGGGAAGATGACGGTTATTATGTGGGGAAGACGAACAGTAAAATAAGTCTCCAAAACAGTCTGTGACAGTGACATTCACATGATGAGTGGGGTCCCACAAGAGTCAGTACTGGGGGTGGCATGATGAGTGGGGTCCCACAAGAGTCAGTACTGGGGTGGCATGATGGTGGGGTCCCACAAGGGTCAGTACTGGGGATGGCATGATGAGTGGGGTCCCACAAGAGTCAGTACTGGGGTGGCATGATGAGTGGGGTCCCACAAGAGTCAGTACTGGGGTGGCATGATGAGTGGGGTCCCACAAGAGTCAGTACTAGGGATGGCATGATGAGTGGGGTCCCACAAGAGTCAGTACTGAGGGTGGCATGATGAGTGGGGTCTCACAAGGGTCAGTACTGGGGGTGGCATGATGAGTGGGGTCCCACAAGAGTCAGTACTGGGGGTGCCATGATGAGTGGGGTCCCACAAGAGTCAGTACTGGGGGTGGCATGATGAGTGGGGTCCCACAAGAGTCAGTACTGGGGGTGGCATGATGAGTGGGGTCCCACAAGGGTCAGTACTGAGGGTGGCATGATGAGTGGGGTCCCACAAGAGTCAGTACTGGGGGTGGCATGATGAGTGGGGTCCCACAAGAGTCAGTACTGGGGGTGGCATGATGAGTGGGGTCCCACAAGAGTCAGTACTGGGGTGGCATGATGAGTGGGGTCCCACAAGAGTCGGTACTGGGGGTGGCATGATGAGTGGGGTCCCACAAGGGTCAGTACTGGGGGTGGCATGATGAGTGGGGTCCCACAAGAGTCAGTACTGGGGGTGGCATGATGAGTGGGGTCCCACAAGAGTCAGTACTGGGGTGGCATGATGAGTGGGGTCCCACAAGAGTCAGTACTGGGGGTGGCATGATGAGTGGGGTCCCACAAGAGTCAATACTGGGAGTGGCATGATGAGTGGGGTCCCACAAGAGTCAGTACTGAGGGTGGCATGATGAGTGGGGTCTCACTAGGGTCAGTACTGGGGGGTGGCATGATGAGTGGGGTCCCACAAGAGTCAGTACTGGGGTGGCATGATGAGTGGGGTCCCACAAGAGTCAGTACTAGGGATGGCATGATGAGTGGGGTCCCACAAGAGTCAGTACTGGGGGTGGCATGATGAGTGGGGTCCCACAAGAGTCAGTACTGGGGGTGGCATGATGAGTGGGGTCCCACAAGAGTCAATACTGGGGGGTGGCATGATGAGTGGGGTCCCACAAGAGTCAGTACTGAGGGTGGCATGATGAGTGGGGTCTCACAAGGGTCAGTACTGGGGGTGGCATGATGAGTGGGGTCCCACAAGAGTCAGTACTGGGGGTGGCATGATGAGTGGGGTCCCACAAGAGTCAGTACTGGGGGTGGCATGATGAGTGGGGTCCCACAAGAGTCAAGTACTGGGGGTGGCATGATGAGTGGGGTCCCACAAGGTCAGTACTGAGGGTGGCATGATGAGTGGGGTCCCACAAGAGTCAGTACTGGGGGTGGCATGATGAGTGGGGTCCCACAAGAGTCAGTACTGGGGGTGGCATGATGAGTGGGGTCCCACAAGAGTCAGTACTGGGGTGGCATGATGAGTGGGGTCCCACAAGAGTCGTACTGGGGGTGGCATGATGAGTGGGGTCCCACAAGGGTCAGTACTGGGGGTGGCATGATGAGTGGGGTCCCACAAGAGTCAGTACTGGGGTGGCATGATGAGTGGGGTCCCACAGAGTCAGTACTGGGGTGTGCATGATGAGTGGGATCCCACAAGGGTCAGTACTGGGGGTGGCATGATGAGCGGGGTCCCACAAGGGTCAGTACTGGGGGTGGCATGATGAGTGGGGTCCCACAAGAGTCAGTACTGAGGGTGGCATGATGAGTGGGGTCCCACAAGGTCAGTACTGGGGTGGCATGATGAGCGGGGCCCCCCAAGGGTCAGTACTGGGGGTGACATGATGAGTGGGGTCCCACAAGAGTCAGTACTGGGGGTGGCATGGTGAGTGGGGTCCCACAAGAGTCAGTACTGGGGGTGGCATGATGAGTGGGGTCCCACAAGAGTCAGTACTGGGGGTGGCATGATGAGTGGGGTCCCACAAGGGTCAGTACTGGGGGTGGCATGATGAGTGGGGTCCCACAAGAGTCAGTACTGGGGGTGGCATGATGAGTGGGGTCCCACAAGGGTCAGTACTGGGGGTGGCATGATGAGTGTGCTCTCCACAAGAGTCAGTACTGAGGGTGGCATGATGAGTGGGGTCCCCACAAGAGTCAGTTTGGGGTGTGGCATGATGAGTGGGCTCTCCACAAGAGTCATTACTGGGGTGGCATGATGAGTGGGCTCTCCCAAAGATGTCAGTACTGAGGGTGGCATGATGAGTGGGCTCTCCACAAGAGTCATTACTGGGGGTGGCATGATGAGTGGGCTCTCCACAAGAGTCATTACTGGGGGTGGCATGATGAGTGGGCTCTCCACAAGAGTCAGTACTGAGGGTGGCATGATGAGTGGGGTCCCACAAGGGTCAGTACTGGGGGTGGCATGATGAGTGGGGTCCCACAAGAGTCAGTACTGGGGGTGGCATGATGAGTGGGGTCCCACAAGAGTCATTACTGGGGGTGGCATGATGAGTGGGCTCTCCACAAGAGTCAGTACTGAGGGTGGCATGATGAGTGGGGTCCCACAAGAGTCAGTACTGGGGGTGGCATGATGAGTGGGCTCTCCACAAGAGTCAGTACTGAGGGTGGCATGATGAGTGGGGTCCCACAAGAGTCAGTACTGAGGGTGGCATGATGAGTGGGCTCTCCACAAGAGTCAGTACTGGGGGTGGCATGATGAGTGGGCTCTCCACAAGAGTCAGTACTGAGGGTGGCATGATGAGTGGGGTCCCACAAGGGTCAGTACTGGGGGTGGCATGATGAGTGGGCTCTCCACAAGAGTCAGTACTGAGGGTGGCATGATGAGTGGGGTCCCCACAAGAGTCAGTACTGGGGGTGGCATGATGAGTGGGCTCTCCACAAGAGTCATTACTGGGGGTGGCATGATGAGTGGGCTCTCCACAAGAGTCAGTACTGAGGGTGGCATGATGAGTGGGCTCTCCACAAGAGTCATTACTGGGGGTGGCATGATGAGTGGGCTCTCCACAAGAGTCATTACTGGGGGTGGCATGATGAGTGGGCTCTCCACAAGAGTCACTACTGAGGGTGGCATGATGAGTGGGGTCCCACAAGGGTCAGTACTGGGGGTGGCATGATGAGTGGGGTCCCACAAGAGTCAGTACTGGGGGTGGCATGATGAGTGGGGTCCCACAAGAGTCATTACTGGGGGTGGCATGATGAGTGGGCTCTCCACAAGAGTCAGTACTGAGGGTGGCATGATGAGTGGGGTCCCACAAGAGTCAGTACTGGGGGGGTGGCATGATGAGTGGGCTCTCCACAAGAGTCAGTACTGAGGGTGGCATGATGAGTGGGGTCCCACAAGAGTCAGTACTGAGGGTGGCATGATGAGTGGGCTCTCCACAAGAGTCAGTACTGGGGGTGGCATGATGAGTGGGCTCTCCACAAGAGTCAGTACTGAGGGTGGCATGATGAGTGGGGTCCCACAAGGGTCAGTACTGGGGGTGGCATGATGAGTGGGCTCTCCACAAGAGTCAGTACTGAGGGTGGCATGATGAGTGGGCTCTCCACAAGAGTCAGTACTGAGGGTGGCATGATGAGTGGGGTCCCACAAGGGTCAGTACTGGGGGTGGCATGATGAGTGGGGTCCCACAAGAGTCAGTACTGGGGGTGGCATGATGAGAGGGGCCTGCAAGGGACGCCTGTCTCTTGCAGGTCCCTCTCAAATACAACCTACCCAACATTCTCCACCTGACTCCCCCCCCGCACTATATATACTCAGGTACTCTTCACCCAGGTAGATTTGTTTGTGACTTGATAAATTTCACTGTGTGGGCGAAACATAGCCAATAAAGGATCAAATTATACTGCGTTTGTGTTTAATACTTTTTTTTTATCTCCACCTCTAATTATTTCTAGTATAAAACTCTAGTAGTATCCTCCACTGACCTAGCTGAAGGTGCAACTCCTGCCTTATTTAAATGAACTCTATCCCTAATATATACGTCGGTCTTGTCATAGAAGTGACCCTGGTAAAATACACTACAAATTCATATCTTTTCTGCTGTATACGAATGTGGTTTACATGTAGCAAAATGCTGTTGAGCACAAGAGAAAGCTACTCTAATGCGGTGCCTTTCGGGCAGACTAATCGCCGGCAGACAGTCGTCTGTATGAATGGTGCTGCAGTATCTTTGGAGTGCTTGTCCGGCCAGCAGGTGACACCAGTTGCACTGGGCAATGGTACGTTTTAAACATCCTTGGAAAAACGCTACATGTTACAGGGATCCATCTCTCCTTCCTCATTATGTTTATTACTGCCCAATACTCGTGAAGCAAGTCCTCGCGTCTACGCTTGCCAACATCATTGTCTCCTGCTGTGAGGCAGTTAATAGGGCTGCTTCCGGTACCCAACATGATGCTGTTAAGTCCGTTAATAATATCAAGACATCTTAGCCCCTGGAAAACACGCTCTCTGCCTCCCTATCCGTAAATTTATCCAGGAATCCCCATTAAGAACAACAGTGATAATTTAGACGTGTGCGCAGCCATTAGATATCCGGATTTTGTAGATGTTTCGTAAATCAGTAGCTTTATTAATAAAAACACTGACA
>NC_069405.1:12813551-12928972 GCF_026875155.1 Cherax quadricarinatus
AATAGAGCATAAGGATTGTACAGTACATTGAAAACTGTAAGCTCTCAGTGTCTAAACACACAGATTCGTGTGTTTGTTACTGGCTATATATAATTACAGGAATAGAGCTTACCATTTCCTCTTAGTGTCCTGTCTTCTATTATAAGTTTATCATAAAAATATTAAATTCCCAGTGGTTTTTGGCACACATTTTTTACTCTGATTACATTCCAGCCTCTGCTACTGTGTTTGTGAAATATTTCCCAATATATGAAGTCAACAACTTTTTATTATGGATGTAACATGAATAACTTCTAAAATTAGTGTTTTCTGCTAAGCGTAAGCATTATGAAGGCTTACAGTAATCTGCTTTTTTGACCAAATGTATATATTTTTGTGGTAAAAATTGCTCAAGGTTTAATTTGTCAATACAGTATTTACTTGTAATGTGGTGCATGGCCCCTCAAATTGAGTACGGACTCCTGTATGGTATGGGATTTCTTAAAAATGTGCTCAGGAGATTTTCCCCACCTGAATCTGTCTTCTTTATTCTTTCATATGATTGTTTTAGTAATAAATGAGGTTAGTAATATAGAATGTGCTCTCTACAATGCAAAATGAGCTCAAACGAAAATGAGTCACTTACTGTATATGGGCAGCTCTTAGTGGTACAGTAGTCATAATTTCCAGGAAATGTAGGAATTTATAATAAAGTAATGTAGTTATAAAAGTCCACTGGGCTTTCCAAGATCTTTTAAATAATTAAGAAGGACTTAAAAAATGTATGATGAGATAATGGATGAAAAATAAAATGCAAAGACTAATATCTGCAAATTTTTCGAACATGGGAAAGTGCAATAAGTATTGTTGTTGTTGATCACTGTGAGTAAAGACCAAACAAATAAGAGCTTTCTTGTTTCCAGGTGCACATTATGTTGGGGGTGGTTCAGACATGAGCAGTGGTCCTCCTCGCAGTGCTATGGTGCCCACCAGTATACCTGGAGCACCCACGAGTGTTCAGAGTGTACCACCATCTCAGGCCTCACAGTATTATCCAGGCTACCAACAGTATCAGGGGTAAAGCATTGTTTTTCTTTTGTGCATGCATGTGCTTTTGTGTGATTTTATGTTTTCACTTAAACTTTTTAGTAGTAGATTTAATTATTTCTACACAAGCTAAATTTCTGTAGGAACTGCTTTAGCCGTTCATATGATCACTAATCCAGCATGGTATGCTGTAATTTTTTCTGCATTACAGTAGAATTCAAAAGTTCCAACATAGCTGGGATCTAGTAGTTAATAAAAGTCTGCCTTTTTCGGAAAATTTTAGTAAAAAGTGTATGTTATACAACAGTTGATAATATTGTACTTCATGTTTGCAAGACATAATTACTGTAAAAAGGTGACATGTTGGTCATCTGTACATTAACCCAAGCTTTTCTAGTCCACAAATAAAGTTCTCCTATCACCTGTACATATCAACTGGTTGCATGTTAGCAGACTGTTTTCTACCAGTGAAGGATTTTTCAGATTCCTTGTCTGGCTTACTGTTGCATAGTTAACTATATGAGAAGCCACAGTACTGTTCAATGTTCATTTTTTAGTGATATTACTTGTGGTCTTGCACACTTGTCTAGCCTTTTTCTAAAGGACTTTTTTTAGTCAGACTTTTCACTTTCTATCCTGAAATCATTCTTGGAGTATGTATGTAAGGCATAAAATTGAACATATACCAGACATTGTTTTCAATATAAATAACATTGGACACGGTAAACCAAAATGAAACAAGGTTCATCGAATGGTGGTAAACTTGGGTCGTGATCGAGGTCTTGATTTATTTGATTAACCCTTTCAGGGTTTCCGACGTACTAGTACGGCTTACGCACCAGGGTTATTGATGTACTAGAACGCCTAAATTCTAGCTCCTTCAGATCTAACGAGAGAAAGCTGGTAGGCCTACATATGAAAGAATGGGTCTATATGGTCAGTGTGCGCAGTGTAAAAAAAATCCTGCAGCACAGTGCGTAATGAGAGAGAAAAAACTTCGACCGTGTTTTTGGATTAAAACAGCAACTTTGCACTGTATTTTCATATGGTATTTATGGTTGTATTCTAGTTTTCCTGGTCTCATTTTATAGAATGGGAGACATATTACAGAAATTGAGATGATTTTGATTGGTTTCACAATGAAAAGTACCTTGAAATTGAGCTCAAAGTAGCAGAAATGTTAAATTTTTACCAAAGTTCAAAAGTAAACAAATCATGCCAGGTGAATAATAAACGTCAACTGGTGAGTCTAATATTCTTTCACAAGTGCTCTGATATTATTTATACCATTTCTACACTAATGCAGCAGTCTGCATAACAGTAAATCTTTTATTTTTTGTGAGAAAAATTCAAAGTGGAAACCAAAAGAAATGTCAAGAGGGGCCTGGGGATGTGATAATGAACAGAGAACTTGTTATTTTAGTGCCAGGAATATTTGTCTTGTTTGGAAATTGGCATCTTCTGAAATTTGTGTGAAATTGGCAAAATTGCTAATTTCTAACCACTTTATTGGATAGTTGAAATTGGTAAATGGGTGGTTTCTTGTACTCATTCGATAGAAAAAAATAGAGTTCTAGTGAAATAAATATGATTTTTGTCGACTAGCACACAGGAATTGGCTGAAAATAGGGCTCAAAGTGGGCGAAATCGCTGATGCGTAAACATCGTCGAGACCGCTAACTTCGCGAGAGCATAATTCCGGAAGTTTTCCATCAAATTTCATACTTTTGGTGTCATTATGATCGGGAAAAGATTCTCTATGAGTTCATAAGAAATAATAATTTTTTTTTCTCGACCCTGAAAGGGTTAAATTTGAAATTTAGATCCATTTTTGGTTTCTTAGAATTTTCTGGACCTTGGATGTCAGAAAATTAAATTTTTAATGTATTCTTAGGTCTTCATCATTTAAGCATGATTGTTGTCACTAAAGTAAAGGTTTGGGGATTATATTTTATCCTTACTCTTCTCTAAAGGTGAAAATTGGTAAACTATTTTATTACGTAAGTACATACTGTATATATGTGTGTTGAAAGAAGAAAGAATGAACACTTTTTTTTCTTTCTTGGTTCAAAAAATGGCAGACTATTTTCTAAAATGGCACAACTAGGCACATAGGAAAAATATTACTTAAACTGGATTTGGAAGTTTTGTGACTGTGAAATTCATTGTGACTTATTCATATTACAGGTATGCTGTGCCAAGCAGCCAGCCTGGTGGATTCAGTCAACCGTACTCGTCAGCTCAACAGTACCCTACTAGCTACACCACCCAGTCTACCCCTCATAGTTCTGGCCCCCCTCAGACCATATCTTCTCAACCCCCACAACCAGGACCTCCTGGAGCACGACCACCTGTTAGGTTGGTATTTTTCCTTCTTTTGAGTTATCAGTGATGCCTTTTATCTTAAATAATTCATAACTACCTCACAAATTGGAGATAAAAGTTAAGTGATGTTTCATTCCACCCTGGACCATTATGAAGTAGTATAGTATGTGCATTTTTGGTCACCCTATCATAGTGAGAAATGACTAATGTGCTTTAGAAAAGAGGGGAAAAGGAATGGTTAGAACCTGCCTAGCCTACCCCATTAAATCTACTGCAGTGCTGCAGATTTTTCAAATTTGTCTTAGTATTTTTAGATTTAGTTTTGGTCTGTTGTTAATGGGAGTGTTCTCTATCTTTGTGAGCACAATCAGCACAACTTTTTGTGTGATAAAAGGGAGGAGGGCTAAATGATGGTGAAAAATTAATGCTGTGAGGGGGTAAAGATGTGTAGAAACAGTAAGAGGGAGAGTTCCATAAAAAAGCTTGTCAGGTATACTATGTTGGATTTGGACTACATTTCTTCCCTCACTCTTCCTAAGAATAATAATGATGATGATAATATTTATGTTATAGGCAGTAGGTTGGTAGACAGCAACCGCCCAGGGAGGTACTACCGTCCTGCCAAGTGAGTGTAAAACGGAAGCCTGTAATTGTTTTTCACGATGGTAGGATTGCTGGTGTCCTTTTTTCTTTCTCATAAACATGCAAGATTTCAGGTACATCTTGCTACTACTTCTTACACTTAGGTCACACTACACATACATGTACAAGCATATATATACACACCCCTCTGGGTTTTCTTCTATTTTCTTTCTAGTTCTTGTTCTTGTTTATTTCCTCTTATCTCTGTGGGGAAGTGGAACAGAATTCTTCCTCTGTAAGCCATGCGTAACAAAAAGGCACAATACCGTGACTGGAACGATACACAAATAACCCGCACATAAAAGACAGAAGCTTACGACGACGTTTCGGTCCGACTTGGACCATTGACAAAGTCACACAGTGTGACTTTGTCAATGGTCCAAGTCGGACCGAAACGTCGTCGTAAGCTTCTGTCTTTTATGTGCGGGTTATTTGTGTAAGCCATGCGTGTTGTAAGAGGCAACTAAAATGCCGGGAGCAAGGGCCTAGTAACCCCTTCTCCTGTACATATTACTAAATTTAAAAAGAGAAACTTTCGTTTTTCTTTTTGGGCCACCCCGCCTTGGTGGGATACAGCCGGTTTGTTGAAAAAAAAAATATTTTTGTATTTTTTTTTTTTTTGTTCTTCTTGAATGCCTTTTTCTTTCAAGATATTCACACATGCTTATGCACTAATTCATAACTGCAAAAACAGTGATGAGACAGAAATATTGTACTAAAGTTTATATTCAAGACTGACAGTTTGATCATCAGGATCATAAGTTCTAGAAAAGAGATACGCTTTCAACTAAGAATTGAAAGAATGAAATAAAATGTAGTTGTAATTGCTACTTTTTTTTTTTTTTTTTTTTTTTTTTTTTTTTTTTTTTTTTTTAACAAGTCGGCCGTCTCCCACCGAGGCAGGGTGACCCAAAAAAAAGAAAGAAAATCCCCAAAAAGAAAATACTTTCATCATCATTCAACACTTTCACCACACTCACACATTATCACTGTTTTTGCAGAGGTGCTCAGAATACAACAGTCTAGAAGCATACACATATAAAGATACACAACATACCCCTCCAAACTGCCAATATCCCAAACCCCTCCTTTAAATAAGCAATATTATTTTGTGTTTCAGGTACTCTGTCCCACCAGGTGCTGGAATCATGACGTGGGCTCCACAGTAATCCATGCAACACTACAGACCATCACACTTCTTTTGCAGCAAAGTTGTCATTGCTAAAAATATTTCTAAAAGTAAAATCCTGCAACAGTAGTTCACACCAAATATGTATTCTAAATGTATTACCATCAAATAAATAACAAAATGTCTTGAAATTTTTCGAGTTGATAAAAAACTTTATGTGGTGTCTGTGTCTTGGACACTCGTAAAATAACGTGTGCTGTGTAAGCTAAAAATTTTTCAAAAGTGTGTTTTAAAAAATTTCTAATATTATTTTTGATACAAGATATATTCTTTTGAAACCAATGTCTTAAAGGTATTGTGCAGTGCTTGCATACAATAATATTTAAATGTAATTTTCTCAGAAAAATTTCAGTTTTTAGCTTATTAAATGCTTCCAGTTGAAATATACTGTCTCTCTGACTATTATACTAGGTGTTGCCAATAATAAGGTGGCAATATCAGTATTTTGGCTATGGTAACAAATGCCACATAGCTCTACACTGCATGTAAAACGACTAAAAGATAATTTTTTTTTTAATATTTTTGTTTTTTTACATGCATAGTATTTAAGGACATTCTTCCCAACATTTACATATTGCGATTGCTGTTGCTATCAGCAATGCCTGATATGTATGTGAAAAGTAGATTATCTCCTTCTCCCATTTCCATTATATCTTTGCACACCAAGCCTAAATTAACAGTGCCAAATTTGAACACAGCTTGCAGTAGTTTCAAGCCATATTCAGAAGGTATTAGCTCTGAATCTAAGGCATGCATCTATGAAACCTAGTTCTGTAATTAATATGGTAGTAGTAACATTACTGTATTTGGAATGAATGTGTTAAGGCTACAGTAGTGAAAAATCAGTTTATTTGCATTTGGATATTGTATAGAAATGATTAAAAAGATTGAGAAACAGTGAAGTTGGGATATTCAGTATTTGTGTAAATTATGTTATTAAAAAGCAATTTGTGAAGAAGTTCACTTTGATCTGATGTAGCCAGCCATAATGAAATGAGTATTTATGCATTTATTTTTAATACAACTTATTTTTATAATATTGTACATACAGTCAGCTAAGTCCAAGGAACACAGACATTATGATCAAATAATTCCAAAGATACACAAACTGTTCATATAATATGTATCAGTTATTTTGTTTAGTTCTTATTTAAATAATTTTTGCATATCTGTAATATATATTTTTTGTCTTACATAGGTGTCTTTGCTAATACATATAGTTAATATTCACAAATGCATATCTTTCTTTCTTTCAACACACCGGCTGTATCCCACCGAGGCGGGGTGGCCCAAAAGGAAAAACGAAAGTTTCTCCTTTTACATTTAGTAATATATACAGGAGAAGGGGTTACAAATGCATATATTCTTTATATTTCACTCTGAGTGTTTATATACACACAGTTTTGCAAGGTATGTACCTACATGTCAAAATATATAAATACAAATTTAAATTTGTTGCGTTATCAGACTGTCAACCCCACATGCTTTAGGCCAGCGTAGTAACCATCACATCATCAGTAATTACCTATTTGTGAGGGAAGGGGAAGGTATGCTCCGATTCTTGGTCCCCACCTCTTGACTTTCAGCTAACTAATGTGATCGAGTTTTATCATTTTTTTTTTTTAATCCTTGCATGGGGCCCATTTCCAATGTGCCTAAGGGATTGGCAGTTTGAATCTGGCACTGTTTCTCCTGTTTCACATGTTAATACTTAAATAAAAATCTATTAGTTCTTCATTTATAAGAAGTTTGGAGTACATTCAGAAAATTTTATAGCTAACTCCACTCCTCCAGTGTTTGAACATTTGACAGTAAAGTGCAAAACATTTTCCCAGGAATTCTGTGTTTACGTTTGACTCGCAGATGAATGAAAACCTAACTTCTCGTCTGCATGTAACTGTGTTTGGTGCCATCAGAATTATTTACACTGTTTATAATTATATATAAAATTATCTATTTCTGCTGATTTAAGAAGTGTTAATTTCTTAAATTAATGAATAATAAAAAGGTACCATACTGTGCTTACAATTAGTTGTCTATAAATTGTTTTAAAATTTGGTGTATATAGCTAAATTTAGAAAAATATTTATTTACTTCTAAGTGTTTTAATTTGGGTTTATTTCATAATAGAAAATACTTATCAATAACTGCTGCATTTATTTTTAGTGATGTGAATCTTAATTTTGTGTATCTTGCTAGTTATAAAATCAGTGACAGCCTGCACCAATTTGCTTCAAATGGGTAAATTTCTTAGTGCAACTGAGACACAGCCACATTCATTTGTCATTGGTCACATGTTGTTGGTTACATTGGCTGGTCAGATGCACACACATACTTTTATTGTATACCTGACATAAATTTGTCATTACTGTTTATAAGCTAATCACTAGTCTGTGATGATTTGTTCAGAGCTGAGCACTCATGTCCAGGTATCATGGAGATTGAAAACACATTTTGAAAAGTATGAGAAGTCTCTAATAATATGCTGAGCCAAGAAGTTTTAATTTAAAAATGTAGATTATGTTGATAAAGAAATTTCATATTTTATCATTGATTATGAAGTTATTAACAAATAAATTGGGTAAGTAGTGTGAGAGAAATTTAAAATAAACTTTGCTAATATTATCTGAGAAAAGGGTTGTTTAATAAGCTTAAAAAATTTATTGCCTTTTAAATTGTGGTATGTGTTTGTTTTATAAGAGAAGTGTAGATAATGGTTATATAAGTTTTTCACTTATCATAGTAATGGATGTTCCATGTGCAGATGGTGTATCTTCGACGGAAACCATAGACCAAGGTTGTATTGAGACTTATTGAGAACTGGTTTTGAAAAAATAATAAACTTATTGGACTGACTGATTTTGTTTAAGGTTGTATATATTGTAAGTGATATGAACTGAAACACTTGGCACTAGTTAATGCTTCATCAGCATGTTTGTAGAAATATAAATTGATGTATTTACGTTATTTTAAGAATAGCAATTTTATAATCTGTAAAATAAGTTGGATTAATATACGTTTCCTGACATCTTGACTTTACTATTCAAGTCCTCCTTCAAAACACCGTAATCAACTGACTTATTGTTAATTACATTTTGGTTGTAAATAAAATAAATGATAAATAAAATGTTTGACAAGTAAAATGTTTGTGTTTGCCATTTCCCACATTGTTAAGCATTTCCTGTGTTGGGGAAGATT
This sequence comes from Cherax quadricarinatus, assembly GCF_026875155.1. Taxonomy (NCBI): domain Eukaryota; kingdom Metazoa; phylum Arthropoda; class Malacostraca; order Decapoda; family Parastacidae; genus Cherax; species Cherax quadricarinatus. The sequence goes on from NC_069405.1 coordinate 12,821,932, forward strand.
TTTTATCAGCAGCTTCAAGGAGAGAATGTCTTGGCATTGGTAAAGGGCTCTTGATCCAAGGAATTTAAGTTACACTTCTCTTGACTCGTTAGCATTTTTTTTTTATTATTATTATGCAGTACAGTCCCCGTGACTAAATACAATTAGCCCTATTACACAGACCCACCATAAACAACAGTAAACCCACCTCAGACAATAAACCTGCTACAAACAATAAACCCACCACAAATATTAAACCCACCTTAGACAATAAACCTACTATAAACAATAAACCCACCACAAATATTAAACCCACCTTAGACAATAAACCCCCCACAGATAAACCCACCACATACAATAAACCCACCGCTGTATAGTCCTTGTGGCTTAGCGCTTCTTTTTGATTATAATAATAATAATAATAAACCCACCATAAACAAACCCACAGACAAAAAATATTTCTTCGACTGAACAACCCCGACAGGTTTAGTGCACCCCTGATATAACCAATCAGTGGGTGCTTTGATTCCTGTCTCCTCAAGGAAGGTTCCTTGATGTTGGTGAGGGGCTCTTGATTTAGGGAATTGGATCTGTGCTCCAGTTCCCCAAATTAAGCCTGAATGCCTTCCACATCACCCCCCCAGGCGCTGTATAATCCTCCGGGTTTAGCGCTTCCCCCTTGATTATATATTTTTTTTCTTTTATTATCACACTGGCCGATTCCCACCAAGGCAGGGTGGCCCGAAAAAGAAAAACTTTCACCATCATTCACTCCATCACTGTCTTGCCAGAAGGGTGCTTTACACTAGTTTTTAAACTGCAACATTAACACCCCTCCTTCAGAGTGCAGGCACTGTACTTCCCACCTCCAGGACTCAAGTCCGGCCTGCCGGTTTCCCTGAATCCCTTCATAAATGTTACTTTGCTCACACTCCAACAGCACGTCAAGTATTAAAAACCATTTGTCTCCATTCACTCCTATCAAACACGCTCACGCATGCCTGCTGGAAGTCCAAGCCCCTCGCACACAAAACCTCCTTTACCCCCTCCCTCCAACCTTTCCTAGGCCGACCCCTACCCTGCCTTCCTTCCACTACAGACTGATACACTCTTGAAGTCATTCTGTTTTGCTCCATTCTCTCTACATGTCCGAACCACCTCAACAACCCTTCCTCAGCCCTCTGGACAACAGTTTTGGTAATCCCGCACCTCCTCCTAACTTCCAAACTACGAATTCTCTGCATTATATTCACACCACACATTGCCCTCAGACATGACATCTCCACTGCCTCCAGCCTTCTCCTCGCTGCAACATTCATCACCCACGCTTCACACCCATATAAGAGCGTTGGTAAAACTATACTCTCATACATTCCCCTCTGCCTCCAAGGACAAAGTTTTTTGTCTCCACAGACTCCTAAGTGCACCACTCACTCTTTTTCCCTCATCAATTCTATGATTCACCTCATCTTTCATAGACCCATCCGCTGACACGTCCACTCCCAAATACCTGAATACGTTCACCTCCTCCATACTCTCTCCCTCCAATCTGATATCCAATCTTTCATCACCTAATCTTTTTGTTATCCTCATAACCTTACTCTTTCCTGTATTCACCTTTAATTTTCTTCTTTTGCACACCCTACCAAATTCATCCACCAATCTCTGCAACTTCTCTTCAGAATCTCCCAAGAGCACAGTGTCATCAGCAAAGAGCAGCTGTGACAACTCCCACTTTGTGTGTGATTCTTTATCTTTTAACTCCACGCCTCTTGCCAAGACCCTCGCATTTACTTCTCTTACAACCCCATCTATAAATATATTAAACAACCACGGTGACATCACATATCCTTGTCTAAGGCCTACTTTTACTGGGAAAAAATTTCCCTCTTTCCTACATACTCTAACTTGAGCCTCACTATCCTCGTAAAAACTCTTCACTGCTTTCAGTAACCTACCTCCTACACCATACACTTGCAACATCTGCCACATTGCCCCCCTATCCACCCTGTCATACGCCTTTTCCAAATCCATAAATGCCACAAAGACCTCTTTAGCCTTATCTAAATACTGTTCACTTATATGTTTCACTGTAAACACCTGGTCCACACACCCCCTACCTTTCCTAAAGCCTCCTTGTTCATCTGCTATCCTATTCTCCGTCTTACTCTTAATTCTTTCAATTATAACTCTACCATACACTTTACCAGGTATACTCAACAGACTTATCCCCCTATAATTTTTGCACTCTCTTTTATCCCCTTTGCCTTTATACAAAGGAACTATGCATGCTCTCTGCCAATCCCTAGGTACCTTACCCTCTTCCATACGTTTATTAAATAATTGCACCAACCACTCCAAAACTATATCCCCACCTGCTTTTAACATTTCTATCTTTATCCCATCAATCCCGGCTGCCTTACCCCCTTTCATTTTACCTACTGCCTCACGAACTTCCCCCACACTCACAACTGGCTCTTCCTCACTCCTACAAGATGTTGTTCCTCCTTGCCCTATACACGAAATCACAGCTTCCCTATCTTCATCAACATTGATTATAATAATAATAATAATTTGATTCTTGTGAAGGGTTTTTGATCCAAAGAATTGGGGCTATTCTCATACTCCTCGGATCAAACCGGCTTATCTCCCAATGCCCAGGCACTGCTTAACCCCTCAGGGCTTAGTGCTTTCCCTTGGATATAGTAATATCTAGTATACTCCATTGTCTGGGAATCGAACCTTGCTATTTTGGTTGTAAACCAAGTACTCCAGCACTGAGCAGGTATAAAAGAATGAGTGGGAAGGAGAGGGATTTGGTGAGTGGGAACCCCTCAAGGAAGGTTCCTTGATGTTGGTGAGGGGCTGTTGATTTAGAGAATTGGATCTGTGCTCCAGTTCCCCAAATTAAGCCTGAATGCCTTCCACATCCCCCCCCCCCGGCGCTGTATAATTCTCCGGGTTTAGCTCTTCCCCCTTGATTATAATAATAATAATAATGGTGAGTGGGAAGAAGAGAAATAGAGTAATTGATATGGATATATTAAGGAATGGAGAGAGATAAAGAGAATGAAAATGCTGGCCCAGAGATGGTCCACAGCTGGCCCACAGATGGTCCACAGCTGGCCCACAGATGGTCCACAGCTGACCCACAGATGGTCCACAGCTGACCCACAGATGGCTGCAACTTCATCCTGTTCCCTACTTGTATGTCTCATAACAATAAAAATGCTTTCAAATGAGCTGATGTAGGTAACAGCTCTTAGCTTGCCAATAAAGCTAGGGATCCTTAACCTTGTCAACCCTGTGTAAAAAAAAGAGAGAGAGAGAGAGGAAGGAGAGGGATAGACATGATTGGAAGACAGTTGGCCTCGCATGGAGGTGTGCTCTAGCCTTGAAGCACGGGTATAACCGTGACCAGTAGTCCATGGATATGGTGTTATATTGTGTGGTTGTCTGTTGCATTATGTCTGTGTTTAACTGTATGTTTGTCTGTGTTAGACTGTGTGTGTGTGTGTGTATTCACCTATATGTGGTTGCGGGGCTCGAGTCACAGCCCCTGGTTCTGCCTCTTGCTGTGTATGGATCCTGCCTCCGCTACTTCGCACTTTAGTTCATTCCACTTCTTGACCATTCTAAGGCTGAAGAAATACTTCCTAACATCCCTATGACTCCTGTGATTTTCAACTTCCACGTGCCGAACATTTTTTGTCTATTCATCCTGTCGATTCCTCTCCGTGTTGTACGTTATCATATCCCATCTTGTCATGTCCTCCAGTTTCATATAATAATAATAATTTATTTTTACAAGTACATGATACAACTTAGACCATAACTGACATCAGTTATAATCTGGTTATGCAGAGAATTTTAGGCAACTTAAGTAAATTTTGTCCTCCAGGATGCGACCCAGGTACCTACTTACTGCTAGATGGATATAGACAGCAGGTGTCTTAAGAAAACACACCCTAACGTTTCCACTCGTCCCGGGGATCGAACCACGGACTTCAGTTTGTGAGTTGAGTGTGCTACCAACCGAGCTACGGGACAGCTAAACACATCGCTGTGGACAGGATTCGAACCTGTGCGGGCATAGCCCAATGGATTTCGAGTCCATCTCCTTAACCACTCGGACACCACAGCTGACTTACTTCAGTTTCTCTTAGAATATACACCTGAGCTCCGGGTCTCGTCTCGCTGTAAACCTCTTCACTTTCTCCAATTTCTCGATGTGTTTGACCAGGTGTGGGTTCTGTTCTGATGCTGCGTACTCCAGTATGGGCCTGACGTATATGGTGCCCAGGTTCGATTCCCGGCAGGTGGAAACATTTCGACGTGTTTCCTTACACCTGTTGTCCTGTTCACCTAGCAGCAAATATGTACTTGAGTGTTAGTCGACTGGTGTGGGTGGCATCCCGGGGGACAAGATTAAGAACCACACTGGAAATAAGTTAGACAGTCGTCGATAACGCACTGACTTTTTTGGGTTATCCTGGGTGACTAACCCTCCGAGGTTAAAAATCCGAAGAAAATCTTATCTTATCTTCTCTCATAGTCGTGAATGACTCCTTACTTAGATGTCGAAAACCTATTCCTAGCCTTGCCAAGCCCGCATTTGCTCCAGTAGTTATTTGGTTGATGTGCGTCTCGGGGGAGGTGCCCGTACTCCGTCTAAGGTCTTCTTTGTCTTTCCCTAAGCTTCATAACTTTGCACTTGCTGTGTGTGTTGCCCTGTGTATTCGTGAGTGTTAGTACTTATTAGTCACACCGGTGACACTTCTTCACCGCTCTTTCACTGAAGAAATAATCCCAGGCTTGTCTTGTGCTTGCTTGGTCAACCAGGCTATTGCTACTGGCGGCCCGCTGGTCCACATAACCATCAGTCCTTCTTAATCCAACACCTGGTGGAGCAACTTGTCCAGTTTCCTCTGGAAGACTTCTACGTATGATAATCTACGTATGATAATCTACGTATGATAATCTACGTATGATAATCTACGTATGATAATCTACGTATGATAATCTATGTATGATAATCTACGTATGATAATCTATGTATGATAATCTACGTATGATAATCTACGTATAATAATCTACATATGATAATCTACGTATGATCTACGTATGATAATCTACGTTTGATAATCTACGTATGATAATCTATGTATGATAATCTACGTATGATAATCTACGTATAATAATCTACATATGATAATCTACGTATGATAATCTACGTATGATAATCTACATATGATAATCTATGTATGATAATCTATGTATGATACTCTACGTATGATAATCTACGTATGATCTACGTATGATAATCTACGTATGATAATCTACATATGATAAACTATGAAATGATAATCTACGTATGATAATCTACGTATGATAATCTACGTATGATAATCTACGTATGATAATTTACGTATGATAATCTACGTATGATAATTTACGTATGATAATCTACGTATGATAATCTACATATAATAATCTACATATAATAATCTACATATAATAATCTACATATAATAATCTACGTATAATAATCTACGTATAATAATCTGCATATAATCTACATATAATAATCTACGTATAATAATCTACATATAAGATAAGAGATAAGATAAGATTTCGTTCGGATTTTTAACCCCGGAGGGTTAGCCACCCAGGATAACCCAAGAAAGTCAGTGCGTCATCGAGGACTGTCTAACTTATTTCCATTGGGGTCCTTAATCTTGTCCCCCAGGATGCGACCCACACCAGTCGACTAACACCCAGGTACCTGTTTGCTGCTAGGTGAACAGGACAACAGGTGTAAGGAAACGTGTCAAATGTTTCCACCCGCCGGGAATCGAACCCGGGCTCTCCGTGTGTGAAGCGGGAGCTTTAGCCACCAGGCCACCGGGCCACTAGACATATAATAATCTACGTATGATAATCTACATATAATAATCTACGTATAATAATCTACGTATAATAATCTGCATATAATAATCTACATATAATAATCTACGTATAATAATCTACGTATAATAATCTGCATATAATAATCTACATATAATAATCTACATATAATAATCTACATATAATAATCTACGTATAATAATCTACGTATAATAATCTACATATAATAATCTACATATAATAATCTACATATAATAATCTACGTATGATAATCTACATATAATAATCTACGTAGAATAATCTACGTATGATAATCTACGTATAATAATCTAAGTATAATAATCTACATATAATAATCTACGTATGATAATCTACATATAATAATCTACGTATGATAATCTACATATAATAATCTACGTATAATAATCTACATATAATAATCTACGTATAATAATCTACGTATAATAATCTACGTATAATAATCTACGTATAATAATCTACATATAATAATCTACGTATGATAATCTACGTATAATAATCTACATATAATAATCTACGTATAATAATCTACGTATAATAATCGAAGTTACACTTGTCCGAACATCTGGTTGACATTAATATATTACACATGACACGTTATACTATACAATGTGTTCGTTTAAACCAGGTAACAAAGACAAACACACACAGGATATTTACACAGATAATCCGCACTTGTGACGACGTTTCGGTCCAGGTTGGACAGAAACGTCGTCAGAAGTTTGTTTCTCCTTTGTGCGGGTTATATGTGTAGTACTCCAGTCACGGTATTGTGACTTTATATTTTACACAGGATATATACACTGAGAGGTGTATATCTCTCAGTGTATATATGCTCAGAGTTTAATCACTATTTTGGATAATAATAATAATAATAATAATAATAATAATAATAATAATAATAATAATATAATAATAGTATTTCTACAAGTACATGTACAAGGTACATAACCACATGCATTTCTGGCAAATTAGGTCAATTTTGGTCCCCAGGATGCGACCCACACCAGTCCACTAACACCCAGGTTCCTATTTTACAGCTGGGTGAACAGGGACAGCAGGTGTCTTAATTTTCACTCGTACCGGGGATCGAACCACGGACCTCAGTGTGCGAGCTGAGTGCGCTATCAACCCAGCTACAGGACAGGTCTTAAATTATTCTTGGCAAGCAGTGAACGGGAGTTATGCAGCCCTAATGACCTTCGTGTAACAGATAGTCTTGAAACCCCATCAAACAAAGAATACGATCCTTGAGGTGTTGGCCTTGTAGCCGTGACCCATACGGGTTTGGCTCTTGTTTTATAAATACAATAATAGCCTTCCTGGTCCTCCCTCTCGTACCCAGTCACTCGCCTCGCACACTTCTTTCTGTTTAATTAGACAAAATTCCATACATCGGTACTGTGTTGCAAGCCAGTCCTTGATGGTGGCTGCCTTCATCCTACTGAAGGGCTCTTGATCTAAAGAATTAGAGCTACACTCTTCTACCTTGGATCAAATGTAATTTTCTCCAATTCCAACCGCTATCTGACCCTAAATTACATTAATGATAGTATTATATATATATATATATATATATATATATATATATATATATATATATATATATATATATATATATATATATATATATATTGGTGGTATGCAGGGGATATATGTAGCAGACGAGCTTTAAATCCCCGTTAAGATAACCCAAAAAAGTCAGTGTGTCATCGAGGGACTGTTTGTCTTATTTCCATTGTGGCCCTTGAATCTTGTCCCCCAGGATGCCACCCACACCAGTCGACTAGCACCTAGGTACATACTTTCCTACTAGGTAAACAGGGACAGCAGGTGCAATGAAACACGTCCAATGTTTTCACCAGTGCCAGGGATCGAACCACGGACACTCAGTGTGTGAGGCGAGAACGTTGACTACCAGGCCACTAGTCTACCGACCGACTTCAAACTTAAATACCTGTGCAGGTGATTTTAATCAATTTTATAACCCACAATGCTGGTTTCTGAACGATAGCTTGAGAATGGTTCTTGTGATCGGCTTCAAATTTTGTAGCCTGGAACATCTTATCTGGACGAAGATTATTACTGACAGTGTCAGTGTAGCCAGAATTATTTAACAGCTTAATAAGCAAATCCTTCTCTTCAGAATCACCTTCATCGAAGCTATGGAGGTATACACATGGTATGCACACACCATGTGTACACACCATGTGTACACACCATAGTTGAGGAACTGACCACCTCATGTACACATCTCCTTAGTAATTCACAATTAACACGCACATATGAGAAATTTAATGACGATGTTTCGGTCCGATCTGGACCAATAACCAGTCACGGTGTGACTGGTTAATGGTACAAGTCGGACCGAAACGTAGTCATAAGCTCCTCTCTTATGTGCAGGTTATTTGTGTATTGTTCCAGTCACGGTATTGTGTCTTTGTCTTCTTTATCTATAATTCTGCTGTACACTAACTGCCTCCTTTAAGGCAGACGAAATTGCAGACCTGGAGAATGTACAAAAAACTTTCACTGCATACATAAGTACGATAAAGCACCTAAATTACTGGGAACGGTTGAAGTCCCTTGATTTGTATTCCTTGGAATGCAGGCGAAAGAGATACATGATAATATACACTTGGAAAATCTTAGAGGGATTAGCATCAAACTTGCGCACGAAAATCACTCCCTATGAAAGTAAAAGACTCGGCAGGAGATGCAACATTCCCCCAATGAAAAGCAGAGGCTCCACGAGTACCCTGAGAGACAACACAGTGAGTGTCAGGGGCCCGAGACTGTTCAACTGCCTCCCAGCACTGGACAGGCACTTACAGTCAGTAACTGACCAGCCGGGCTATAGTTTGTACGTTGGTTTATGTGCGGCCAGCAATAACAGCCTGGTTAATCAGGCCCTAAACAACTGCCAGGCCTGGTCATAGACCGGGCCGCAGGGGCATTGACCCCCGAAACGCTTTCCAGGTATCTCGACAGAAAAAAGCCTGCCGAGCAGACGAAACGTTTCGTCAGTAAAGGTCCCAAATTATTGTACATGTAGCTTACTCACCTACTTAGCAGTGTTTTATACTAATATAATGGACTCCCCCCCCCTCATCAAGCACCGTCAGTAATGCCAATTTAAAAAAAAAATATCCTGGGCATCCTGAAGAGGTTAGGTTAGGTTAGGTTAGGTTAGGTTAGGTCATGTTTGTCAGGAAACAGGACAAGTGTTTCCTGACGCGGGTCTTAGTCATATGATGACCCTCAGTTGGAGATTTTGGTCATCTGACCGAGGCCTTCCACTGGCTTACCGGCGCACCCCTTTACAAATTATGGTTATGATTATCCCTTGAAGAGGTTGGTCTCCAGCTCCTGGGCCTCTTGGGAGGGTTGAGTTAGTGATTTATATATTTGGTCACCCCATGTACCTACCATTTCATCAGCGTGGGTCGAGACAGAGGGAGGTGGAGTTGTGACTTACCTGGGATACCTTCCTGGGATCACGCAGACACCGACACACGTTGGTCCAGGACCGATCGAACCGTCGTCTAATTTTATCTCAAATTTGTGGGTTATTGAGAAATTTTCCCAACCACGACATGTGACGGTAACTTTAGACCTGTCATGCCGCAGGTACCTGTCAACACATGGAAGTCGACAGGTAAACAGTAACCTATTTACTGCTAGGTAAATATAAGTGTAAGGAAAATTCAAAGCTACTGCAGAGGACCAGTCTTTGCGTTCACCAGACCGACATTTATCTCTGACAATGGTTCCAGCTTTTCCTAACACGCAGTGGTAGGTTCCTAACCACTCTTGTGGAAACCTGCACAATGTTGCCACTACTTAACCCACTTCTCAGAAGTCCTATCACACCCACTCAGACTAATAATAGTTTAATTGATTTACTGCGTACTCTATGCTCATTTTGAGGACGGTAGCCATTCCATACACATCCTCTACCTGGAGTCTACCTGGAGTCTACCTGGAGTCTACCTGGAGGGTGTTCCGGGGGTCAAAGCCCCCGCGGCCCAGTTCTTGGCCAGGCCTCCCGGTGGATCAAGGCCTGATACGCCAGGCTGTTACTGCTAGCCGCACGTAGTCTAATATACGAACCACAGTCACGCTGATCGCGTACTAACTTTAGGTATCTGTCCAGCTCCTTCTTGAAGGCAGTCAGGGGTCTATTGGTAATTACCTCATGCCTGGTGGGAGGCTGTTGGACAGTCTTGGGCCCCTGACTCTTACTGTGTTTTCTCTTCGTGCACTAATGGCGTTCCTACTTTTCATTGGTGTATGTTGCAACGTTTGCCTAATCTTTTGCTTTCGTAGGGAGTGATTTCTGTGTGCAGATTTGGGACCAGTCCCTCTAGGATTTTCCATGTGCAGATTATGATGCATCTCTGTCGCCTGCGCTCCAGTGAGTACAGGTCAAGAGAATCCAAGCGTTCCCAGTAATTAAGGTGTTTGACGGAACTTACTATATATGCAGTAAAGGTTCTCTGTTCATTCTCTATATCTGCGATTTCCCCTGCCTTTAATAGAGCTGTTAGTGTACAGCAGTTGTCCAGCCTAGAAAGAACCAGTGATTTGAGAAGGATCATCATTGGCTTGGCATCCTTTGTTTTGAAGGTTCTCATTATCCATTTTATCATTTTTCTCACAAATGTAATAGTGACACTGTTGTGATCCTTGAAGGTGAGATCCTCAGACATTACCACTCCCAGGTCTTTCACACTACTTTTCCACTCTATTATGTGATTAGAGTTTGTAGTATACACAGTTCTAGCAATTATTTCCTACAGTTTCCATAACGGAGCAGATAAAATTTGTCCTCATTGAACATCGAATTGTTTTCTGTTGCCCACTGGAAAACTTGGTTTATATCTGCTTGCAGATTTACCATGTCCTCAATGGATGACACTCATACAGATTACAGTATCGTTTGCAAAGGATGGCACGGTGCTATGGTTTGCATTTCTGTCTATGTCTGAAAGAGAATGAGGAACAAAGCTTTTCGCTGGGACCCTCCGAATTAACTGTTGACCACTACTCTGTGTTCGATTGGTTAGAAAGTTGAAGATCCATCTGCCCACTTTGCCAGTTATCCCTTTAGTACGCATTTTGTGCGTTATTACACAATAATCGCATTATCAAAGGCTTCTGTCTATACTACAACTGCATTTATCTTCCAGAGCATCCAGTACCATATCATAGTGGTCCAGTAGTTGGGACAAGCAGGAACGACGTGCTCTAAACCCACGCTGCCCTAGATTGTGATTTGCGATCATACTTTTTAGTACTCTTTCAAAGATTTTTATGATGTGGGATGTTAGAGCTATTGGTCTGTAACTCTTAGTTATTACTTTGGTGCCACCTTTATGGAATGAGGCTATAACCGTTGTTTTAAGTGACTGTGGGATTACACTCGTATCTTGGCTCCTTCTCCATAGCACACTTTATGGCCGATAACCTAACCTTTGTAGATAAATGGTTCAGAGAACAGACAAGCTGATTAATTAGACACATGTGCAACACTTGGGTATCTTTATTGCGGAAACGTTTCCCCACACAGTGGCTTCATCAGTCCAATTCAAAGAAGAATAGTGAAGATCAGAAGGAGTTTGAGGTAATCATTCTCCCAGCTGGAATCGATGTAATCAGTCCATCAAGCTTGATGAGAATTGCATATGTGCGAAGACGTGGTTTATATCCTGAGGCACAAAAATACTGAACTATTTGCGAATTTATTCATTCGTAAACAGTAGTAAAGAGTTTTTTAACAGTGAATTCAGTAACATAAACATTATCACGTATATTTAATATTACAAAGACACAAAGAGTCAAGGGTCCAGCAAAAATGCTCTGTTAATGCCGTAAATTACATCAATCAATATTAGAGTATTTTTCCAGAATTTTTTTTAGTAATATGTTATCACCAACAACTTGGATACCAACAACTGCACAACCCAGTGCAGCACGGGTTTAGGCCAGGTGGCTCCTGCCTCTCCCAGCTACTGGACCACTATGACATGGTCATGGAAGCACTGGAGGACAAACGGAATGCAGATGTAGTATACACAGACTTTGCAAAAGCCTTTGAAAGGTGTGATCATGGTGTAATAACACAAAATGAGCGATATAGGAATAACGGGAATAGTTGGTAGAAGGATCTTAACTTTCTAACAAATAGGACAGGAAGAGAAATAGTAAACAGAGTAGAGTCAGAGGCAGCTACAGTGAAAAGCTCTGTTCCACAAGGTACAGTACTCGCTCCTATCCTGTTCCACAAGGTACAGTACTCGCTCCTATCCTGTTCCACAAGGTACAGTACTCGCTCCAGGCCCGGTGGCCTGGTGGCTAAAGCTCCCGCTTCACACACGGAGGGCCCGGGTTCGATTCCCGGCGGGTGGAAACATTTCGACACGTTTCCTTACACCTGTTGTCCTGTTCACCTAGCAGCAAATAGGTACCTGGGTGTTAGTCGACTGGTGTGGGTCGCATCCTGGGGGACAAGATTAAGGACCCCAATGGAAATAAGTTAGACAGTCCTCGATGACGCACTGACTTTCTTGGGTTATCCTGGGTGGCTAACCCTCCGGGGTTAAAAATCCGAACGAAATCTTATCTTATCTTATCTTATCTCCTATCCTGTTCCACAAGGTACAGTACTCGCTCCTATCCTGTTCCACAAGGTACAGTACTCGCTCCTATCCTTTTCCACAAGGTACAGTACTCGCTCCTATCCTGTTCCACAACCTGGAGAGAGTTCCGGGGGTCAACGCCCCCGCGGCCCGGTCTGAGACCAGGCCTCCTGGTGGATCAGAGCCTGATCAACCAGGCTGTTGCTGCTGGCTGCACGCAAACCAACATACGAGCCACAGCCCGGCTGATCCGGAACTGACTTTAGGTGCTTGTCCAGTGCCAGCTTGAAGACTGCCAGGGGTCTGTTGGTAATCCCCCTTATGTGTGCTGGGAGGCAGTTGAACAGTCTCGGGCCCCTGACACTTATTGTATGGTCTCTTAACGTGCTAGTGACACCCCTGCTTTTCATTGGGGGGATGGTGCATCGTCTGCCAAGTCTTTTGCTTTCGTAATGAGTGATTTTCGTGTGCAAGTTCGGTACTAGTCCCTCTAGGATTTTCCAGTTGTATATAATCATGTATCTCTCCCTCCTGCGTTCCAGGGAATACAGGTTTAGGAACCTCAAGCGCTCCCAATAATTGAGGTGTTTTATCTCCGTTATGCGCGCCGTGAAAGTTCTCTGTACATTTTCTAGGTCGGCAATTTCACCTGCCTTGAAAGGTGCTGTTAGTGTGCAGCAATATTCCAGCCTAGATAGAACAAGTGACCTGAAGAGTGTCATCATGGGCTTGGCCTCCCTAGTTTTGAAGGTTCTCATTATCCATCCTGTCATTTTTCTAGCAGATGCGATTGATACAATGTTATGGTCCTTGAAGGTGAGATCCTCCGACATGATCACTCCCAGGTCTTTGACGTTGGTGTTTCGCTCTATTTTGTGGCCAGAATTTGTTTTGTACTCTGATGAAGATTTAATTTCCTCATGTTTACCATATCTGAGTAATTGAAATTTCTCATCGTTGAACTTCATATTGTTTTCTGCAGCCCACTGAAAGATTTGGTTGATGTCTGCCTGGAGCTTTGCAGTGTCTGCAATGGAAAACACTGTCATGCAGATTCGGGTGTCATCTGCAAAGGAAGACACGGTGCTGTGGCTGACATCCTTGTCTATGTCGGATATAAGGATGAGGAACAAGATGGGAGCGAGTACTGTGCCTTGTGGAACAGAACTTTTCACCGTAGCTGCCTCGGACTTTACTCTGTTGACGACTACTCTCTGTGTTCTGTTAGTGAGGAAATTATAGATCCATCGACCGACTTTTCCTGTTATTCCTTTAGCACGCATTTTGTGCGCTATTACGCCATGGTCACACTTGTCGAAGGCTTTTGCAAAGTCTGTATATATTACATCTGCATTCTTTTTGTCTTCTAGTGCATTTAGGACCTTGTCGTAGTGGTCCAATAGTTGAGACAGACAGGAGCGACCTGTTCTAAACCCATGTTGCCCTGGGTTGTGTAACTGATGGGTTTCTAGATGCGTGGTGATCTTGCTTCTTAGGACCCTTTCAAAGATTTTTATGATATGGGATGTTAGTGCTATTGGTCTGTAGTTCTTTGCTGTTGCTTTACTGCCCTCTTTGTGGAGTGGGGCTATGTCTGTTGTTTTTAGTAACTGTGGGACGACCCCCGTGTCCATGCTCCCTCTCCATAGGATGGAAAAGGCTCGTGATAGGGGCTTCTTGCAGTTCTTGATGAACACAGAGTTCCATGAGTCTGGCCCTGGGGCAGAGTGCATGGGCATGTCATTTATCGCCTGTTCGAAGTCATTTGGCGTCAGGATAACATCGGATAGGCTTGTGTTAATCAAATTTTGTGGCTCTCTCATAAAAAATTCATTTTGATCTTCGACTCTCAGTCTGGTTAGCGGCTTTCTAAAAACTGAGTCATATTGGGACTTGAGTAGCTCACTCATTTCCTTGCTGTCATCTGTGTATGACCCATCTTGTTTAAGTAGGGGCCCAATACTGGACGTTGTTCTCGATTTTGATTTGGCATAGGAGAAGAAATACTTTGGGTTTCTTTCGATTTCATTTATGGCTTTTAGTTCTTCCCGCAATACTCGCTCCTATCCTGTTCCACAAGGTGCAATACTCGCTCCTATCCTGTTCCACAAGGTGCAATACTCGCTCCTATCCTGTTCCACAAGGTACAGTACTCGCTCCTATCCTGTTCCACAAGGTGCAATACTCGCTCCTATCCTGTTCCATAAGGTACAGTACTCGCTCCTATCCTGTTCCACAAGGTACAATACTCGCTCCTATCCTGTTCCACAAGGTACAGTACTCGCTCCTATCCTGTTCCACAAGGTACAGTACTCGCTCCTATCCTGTTCCACAAGGTACAGTACTCGCTCCTATCCTGTTCCACAAGGTGCAATACTCGCTCCTATCCTGTTCCACAAGGTACAGTACTCGCTCCTATCCTGTTCCACAAGGTACAGTACTCGCTCCTATCCTGTTCCACAAGGTACAGTACTCGCTCCTATCCTGTTCCACAAGGTACAGTACTCGCTCCTATCCTGTTGTTCAGCCACATATCTGACAAAGACAGATATGTAAACCATAGCGCCGTGTCTTCTTTTGCTGACGATACTAGAATTTGCATGACAGTGTCATCACTGAGGACAATACAATCTCCAAGAGGATGTAAACCAAGTCTTCAGATGAGCCACAGACAACAATATGAAGTTCAGTGAGGACAAATGTCAATTACTCCGCTGTGGAAAAGTTGTGTAAAGTAAAAGGACACAAGTGCATCTAATGTGACATTTTATTGTGGCAACGTTTCGCTCTGTCAAGCCGTTAATTCTACCAACATATATGGAAAAGTTGAAGAAATCAAAACTGGATCAGAGTATAAAACAAATTCTAACCACACACTAGAGCGAAAAACTAACGTGAAAGACTTGGGAGTGATAATTGCAGAGAATCTCACTGTCGAAGATCACACCAATGTCTCCATCGCTTGTTCCCTCTAGGCTGGAATACTGCTGTACACTAACTGCCCTTTCTAAGGCAGGCGAAATTGCAGATGTGGAGAATATACAGAGAACTTTCACTGTATGTATAAATACAATAAAGCACATCGCTTAATGGGAACGATTGAAGTCCCTTGATCTGTACTCCTTGGAACACAGGCTACAAAGATATGTCATAATTTACACCTGGAAAATCCAAGAGGAACTAGTCCTAAAACTACAGACAGAAATCACTCCCTATGAAAGCAAAAGACTCGGCAGGCAGTGTAACATTCCCCCAAAGAAAAGCAGGGGTGCCTTGAGTACACTAAGAGATAACACAATAAGTGTCAGGGGCCCAAGACTATTCAACTGCCTCCCAGCATATATAAGAGGGATTACCAATAGACCCCTGGCTGTCTTCAAGAGGGAGCTGGACAGGCACCTAAAGTCAGTGCCTGACCAGCCTGGCTGTGGTTCGTAAGTTGGACTACGTGCGACCAGCAGTAACAGCCTGGTTGATCAGGCCCTGATCCACCGCGAGGCCTAGTCATGGACCGGGCCGCGGGGGCGTTGATCCCCGGAAGAGCCTCAAGAGAGACCCGACCAAATGTTCCTAGGGTCTTCGTTATCGTTAGTTCCTGAGGGCCTTCAAGTCGAGTGCCTTGATGCTAGGGAAGGAAGGCTCTTGATGGTAGGAATTAAAGCTCCCAGCTCCTCCCTCATAATAATCCTGTTTGCCTTCCACTGTGCAGGTGCTGTATGACCGCTACAGTGTTTGTGTTTTCCAGTGGTCGAGATTTTATGACACTGACGTGAAACTTGTTCTCAGATGTTGTTACTTCCGTCTAACAGTGTACTTAGTGCGCCGCGGATTAACATTCAATGCACACTGGATATATGCACCGAAAGTTGCATATCTCTCAGTATATAATATATATATATATATATATATATATATATATATATATATATATATATATATATATATATATATATATATTATATATATATATATATATATATATATATATATGCAGAACAACCACTGTGGAAAAATAATGAAATTCCAAGCGTTTTCGTGACTTCTCACATTATCAAGGAACTGAGTCTCGACCCCTGCAACCACAATTAGGTGAGTACATACATACATATCTTGTACTATAACATTATCCAGGGGAATTTTGAGTCATTCCTCAAGCAACACACTGCTCTGACTCTTCCAGAGATGACGGTGGAGGAAATCGGTTTCAGACTTGTTGTTCCAGTTGACCCCCACAGATCTGGAGTTTATCTGGAGAGAGTTCCGGGGGTCAACGCCCCCGCGGCCCGGTCTGTGACCAGGCCTCCTTAGGTCAGTGTTCCAGGATGCGACCCACACCAGTCGACTAACACCCAGGTACCCATTTTACTGATGGGGAACATAGACAACAGGTGGAAAGAAACACGTCCAATGTTTCTACTCTGGCTGGGAATCGAACCCAGGCCCTCACCGTGTGAAGTGAGAGCGTTAACCACCAGGCCACCAGGCTCCATAATATTTTGATCCGGCGATTGTGGGAGCCAATCCAAGTGTTTTCCTTCACTATCGTGTTCCCAAGACAATTCCAAACAACTCTAGCGGTGTGAACTGGTGTATTATCATCTTGGAAAATAGGCCAAGAAGGGACTTGTAACACATTTAAGTTGATTATTCAGTTATTCGACAGTTGAACAGTTCAATCAGCAGGTGTTGATGCTATTTTATCTAACCTCTGTAAATGCACTAAAAGTTTACTTTAATCCCTATTTTAGTAATTAAAGCAAGCTTAACTGGTGGTGCATGATAAATGTAACCCTATAATGGTCCTTATGCTGTCAACAGGCTTCTACTCTAACAATTCGTAGGTACCTGTTTCCTGTGAGCACTGAGGAGACTTGCTTATGTCCCTCGTTCTGCCCGGAAATCGATCCCGGATCTCTTCGACTATTCCCTGAATACAGTGAGTTGCAAGCTCAGAACACACCCTTCACTCTCGTTTCATTTATGCCAAAGAATACTGAACACTGTCTCTTCCACACCTGACGCTATTTCGATCTCCATGCTCAGGATCTCATACTATCCTCGCAGTGCTTAACTGTCTCTTCAGTAGCCTAGGTCTTTTCTGCTCGAGTGGTTAAATATGCATGAATTTAGGTAATTAATTGTAAACTAACCTAATCTAAATACTTAATTTATTAGGCGTAGCTCAGAAATAGGGGCCTGATCAACCAGGCTGTTACTGTTGACCGCACGTAATCCAACGTATGAACCACAGCTCGGCTGATCGGGTACTGACTTGAGGTATCTGTCCAATTCCCTCTTGTAGGTAGCCAGGGTCTATTGGTATTCCCCTTGTGTATGGTGGGAGGCTGTTGAATAGTCTTGGGCTTGGACACTTACTGTGTTTTCTTTTAGTGTTCTCCTGGTGATCATGCTTTTCATTGGGGGTATGTTGCACAGTCTGCCTAGTCTTTTCCTTTCTTAAGGAGTGATTTTTGTGCGCAGCTTTAGGTCCAGTCATTTTAGGGTTTTCCAGGTGTAGATTATGACCACCCTAGAAAAAGCCATGCCCATATGACAACAGGAAAATGCAAACTCCCTTCCCGAAGTTTTTCACCCGAAATTTTGTACCTCTTCAGTACAGGGAAAGACTGTGCTATAACTTTAAAATTTCCAGGAAAAAAATTAAAGGGGACAAAAAACAAAAAATCCAGGCCATGGGGGAAAACCCGGGTAGCCCCGCCACTCAAGAGGGGGAAGGTTTTTTTGGCCAGGAAGGAAAAAAAATGGGAGGGGAAAAGGGAAAAATCGTCAACCCAAAACCAGTCATTCCGGAGTGGAACCACAGTCGATGGGCCCCACCCAAACCAACAGATACAGATCTAATGCAGGAAAAAAAAACCCCCCCCCGTACCCAAAAATCCACCAGTCCCATAAAATTCTTCTTTTAAATATACGGGGTTTAAGCCCGCAACAAACAACAAAAAACCTTTATCCGTGGACTGCTTGCAGAGGCAAAGGCAATGTTCGCGGCTTTCACTGAGACCCACATAAAGGATCACTTGGACAACGAAATATGGATCCAGGTTACAACCTATACAGATGTGACAGAGTGAACAGGCAAAAGGGGGGGGGGGGGTTGGCCTGTACATTGCAGAGTCACTTGTTTGCACAGAACTGCTTAATGCCTCAAATGATGTAGTGGAAGTTTTAGCAGTAAAGTCGAGAACCAAAACCTAGTCATTGTGGTAGTCTACAAGCCTCCGGATGCAACATCCCAGCAATTCCAGGAACAGCTGTTAAAAATTGACCACTGTCTGGAAAATCTTCCAGCTCCTGCACCCAACATCTTGCTCCTGGGGGATTTCAACTTAAGGCACCTAAAATGGAGGAATATAGCAAATAATATTGTTGCAGTAATAACACCAGGAGGCAGCTCTGATGAAAACTCACACTCACACGAGCTTTAAATCTCTGCACAAAATTCAATTTAAACCAGCAAATAATAGAGCCTACTAGACTGGAGAATACACTAGACCTCATCTTCACTAACAATGATGATCTGATAAGAAATGTCACCATATCAAAAACAATATACTCAGATCACAACATAATTGAGGTTCAGACATGTATGCGTGGAGCCCCAGACCGACAAAATGAGACTAGTCACGAGGGAGCATTCACCAAATTCAACTTCAATAACAAAAACATAAAGTGGGACCAAGTAAACCAAGTCCTAACCGATATAAGCTGGGAAGATACACTAAGCAACACAGACCCCAACTTATGCCTAGAACAGATTAACTCGGTGGCACTCGATGTATGCACAAGGCTTATTCCTCTAAGAAAAAGGAGGAGTAGATGTAAAATAGAAAGAGACAGGCGCTCCCTTTACAGGCGACGGAAAAGAATAACAGAGCGGCTAAAAGAGGTCAAATATCTGAAATGCGTAGGGAGACACTGGTCAGAGAAATAGCAAGCATCGAACTTAAGCTAAAAGAATCCTTTAGGAGTCAGGAATCGCGGGAAGAACTAAAAGCCATAAATGAAATCGAAAGAAACCCAAAGTATTTCTTCTCCTATGCCAAATCAAAATCGAGAACAACGTCCAGTATTGGGCCCTACTTAAACAAGATGGGTCCTACACAGATGACAGCAAGGAAATGAGTGAGCTACTCAAGTCCCAATATGACTCAGTTTTTAGCAAGCCGCTAACCAGACTGAGAGTCGAAGATCAAAATGAATTTTTTATGAGAGAGCCACAAAATTTGATTAACACAAGCCTATCCGATGTTATCCTGACGCCAAATGACTTCGAACAGGCGATAAATGACATGCCCATGCACTCTGCCCCAGGGCCAGACTCATGGAACTCTGTGTTCATCAAGAACTGCAAGAAGCCCCTATCACGAGCCTTTTCCATCCTATGGAGAGGGAGCATGGACACGGGGGTCGTCCCTCAGTTACTAAAAACAACAGACATAGCCCCACTCCACAAAGGGGGCAGTAAAGCAATAGCAAAGAACTACAGACCAATAGCACTAACATCCCATATCATAAAAATCTTTGAAAGGGTCCTAAGAAGCAAGATCACCACCCATCTAGAAACCCATCAGTTACACAACCCAGGGCAACATGGGTTTAGAACAGGTCGCTCCTGTCTGTCTCAACTATTGGATCACTACGACATGCAGATGTAATATATACAGACTTTGCAAAAGCCTTCGACAAGTGTGACCATGGCGTAATAGCGCACAAAATGCGTGCTAAAGGAATAACAGGAAAAGTCGGTCGATGGATCTATAATTTCCTCACTAACAGAACACAGAGAGTAGTCGTCAACAGAGTAAAGTCCGAGGCAGCTACGGTGAAAAGCTCTGTTCCACAAGGCACAGTACTAGCTCCCATCTTGTTCCTCATCCTCATATCCGACATAGACAAGGATGTCAGCCACAGCACCGTGTCTTCCTTTGCAGATGACACCCGAATCTGCATGACAGTGTCTTCCATGATCACTCCCAGGTCTTTGACGTTGGTGTTTCGCTCTATTTTGTGGCCAGAATTTGTTTTGTACTCTGATGAAGATTTAATTTCCTCATGTTTACTATATCTGAGTAATTGAAATTTCTCATCGTTGAACTTCATATTGTTTTCCGCAGCCCACTGAAAGATTTGGTTGATGTCCGCCTGGAGCCTTGCAGTGTCTGCCTGGAGACCTGGAGTTTACCCGGAACTCTCTCCAGGTAAACTCCAGGTCTCCAGGCAGACACTGCAAGGCTCCAGGCGGACATCAACCAAATCTTTCAGTGGGCTGCGGAAAACAATATGAAGTTCAACGATGAGAAATTTCAATTACTCAGATATAGTAAACATGAGGAAATTAAATCTTCATCAGAGTACAAAACAAATTCTGGCCACAAAATAGAGCGAAACACCAACGTCAAAGACCTGGGAGTGATCATGTCGGAGGATCTCACCTTCAAGGACCATAACATTGTATCAATCGCATCTGCTAGAAAAAATGACAGGATGGATAATGAGAACCTTCAAAACTAGGGAGGCCAAGCCCATGATGACACTCTTCAGGTCACTTGTTCTATCTAGGCTGGAATATTGCTGCACACTAACAGCACCTTTCAAGGCAGGTGAAATTGCTGACCTAGAAAATGTACAGAGAACTTTCACGGCGCGCATAACGGAGATAAAACACCTCAATTACTGGGAGCGCTTGAGGTTCCTAAACCTGTATTCCCTGGAACGCAGGAGGAGAGATACATGATTATATACACCTGGAAAATCCTAGAGGGACTAGTACCGAACTTGCACACGAAAATCACTCACTACGAAAGCAAAAGACTTGGCAGACGATGCACCATCCCCCCAATGAAAAGCAGGGGTGTTCATTAGCACGTTAAGAGACCATACAATAAGTGTCAGGGGCCCGAGACTGTTCAACTGCCTCCCAGCATACATAAGGGGGATTACCAACAGACCCCTGGCAGTCTTCAAGCTGGCACTGGACAAGCACCTAAAGTCGGTTCCTGACCAGCCGGGCTGTGGCTCGTATGTTGGTTTGCGTGCAGCCAGCAGCAACAGCCTGGTTGATCAGGCTCTGATCCACCAGGAGGCCTGGTCACAGACCGGGCCGCGGGGGCGTTGACCCCCGAAACTCTCTCCAGGTAAACTCCAGGTATCTGTCTCGCCTGCGTTCCAGTGATTACAGATCAAGAGACTCCAAGCGTTTCCAGTAATTAAGGTGTTTGACCGAACTTATAAGAACAGTAAAAGTTCTCTGTACATTCTCTAAGTCTGCGATTTTACCTGCCTTGAATGGAGCTGTTAGTGTACATCAGTATTCCAGCCTAGAGAGAACAAGTATTCCTGGTCCACTATTTCAAATCCGACTGATGCTACTTCCGTGTGTAATGATGGCTCAGATTCCTCCGCTGGGGTGAAGTGTGCTGACCTTCTCTGATCGTGGTGGTGAAGGTCGACTGAGGCAGCCAGAAAGTATGTTCACAGCTGAGTTGTACACACCTTGCTCGCTGCCTTCATCCTTATTGCTGTATCACGTTGACCTTAGCGTGTTGTGTAGTCTGTAACTCTCAAACTGTACGTCGCCAGCGGCCCAAACTGCCCATCCCTTTGTCCTTCACTTTTCCTGAGAACTTCGTCCTGACCTGTACGGGCTATAAGTATTGAATGTGTTGCCCTTTGATGAATCAAACAAAGGGGTTTCTCTCATCTTCAGTAAACAAAAAAAAACTGAACCACTGAGACTCGGATCATTCCAGTATTTTAGACGGTGACCTTGAGGTCCTCACTTTACGTGCAGCAGAGCAAACCCTTACACAACTATCCTCTGTTTTTCAGTCCTGTTTCAGAACTTTCAATATAAACGAGTTCACTTATTGTGTAGCCAACCTACCACTAGTGAAATGTATCCATCGTTCTAGTTAACAGTTCACTACTAACTTAACTTGCTTAGCTAACAGAGTGCTGGAGCTCAGTTATTAGACCCAGTATGTACCTCCGTAATCTTTGGATTACCTTCCACAGGGTATGTGGTGACTACCACCCACAAGATGGGTATCTAGTAACTACCACCCACAAGATGGGTATCTAGCAACTACCACCCACAAGATGGGTATCTAGTAACTACCATCCACAAGATGGGTATCTAGTAACTACCACCCACAAGATGGATATCTAGTGACTATCACTCACAGGATGGATATCTAGCGACTACTACCCACAGGATGGGTATTACAACCCAGGAATCCAAAGGCCTGTTATCCTGGGTGTAAAGGGAGGAAAAACACAGCACAAAAACTTTTGACTTGTATTATCCTTCACCAAGTAAGAACAGAATTATATACACTATGTACAACAATAGGTATTAATGAACTCCACTGTAAGCAAGGCAGAACAGAAGCCATTAGAGAGCAGACCGTGCTTCAACCAGCTCTAGAATGGGAATGACAAGGGCAGACAGGTGAGTAGTGCCCACAACACCTCTGCGATTGCCAAAACCATCTTCTCATTGGCTGGAACCTGGGTACTGATTGAACGACGGGGACCCCTTCGTTAACCCTTAGCACCTGGTTCGTTAGTTGGGGGAGATAGCCTTTCAGTGAGGGTGTGTACATGCGCCGAATAAAGGCTACGTACTCTTTGCATGCCACACTAGGTATCTAGTAACTACCATCCATACGATGGGGTTTGTGAGGAATAATTTAGCTGTTAAACTTAACATCGTCATTGCTGATCACCTTTTGATGACAAATAAGCAGTTTTCCATCGGATGTGGGAGTGCGGTTGTCCTTGCAGCGTCATCTATTATGGAAGGCTGTTTTCTCTGTTGAGGCTACACAGATCACACCAGACACCTAGGTCGTCTCTAGCAAGGGCAGCGGGCGCGTGGACCGGCAATGATCACACCAGGTCGTCTCTAGCAAGGGCAGCGGGCGTGTGGACCGGCAATGATCACACCAGGTCGTCTCTAGCAAGGGCAGCGGGCGTGTGGACCGGCAATGATCACACCAGGTCGTCTCTAGCAAGGGCAGCGGGCGTGTGGACCGGCAATGATCACACCAGGTCGTCTCTAGCAAGGGCAGCGGGCGTGTGGACCGGCAATGATCACACCAGGTCGTCTCTAGCAAGGGCAGCGGGCGTGTGGACCGGCAATGATCACACCAGGTCGTCTCTAGCAAGGGCAGCGGGCGTGTGGACCGGCATGATCACACCAGGTCGTCTCTAGCAAGGCAGGGGGGGCGTGGGACCGGCAATGATCACACCAGGTCGTCTCTAGCAAGGGCAGGGGGGGGTTGGACAGGCAATGATCACACCAGTCGTCTCTAGCAAGGGCAGGGGGGGGGGCTTGGACAGGCAATGATCACACCAGGTCGCCTCTAGCAAGGGCAGGGGGGAGCGTGGACCGGCAATGATCACACCAGGTCGTCTCTAGCAAGGGCAGGGGGGGGCGTGGACCGGCAATGATCACACCAGGTCGTCTCTAGCAAGGGCAGGGGGGGGGGCTTGGACCGGCAATGATCACACCAGGTCGTCTCTAGCAAGGGCAGGGGGGGCGTGGACAGGCAATGATCACACCAGGTCGTCTCTAGCAAGGGCAGGGGGGCTTGGACCGGCAAGGATCACACCAGGTCGTCTCTAGCAAGGGCAGGGGGGGCGTGGACAGGCAATGATCACACCAGGTCGTCTCTAGCAAGGGCAGGGGGGGCGTGGACCGGCAATGATCACACCAGGTCGTCTCTAGTAAGGGCACTGGGTATTTAGGACGGCATTAATAACACCAGACACTTTCTAGTATTTTTTTTTTTTATTCCTCTTTTAATCCTGCTTGTGGAACTATTTCTTTCCTTTGATGTTTACACCACCGTCTCTCCACCCCTTCCCCATTCTTCCCATTTTCCCTATTTCCTCCCCCTTCCTTCTCCACCGTAAAGAACATAGTGATTCTCAAAAATTAGCATCTTTCCTGGGTAATTAATGTGACTTCTTTGAGCCAGAGGCCAAGATCCTTCCTTACTTTGTGAGAGAGAGATTAGATTTTGCCACCGAAGTGGCTAGTTTATTGTGCACCCCATATCCATCCTGTGGACGGTAGCGCGAGAGCTGGATACACAAAAGGCTCAGGAACTAGGCCTCAAATGGTTAACAGGAGTACATATGGATTTATATCTAATATCTATACTTCGCTTATCTGTTACAAGCAAATTTAGGAAATTTGCTTAGTATATCTGGTATCTTATTTTCATTAATAAGATATCTTGACATGTCACATAGGTTATTATACTGTCTGTCTCTGTATTCCTCAATAAGTGGACAATTAAGCACATAGTGTTCAAGACAGTGACCATATGCCTGATTACATAATTTGCATTTAGTTTGATCATCATCTGTGTGTCTCTCAAACTGCCAGAAGTACTTGTAACCAAGCCTAAGCCTGGCCACTACAACATCAGTCAGTACTTGTAACCAAGCCTAAGCCTGGCCACTACAACATCAGTCAGTACTTGTAACCAAGCCTAAGCCTGGTCACTACAACATCAGTCAGTACTTGTAACCAAGCCTAAGCCTGGCCACTATAACATCAGTCAGTACTTGTAACCAAGCCTAAGCCTGGCCACTACAACATCAGTCAGTACTTGTAACCAAGCCTAAGCCTGGCCACTACAACATCAGTCAGTACTTGTAACCAAGCCTAAGCCTGGCCACTACTACATCAGTCAGTCTGTTCACATTGCAACTTGCTCCACAAATATACTTATCTACATACTTACCTACAAACATATAATCTACATTCTCCTTCTGGGTACTCTTATTGGCTAACATATCAACTTTATCATGAAGGAGTAATCCAATGTGTGATGGGATCCATAGCAATTGTACATTAATTCCTTTGTCCCTGATTTTTGAGTATCTATACCTGGCTTCTCCAATGAGCATTTTGTTGGAGTCATTATATGAGTTAAGAGCTTTCAATGATTGCATAGAATCAGTAATGACGATAGAGTCAAGCTCAGTGTCATGGGTTAGCTTTAGCGCCATTAGGATTGCAAACAATTCAGTTTGCAATGTAGACGCCCAGTTGTTAATTCTCATGCCTAGTTTAACAAGTTTATTATCGTTCTTAACTAGGGAGGTGGCAACAAGAGCAGATGCAGCCCTGCCAGAAGACTCCTGTTTAGATCCATCAGTGTATATAACTTGTGATAACCTATTACTACCAGCTAGGCCAGAAATTTCTTCTTGAGCAGTTGCTTTAACAAGTGATTTAAGAAAGGGATTACTAGCCATGAGCTTCTTGGGAGGAACTTGCAGGTATGTGATATTAAATGAACACATCTTCCATGGAGGGGTGAAATGCTCTTGTTGCCTACAGTGATACAGTTCATGCAGGTTATAAAACTTAATGCAACTGCACGTTTTCACAATCCATTTAGATCTGTGTGTATTTCGAGACACTTAGTAAGGTTCATTGTGACAGAGTCTGGTTCATTTCTTAACATTGCAATACCGAGTACAGTGTTAATCTCAACAATCCTATCACTGATACTAGAAATACCAAGCTCCTTCCTCATATTAAGAACTTTTGTAGATCTGGGACAACCAAGAATAATTCTGAGAGCTTCATTCTGCATTAACTCCAAGGGTCGGAGAGAACTTTCTCAGCTAATATTAACATGGGAACAGCATAATCAATTAAAGACCTAACATAGACTATGTACATAATTCTCACGATTCTCACATTAGCACCATAGTTGGGGTTGTAGCCAGCAACATTATCACCATAGTTGGGGTTGTAGCCAGCAACATTAGCACCATAGTTGGGGTTGTAGCCAGCAACATTAGCACCATAGTTGGGGTTGTAGCCAGCAACATTATCACCATAGTTGGGGTTGTAGCCAGCAACATTAGCACCATAGTTGGGGTTGTAACCAGCAACATTATCACCATAGTTGGGGTTGTAGCCAGCAACATTAGCACCATAGTTGGGGTTGTAGCCAGCAACATTAGCACCATAGTTGGGGTTGTAGCCAGCAACAGCTTTGAGAGCATTTAACCTATCTTTGCATTTCTTATTTAGTTGTGGAATAGTGGATTTGTTAGAGGGTACATCTACACCAAGATATCTGTAAGTTTTAACGTAGCTAATGTTTTCACCCTGCAAATAGATGGGTGGGGGATGTCGTTTGCTTGTTAATATCTTTGTTTTAGAGGAAAATATTATGAGGCCTAATCGATTACAAATTGCTTGAACTTCATTAAGAATGGTACTCATCTTCTTATGCCCAGTTGTGTGGAGCATGATGTCATCAGCATAGCTTATAGTTATATGTTTAGGTGAGGTAGGTAGGTAGGTAGAGAGAGAGAGAGAGAGAGAGAGAGAGAGAGAGAGAGAGGAGAGAGAGAGAGAGAGAGAGAGAGAGAGAGGAGAGAGAGAGAGAGAGAGAGAGAGAAGAGAGAGAGAGAGAGAGAGAGAGAGAGAGAGAGAGAGGAGAGAGAGAGAGAGAGAGAGAGAGAGAGAGAGAGAGAGAGAGAGAGAGAGAGAGAGAGAGAGAGAAAGAGAGAGAGAGAAAGAGAGAGAGAGAAAGAGAGAGAGAGAGAGAGAGAGAGAGGAGAGAGAGAGAGAGAGAGAGAGAGAGAGGAGAGAGAGAGAGAGGAGAGAGAGAGAGAGAGAGAGAGAGAGAGGGAGAGAGAGAGGGGATGATGATGAGAGAGGAGAGAAGAGAGAGAGAGGAGAGAGAGAGAGAGAGAGAGAGAGAATTCAAGTAGCTGTGTATTTGGAGGTTAAGCTCTTGGTCCTGGGTTCACATTTGTATTTATTTACGTGTTGGTTGGGATGTACTTTTGAGAGTGACTGCGTGTGTACAGTCGAAATATAAACTTTACCCGACGGACAATTGTCACACCTTGCTTCATTATGTACTGGAATACTATTAGATTAATTAATTTAGAGACATCTCACTTAGAAATGTTCAAGAAATGTCGTAAGATGTTATCCACAGTAATATATTACCAACAATTCTGGAAAAATACCCTGACTTTACTCACTGTAAATAAAGCATTACCATTTAATCTTGTTTTAATGTCTGACTTAATTTATGTCTGCATAAATAACTCATTGTGACCAGATATAAACATGTAAATGGTTCATTACCACTGTAACTTGTTCATTACCACTGTAACTTGTTCATTACCACTGTAACTTGTTCATTACCACTGTAACTTGTTCATTACCACTGTAACTTGTTCATTACCACTGTAACTTGTTCATTACCACTGTAACTTGTTCATTACCACTGTAACTTGTTCATTACCACTGTAACTTGTTCCGCTATAAAAACCTTGTTGGCCAGTCCCTGGACTCGTTATGTACCTCTGTAATCTTTTGGCTACCTTCCACAGGATGAGTATTATGGCGTATAATAAAGATGTTAAATTGTGTGAGTACTCACCGAACTGTGCAGCGGGAGTCGAGCTCCAGCTCCCTGCCCCGCCTCTTAACCTTCAATCAACACGCGTGTTTACTTCCTTGTCTCCAGAATTTTATTATATATACTTTTGAACCATCACAAGTTACTAATTTGTACTATTTTATATCACGTGATCACTCCATACATCCATAACCCGTCCTCTGAAACAGTACTTGGTTACATTAACTAGCTCTGATCGCGGGTTCTATACCTACCCGTGGTATGGTTTACATTACCGTGGCTCAATGTTAAAATCTGCTCTGGTCCCTCCCATGTTCATCACTATATCCTTGTTCACCCTGGCAGAGTATCAGCTACGTCACGATCATGTCCCTCATCTCCGGGTAGCCTGATGACACCTCTGAGCTTTCTCCAGCTTGTTGGTGTTCTTTGTGAGGTGAGGGCTACACACCAGCGCTGTATACTCTATGAAAGGACGGGTGGACATGTTGCACGTTACAATGAATTTATTTAGACTGAGGAAGCGGAGGATAACGATAGTTCCTTAAATCAAGAGCTGAACACTGTCTCCACCTTGAAGGTCATGGTGTACAGTCTACAACATTCCGTATGTGTGTATAGGTTTTAACTGTCTATTTCTTGTATAGAGCAGAGTTGCGCTTGTGATATAGAGCAGAGCTACGCTCGTGATATAGAGCAGAGCTACGCTCGTGATATAGAGCAGAGCTACGCTCGTGATATAGAGCAGAGCTACGCTCGTGATATCCAGCCTTATATAATTAATCATATTTTTTTTGGTTTGTGTTAGGTTACATATGTTTATTTGAGTATGCTGGTGTTGGGTTTTAGCTCCTGGTTCCCTTCTTAATTTATGTGGGAAGGCTTGATTTTACACAATTCAATTTAGATTTGATTAAGCCTCACCGTTTTAGTGTTGTGTAGGCCTACTGCTTCTCTAAATTAGCTTCAAGTTTAACGTGTGTTAAGAAAGTTAAGTGTGTGAGTGTGAATGTGAGTGTGTGAGTGTGTGAGTATGAGTGTATCTGACATATCTATAACGGAGACAATATACAGTGGCCTTGCAGGTGTCAGCGGTCTGTGAGACTCGCTCACCTTCCCCCAGCCTCTGGCTAATAATTTCTTTTCTTTTCCATTTCAAAGTTGAATCTCTAAAATCCCAAAAGTGGGAAAACACGAACTGGAGAATACATAACCCCACTGTGGGTCTTCTGGCGTCCAGAATGAGCAGGAACTCCGGGTTAATTCAACACTCTCAACAAGAGTAGGTAAACATGGCAGGAGAAGTAGTAGAGTTGAACTGCTTCCTGCTGCTAGTTCTCCATGACTCGCTTCTCGTTTGAGGAAGTGATTAGAGTTTTAAATAAAAAATAATCATGACCAGTATCTTCACTGTTTCAGGGATATCTGATAATCATCATTTTTTATTATGATGAGTTGGTATATTTATAGTCTCGAGCCTATCCTGTTTCACTATTCATACCCCTCAAGGAAGGTTCCTTGATGTTGGTGAGGGGCTCTTGATTTAGGGAATTGGATCTGTGCTCCAGTTCCCCAAATTAAGCCTGAATGCCTTCCACATCCCCCCCCCCCAGGCGCTGTATAATCCTCCGGGTTTAGCGCTTCTCCCTTGATTATAATAATAATAATAATAATAATTCACTATTCATAGTTGCTATCTTTATTTGGATATTGCATCTCTTTACTGTATAGGCAAACGAAATTATGTATATATATATATATATATTATATATATATATATATATATATATATATTATATATATATATATATATATATATATATATATATATAATATATATATATATATATATATATATGCAAAACAACCACTGTGAAAGAGAAGTGAAATTCCAAGCGCTTTCGTGACTACTCACATTGTCAAGGAACTATCATAGTTCCTTGATAATGTGAGTAGTCACGAAAGCGCTTGGAATTTCACTTCTCTTTCACAGTGGTTGTTTTGCATTATATATATATATATATATATATATATATATATATATATATATATATATATATATATATATATATATATATATATATATATATATATATATATAGTATATATATGCAATACAGTTGTAGATAGATCATCTTAATGCAAGGTAAGCCACGGGGGGATGGAAATCTTCATCTCAAGATCTTTCACACGTCTCCGTGCGTCATCAGGAGCTATGCAATGTTGCAAGAGTGGATTGAGAAGTTTTCTCAGAGGAAAGGTAGCGTGACGACCGTCCTTGTTTCTACTCAGAATGGTCGATTTCTGAGAAGGCTTCTCCTCAGTCCACCTGCTGTTACTCTTGCAACATTACATAGCTCCTGATGACGAAGATCTTGAGATGAAGGTTTCCATCTCACCGTGGCGCGAATCATGGTCCCGAGATTGACAGGCCCATCGCTTTACCGCTCAAGCAACGAGGCTTCTAATAGAGAAGATTCGGAAACAGTAATTCTTTACGTTTCTCGTCAGAAGCACCGTCAGAGGCATCGTCAGAGGTATCGTCAGTCATCGACTGCAACCCAACTGGCTCCTTCCCACAACCCAGGAGCTTTCACGGTATAATCTGTCCTGACCTCCATCAAAGCCACAGAGTCCATGAACTCAGATTAAGTCGTAATAAACACCTGTCAGTGAATAAACAGGGAGACTGACGTGAGACGCCTCCCGTGCATCTTTCTATTCATTCATTGACAGGTGTTTATTACGACTTAATCTGAGTTCATATATATATATATATATATATATATATTATATATATATATATATATATATATATATATATATATATATATATATATATAATAATATATATATATATATAATATATATATATATATATTATATATATATATATGACCAACTTTTCATATCAATGTCATTGTAAGATAGCAAATAACCTCGTAAGCTGGACTCAGCAGAGTTGCGACAAACGTCGCAACAGCTTACACTGCCACGACCTCGGCCTACTTCAGCGATCTTTTCAGTGACACCAGGTCCTGTGGTTGACCTTAAGGTCCTACCACTGACCCACAAGTCACCTAGTACTGCGCAATACATAATTCACACCATTTCTATCAATGCCTCATTTAACATCTATATTTTCTGAGTTCATTAGTAAGTTTATTCAGGTATACACAAATACAGTTACACAGAACATAGCAGCATATGTGTACAGAACCTAGGAAAAAAGACCTCCCCCCCCCAAAAAAAAAAAAAATCAAAGTGGCTTATGTCCACTGGGGACATTAATGCTTTTAATCATATTCGTCTCAGTTTTCCCACAAAAGAAATATCAGAACAGATTAGCGCAAGGAGAAAAATATATACGGTGTTGCAAGTTAACCTTGAGTCCCTTGTATTCTTTTTATAGGATACACGAAGTGCAACCATTCTGTAACAAGTTTTTATTTACGAAATGAAAAAAAAAACATTTTTTTTTTTTAAGACGAAGTTGCATGTGCATGAAAATCGCAGTGATTTAGTGACCTCGACAGAGTGAGATCTAGAATAAAACTGTCATCGTTTATTCATTTGTGGTTTCCTGCATTCCTGAAATCACGTATTATATATTTTGTGTGTGTGTGTGTGTGTGTGTGTGTGTGTGTGTGTGTGTGTGTGTGTGTGTGTGTGTGTGTGTGTACTCACCTAGTTGAGGTTGCGGGGGTCGAGTCCGAGCTCTGGCCCCGCCAGGAACTGTGTGTAGTTTTTTAGTTTAATATGTTTATTATGCACCTCATACCCATCCTGTGGGCTGAAGTCAAACGATTTTGCAAGCTCCTGATGATGTGTTAATTGCAACACGAAAGGCCTAGAACTATCATTCTAGTTCCCACCTTGGTGGTTGTTTTGCATATATATATATATATATATATATATATATATATATATATATATATATATATATATATATATATATATATATATATATATATATATATATATATATATATAATATATATATATATATATATATATATTATATATATATATATATATATATATATATATAATATATATATATATATATTATAGGGAGGTATGACGGCTGGAACTGACTGTGGACCCACAGTCTCCGAGAAGAGAATGATCGTACCTCAGGAAAAATCCAAGAAGTTTCTCCCAGGGTCTGTTTGATTTTTTTCTCCTATCTCCCCGTATTTATTATGTTTGTGAACTTTATTTGAAACCAAAATACATTAAAAAATACAATGAGAAGGAGAAAAACATACATGACATCACAGAGTCTACATCTCCAATAATTCATCCAGCTCCCTGGTAGTGGGTCGTGTGTCCAGAATGCTGCAGCCATTTCTTCTCAGGATCCCAGCACTGCGTCTCTGAAAAAGGAAGTTGGTTTCTCTGGGTCCCTTGGTTTCCGTGACGAGTTTGACACCCAGTTCTTTAAGGAATCTGAGAACACACTTGCCCCATGCCCCGAGGGATCTCCGACCCTATTGGGATGAAGTTATAGCATGGTGTCAGCCAACTGTATTGGTTGGTCTTCTGGATCTCCCTGACACTGGCGGCACCACCCCATCAGCTTAATAGTATTGTAAGTGGATGTCAGCTAATGTAGAGGCACAGGTGTTGTCCCATGCAATCTGCTTATTATCCTTCCAGGGTAGCATGGCGACTCCATCTGGGCGCTTTTGGTTTCCATCAGGTCTCGGTACTTGAGGCTCCATTTCTGCTGGGCAGTGGACTGTGACGACGCTTTGTTTGACGATGTAACTGACGTCCTGATGTCTGGCATACTTTCTTTCCGACGGTCGGATGAGATCATGCAGCTCGAATTGATCAGCTGACGCCCTGCCGCAAATACAAATACAGCGAATGGTAGGAGGGTCGAGGCGAATGCTCAAGGCGGAATTAAGGACGGCCATATGGAAATTTGAATGTGGTGCCTTCGCAGCTAGGAAACAAGCCATACCCCGGCCGGGATTGAACCCGCGGTCAGAGAGTCTCAAAACACCGGACCGTCGCGTTAGCCACTAAACCAGCTAGCCACAATAAGATTCGTCCAACTAGGTATATTTCTACACCATACGAAGGTTAGCACAGGCACCACTGACCACAAATGCAAGTTTTTACAGACGAATCTCCAGCTAGCGTGGCCGTGACGAACTCTAGCTCAAGTCCCTTTACTGCCGTCAACATGACTCACGAAATCGTAATGACACGATTGCAAACAAACCATACCCCGGTGTAGAAATATACCTAGTTGGACGAATCTTATTGTGGCTAGCTGGTCTAGTGGCTAACGCGACGGTCTGGTGTTTTGAGACTCTCTGACCGCGGGTTCAATCCCGGCCGGGGTATGGTTTGTTTGCAATCGTGTCATTACGATTTCGTGAGTCAGGCTAGGAAACAAGCTTTGTCCTTTCCTAAGGCATTTCTGGGCATTATTTGGGCGATTTTCTCCACGATCGGTCTGTCCCAGTGGAATATTTGTGATCTCTGGGAGGAGCAGGTCTGACAGAAAAAAAATTTAAGGCTGTCCCAATGCGCAGTTACTTCGATGAACTTTGAGTCGAGAGCCCCTTTACGCACCTCTGCTTTAAGGGGACAATCATGGATAATGCAAAAAGACAAATGCAGGAATGTTATCGTTTGCCTTGCGACCCCCTATACCTCCCGCGTACTGCAAATTTTGCTTGATCCTTTGGGCGATCTTCCAGTGATGATTCGTGCTTTTCTGAAGAAAAATCTTAGGTGAGTTACTTCACTGGTTGGGTTTGTCAAAGGAGGGTGCACACCTCAACAAAAAAGTTGTCGGGCACACACACACAACGGGCCAAGGTTCATGACAGGTGCCGGGCCAGGAGCTAGGGATCGACCCCTGCAACCAAATTAGGTATGTACAATAACGCCCCCAAATGCCTGTGATAAACAGATATTTGTAGTAGTTCGCCGGGGACAAATCTGGGGTTGTTTTAACACACGACAAAACTAGGGGTGCGGGGGAAGGTTGGTTTTGAATAAACCACCATGCTCTTGCGTGTTGTAATCCCAACTCATTCTCATACCATCAATGTACCATCTATACTGCATCACCTACCATCTACTACTGCCGTCTACTGCTACCATCTATCTGCCATCTACTGACCATCTACTACTCCCATCACTGCTACCATCATACTGCCAATTATGCTACCTCTATGGCTTCTATTACGGGTACCATCATAGTTCCATCACTGCTACTATCATGAAACTATTACTGTCCTTTTATGCTCCATCAAAGCTGCTATGTACTGCTACCCCCCCGCTACTTTCTATACTCCATCTACTGCCCCCCATCTAGGGCCCAAAATCCTGACCACTACCGTACAACTTGCCAGACACAACAGATGAGGATCCTTTAAGTAGAGTTTACTGGAACATTTTTTTAGAGCCTACTCTTTAATTAATTTCCCACCTTCGTAGTACCTTCATGAGATGTTTTTCCCTTGACTTGTCTCAATAGCATCAGCCTCCACAACCTTTTTCTGAATTGCTGTCCCCACCTCCGGGATGTGCAGATCATTGTGAATGCATTTCCCAAGATGGATTTGGTTTGTATTGAAGCTGTTGATATTAAATTGATGATACAGACTTTCAAAGAAATCTGTTTGAAGAAGAGAAAAATAAAAAGTTAATGTACTGTAACCCGGGAAATGACGGAAAATTTTACACACGAAAACCCCACGCCCTGGTGGGGGGTTTCACTCTCTTGTGCGGTTATTTTTGTATTGTTCCCGTCATGGTGATGGGCCTTTTTCGTTTTCAGACTTAATTTCACAACGAGGTTTAGAACACGGAAAATTGTGGGGGTGAGCTATTTAGAATCTAAGAATTTACTGGATAGTCCACAGGGGGCTCTCTCACTCGTCAGATTATTATTTTTATAATCAAAAAGAAGCGCTAAGCCACAAGGATATACAGCCACTCGCAGAACTGAAAAGGTCGTAGTGGGGACACGTCTTGAAAGGCTCGTGCCTTTCCCACAACTTCACCTGACATAATTTTTTTTTTTTTTGTCGACTAACGTTAAGGGACTAACCGCCGTCTATGAATGTTTTATTTATCAAACCCTTTGGGATGATCACCCTTTAATGTATACCCGTGAACGTTTTTTTTTTTTTTCAACAGCAAAACTCCCCCTTGTTCCCCTTTTTTTTTTTATTTTATCCCCATTTGAATGGAATGAATTATGACGTTGTACAGCCACTCGCGTCTAAAATTGTAAGCTACGCTAGGTTAAAAAACATGTAAACGGGGAGTTTTGTGTGCCTTAAGTGCCTTGCAAACGAGGACTTTTTTTTGACCATTACTTTCATAATTAAATTTTTATAAAAGGGGGTGGACGGTAACCAGTGGAAGGGGCCCGGGCAGATGACCAAAATCTCCATGGTGGGGCAACACCCCGCAGGAACGAATTTCCTGTTTCCGGAGGCTTACCTAACCTAACATTTTGACCATATAACTGTGGCAGGTATTTTTTTGAGCCGTAATTGTAAAAATTAAAAAAAAAGAAAAACTGTAACCACGATGAACTTCTTAATTATTGTAACTTCTAATAAAGATCTTTTATTGTATTTTAATATAACAAATGACCTGCTTATAGTGGATTAGTAGGCCTGTTGCAGGGTTCCAGTAGGCCTGTTTCAGGGTTCCAGTAGGCCTGTTGCAGGGTTCCAGTAGGCCTGTTGCAGGGTTCCAGTAGGCCTGTTGCAGGGTTCCAGTAGGCCTGTTGCAGGGTTCCAGTAGGCCTGTTGCAGGGTTCCAGTAGGCCTGTTGCAGGGTTCCAGTAGGCCTGTTGCAGGGTTTCCCGGTAGGCATGTTGCAGGTTCCAGTAGGCCTGTTGCAGGTTCCATAGGCCTGTTGCAAGGTTCCAGTACCCCTGTTGCAGGTTCCAGTAGGCCTGTTGCAGGTTTCCAGTAGGCCTGTTGCAAGGTTCCAGTAGACCTGTTGCAAGGTTCCAGTAGGCCTGTTACAAGGTTCCAGTAGGCCTGTTGCAAGGTTCCAGTAGGCCTGTTGCAAGGTTCCAGTAGGCCTGCTGTAGGGCTCGAGTAGACCTGTTGCAGGGTTCCAGTAGGCCTGTTGCAAGGTTCCAGTAGGCCTGCTGTAGGGCTCAAGTAGACCTGTTGCAAGGTTCCAGTAGACCTGCTGTAGGGCTCGAGTAGACCTGTTGCAGGGTTCTAGTAGGCCTGTTGCAGGGTTCCAGTAGACCTGTTGCAGGGTTCCAGTAGACCTGTTGCAGGGTTCCAGTAGACCTGTTGCAGGGTTCCAGTAGATCTGTTGCAGGGTTCCAGTAGACCTGTTGCAGGGTTCCATTTAGACCTTTTCAGGTTCCAGTAGCCCTGTTGCAGGGTTCAGTAGAGCTGTTGCACGGTTCCAGAAAGCCCTGTTGCAGGGTCCAGTGGGCCTGTTGCACGGTTCCAGTAGACCTGTTGCACGGTTCCAGTAGACCTGTTGCAGGTTCCAGTAGACCTGTTGCACGGTTCCAGTAGACCTGTTGCACGGTTCCAGTAGACCTGTGCAGGGTTTCCCAGTAGCCCTGTTGCGGGGTTCCAGTAACCTGTTGCAGGGTTCCATTAGACCTGTTGCAGGGTTCTAGTAGACCTGTTGCAGGTTCCAGTAGACCTGTTGCAGGGTTCCAGTAGACCTGTTGCAGGGTTCCAGTAGACCTGTTGCACGGTTCCAGTAGACCTGTTGCAGTGTTCCAGTAGACCTGTTGCAAGGTTCCAGTAGGCCTGTTACAAGGTTCCAGTAGGCCTGTTGCAAGGGTTTCCCAGTAGCCTTTTGAAAAGGTTCCAGTAGGCCTGCTGTAGGGCTCGAGTAGACCTGTTGCAGGGTTCCAGTAGGCCTGTTGCAAGGTTCCAGTAGGCCTGCTGTAGGGCTCAAGTAGACCTGTTGCAAGGTTCCAGTAGACCTGCTGTAGGGCTCGAGTAGACCTGTTGCAGGGTTCTAGTAGGCCTGTTGCAGGGTTCCAGTAGACCTGTTGCAGGGTTCCAGTAGACCTGTTGCAGGGTTCCAGTAGACCTGGTTTGCAGGGTTCCAGAGACCTGTTGCGGGGTTTCCATTAGTCTGTTGCAGGGTTCCAGTAGACCTGTTGCAGGGTTCCAGTAGACCTGTTGCAGGGTTCCAGTAGACCTGTTGCAGGGTTCCAGTAGAGCTGTTGCACGGTTCCAGTAGACCTGTTGCACGGTTCCAGTAGACTGTTGCAGGTTCCAGTAGACTGTTGCGGGGTTTTCCAGTAGACCTGTTGCGGGGTTCCAGTAGACCTGTTGCAGGGTCCAGTAGACCTGTTGCAGGGTTCCAGTAGACCTGTTGCAGGGTTCCAGTAGACCTGTTGCAGGGTTCCAGTAGACCTGTTGCAGGGTTCCAGTAGACCTGTTGCACGGTTCAGTAGACCTGTTGCAGGGTTTCCAGTAAAACTGTTGCAGTGTTCCAGTAGACCTGTTGCAGGGTTCCAGTAGACCTGTTGCACGGTTCCAGTAGACCTGTTGCACGGTTCCAGTAGACCTGTTGCAGGGTTCCAGTAGACCTGTTGCAGGGTTCCAGTAGACCTGTTGCAGGTTCCAGTAGACCTGTTGCACGGTTCCAGTAGACCTGTTGCAGGGTTCCAGTAGACCTGTTGCAGGTTCCAGTAGACCTGTTGCAGGGTTCCAGTATTAATGTTTGTAGAATTACCGACAATATGTTAGGTAAAAGGACACAAGTGCAACTAATGTAACATTTTATTGTGGCAACGTTTCGCTCTCCAGGAGCTTTGTCAAGCCGTAACGGCTTGATAAAGCCTGCTGGTGCTGGTGCTGGTGCTGGTGCTGTTGCTGTTGCTGATGCTACTGGTGTTGGTGCTGCTGGTGCTGAGGCTGCCGGTGTTGGTGCTGCTGCTGCTGATGCTGCTGATGCTGGTGCTGCTGCTGCTGTTGGTGCTGCTGTTGGTGCTGATGCTGCTGGTGTTGGTGCTGCTGGTGCTGATGCTGGTGCTGCTGCTGCTGTTGGTGCTGCTGTTGGTGCTGATGCTGCTGGTGTTGGTGCTGCTGGTGCTGCTGCTGATGCTGCTGCTGGTGCTGCTGCTGGTGCTGATGCTGCTGGTGCTGATGCTGCTGGTGCTGCTGCTGATGCTGGTGGTGGTGGTGGTGCTGCTGTTGGTGCTGCTACTGCTGGTGCTGCTGCTGCTGTTGGTGCTGCTGCTGGTGCTGCTGCTGCTGTTGGTGCTGCTGCTGCTGGTGCTGCTCCTGCTGCTGTTGGTGCTGCTGCTGCTGCTGCTGCTGTTGGTGCTGCTGCTGGTACTGATGCTGCTGGTGCTGATGCTGCTGGTACTGATGCTGCTGGTGCTGAAGCTGCTGGTGCTGGTGCTGGTGCTGCTGGTGTTGCTGCTGATGCTGCTGGTGTTGGCGCTGCTGGTGCTGAAGCTGCTGGTGCTGGTGCTGCTGGTGTTGGTGCTGATGCTGCTGGTGCTGCTGGTGTTGGTGCTGCTGGTGCTGCTGCTGGTGCTGCTGGTGCTGATGCTGCTGGTGCTGCTGGTGCTGTGCAGGCGAAACTTGGTCTGAATAAAGTGTATAATTACCACCATGTGTTTATCATCTGCAGTAACTTAACAAGTCACAAGAATTTAGTGAGTGAGACAAGCTGGCAAGTTACTGGCACACCTCACTACCAGTTTTATCATAACAAAACAACACTGAAATATGTAATGGAGTCTGCACTATGTCAGTCTTTCCCACAAATTACATTTTCTACGCAATGCTGCTCTACTAGCGGAAATTAATTACATTATTTAGCTATGTGAGATTACTACTTCCATTAAATCTTCGTGATTTATCTGATTAAGGCAAATGTTGTCAAGAAGAAATGATAAGTAATTAAGAAATTTTATTCAGGTATACACAAATACAGTTACATAGATTATCATACATGGATTATCATACGTAGATAACCTGGGATAACCCAAAAAAGTCAGACAAAGTGACTTATTTCCATAGTTGTTAATTATGTTATGTTCATTCTTCTGACCAACCTTCATGGACGCAGATTCATTAACAACGAAAATGTTGTATGCTATATCTCGGTGTTATGGATACTGGTTTTTTTTTTTTTGTCAGTCTGGAGGCCAAGGAAATGCCATGGTTCAGTCCCTGCCCAAGAATGTGGAATCTCTGGAAAATCCCAGAAAGGAAAGTCATCTTACTTTCTCGTTCCATTGATTGACATTTGGCTTCCAAGAGCCATGATATCACACTTTCTATTTCTATTCTGTTGTGTGAGTGATGGAGTCAAGCAGCAGCAGATGTTGCTGTTAGATATCAACCCCTTAACTTCAAACTTTGAAGGGAAGTATATCTTAATGTCTTTTTTGGGTACATTCAAGCGGCGGGAGTCATCATATTAATATACATATGGTTCACAACGGTAAAAATTACCAACATTAGATCATGGAGAGGTGGTTGACAAAAATATATCTTAAGGGCAAAAATTGGTCACCAAAAAGATGTATAAATTTATTTATTATTGGTCGAAAAGCTGTTGGAACGCATTGAGAAAGTAATAAATAGAGTTTTAGACATGAGTATTATGGGTCAAGTCTGAAAAAAATAAGAGGTAATTGTAGGTTATATAAGTGTGTGGTGTGAGGTGAGGGAAGTGTAGTGGGAGAGGAAAATATAAGAGAGGTTCAGTGTGCAGTGGGACGCACCACTGACAACAGTACCTGGTAGACTCCTGCTGCTCTATTTTTTTATATTATTTCCTGTTAGCATGCCCCTGGTGTCCTGGTAATATCCTGAAGCATGAGCAAGAGTGCAGTGGGTGTGTGTGGGCGGCTGGTGAGGTGTGCAGTGGGCGGCGAGGGGCGGTGGGTGGCTGCTGCTGCACAGTCACCTGCGGCAGGTGGGTCTCTGCTGCCGCAGGTGCAGGTGGCTCCCCTCCTCAGGTGGGTCTTATTTAACTGTGTAGTGGTGTTTGTGGGAGACTTCTGGCCATAATGTGACGGTTGAGCTCCAGCTCTTGCCACAGCCACAACTGGCCTTAATTTTATATATAACTATGTAGTAAATAGTTGTAGAATTATAACTAGGGATAATTTAAGTCAAGAAATATATATCTCTCTTTTCCTGAGTAGCTGGATCGGTAGTGCACTTAGCTCACACACTAAGGTCCGTGGTTCGATCTCTGGTACGGGTGGAAGCATTACGATGTGTTTCGTTAAGATACCTGCTGTCCCTGTTCACCTAGCAGTATATAGGTACCTGGGTGTTAGTCACCTTACACCTACAATCCCTGTACACCGTGGCCTGGTGGCTAAAGCTCTCGCTTCACACGGTGGTCCGGGTTTGATTCCCGGCGAGGGTAGAAACATCGGACGTGTTTCCTTACACCGATTGACTATGTTCCCTTTAAGTAAAATAGGTACCTGGGTGTTAGTGGACTGGTGTGGGTCGCATCCTGGGACAAAACTGACCTAATTTGATGGAAATGCTGTGCATAACGAGCAACTTTCTATATAGTAGTATGTCACTGATGTCAGCTATGGTCTGTATACCTTGTACTTGTAGAAATATTATTATTATTGTTGTCTTTAAAACACTCGTATAGTAATATGGTGTACAGGTCCTAAACTTTAGTTGATTGATAATTTATTCCTTTAAATGTCCAACCCCTCAAGGAAGGTTCCTTGATGTTGGTGAGGGGCTCTTGATTTAGGGAATTGGATCTGTGCTCCAGTTCCCCGAATTAAGCCTGAATGCCTTCCACATCCCCCCCCAGGCGCTGTATAATCCTCCGGGTTTAGCGCTTCCCCCTTGATTATTATAATAATAATAATAATAATAATAATAATAATTTAAATGTCCAATATTAGGCGAGTTCATTTTCTGGAAATAACAAGAAACTTAAATTAACTTTAGGAATCAAACCTAAAATCACCTAATACAACTTTCCTTCCTCTGCCAGTGGTACATTAAGGCCTTGGTTTTGTTGCATCCAATGGAAATAAGTCACTGTCTGACTTTTTTGGGTTATCCTAGGTTCTCTACACATATGCTGCTATGTATGATAATTCTATGTAACTGTATTTGTGTATACCTGAATAAACTTACTTGCTTACTTATTTGCTAAGGAATGTTACATGACTAAATGCTAACCCTCGGTTGTCTCTCATGTGCCGCTCACAACAAAATAAGTTTATTCTTTTGGGTAGTATCTCGAAATAAAAATTTTCACGAGAATAAAAATTGTTACTGGGGTAAAATAATGGCCTGAAGTTCAGACCTGGACCAAAGTTGGTATTAGCCCACATATGAGCACCTAACTGATGTAGCGAGGGATAACCCAATAGTCAGTCAGGACTGAGGACTGGTACTGGTCATGGTGTGTGGGCAACACTTGATGTAGGATGTAGGATGTAGATAGTATGGGCTTAAGCTAACTGTGGCTGGTGTATGATGGGACATCCATGTGCCGACTAATGTAGCTGTGACTAGTGTATTACTTGTGATTTGCATTGGACCTAACCTAACTGGCTTACCCTATGTGTTGCTAGTGCAAGTTGTCACAACCTGCAGCCACATCTGTTGCTATTCTGTATGTGACTGCCTTCAGCATAACCAAACTTTGGCTAGTGCATGGCATGATGGCCATGACAAACAGCAGAAGCAGGTCCTATATGCATATATGATCAGAACACTATCAGTTTCAGTATGGTTTTCATTACTGTTCTTTAGAAAGTGTGTACTTCTGTAAGAAAAGAAATAGTTGAGGGAAAAACAAGTACAGTACAGTACTGATAATTAAACTTTATTGTTTATTGGAATTATGTTTTAATGTAAGTATTTTTGTATTAATTCAGTAGAGGCTTCCTGAATATGCTTTTAGGAATATATTTTTGTGAATTTTATTTTACATTCTGTATCTGAATGTTGCAAGATTAAATTTTCTGTATTAGCATTAATCCTATATGAAATGCTGTACAAACTGTATGCTTTGGATTAATGCTGTATAACCTACAATGTTTTTCCATAAAATCTCACCTAAATTTGATCTTGCTATAAATAAATTTGTTGTACTGTATTTTCATTGTGTATAGTGGAATACAATTATTACCTGTACCTAAATGCTAATCTTTATAAAATGCTTTACTCTACCTACAGTATCGAGGAACTGCTAATTTTTATGGATAAATCACATTGAGGCATGACTTTCTTAAATGTTAAAAAAATATTTTAAGAATAGCCTCTGTAATATAATTTTTTTTGTTGTTGATAGGAAATTTAAGTGTCTTCAGTAGGAGTGATAAAAAAAAATTAAAAATATATATAGTTATTGTATATTGTTTCATACTGAAGTTCTTAAGAAATTTCTTATGTTGGCAGTTTTGCATAGTACCTAAATAAGCACATTGTTTGTTGAAAATTTGTTACTGAAAAGCTGCATTTTTCTTTTTGACATTTGAACTGTCATATCTGAGTGCCTCTGTAAAGACAGTGATTTGTGTGAATGGTGGTGAAAGTGTTTCTTTCTGTTTTGGGTCGCCCTGCCTCGGTGGGAGATGGCCAACGTGTTAAAAAAAATTGACTTGCTACAAAATTACTAGTTACTCAAAGAAATTTATTAATGTTCTTAATATTTTCTCAGCCATGTCCACAAGACTTACAGCACTGTACCACAACAAAAGCCAGACTGGAATCGGGCAGTTAGTGATGCGGAGAAGATTGTTGGCTATCCAACTTCCTACTTGACCCTCCGTTCCTTGTTGTCTGACGAGATGTCCAATATTGCTATTCACATGAGAAAGCTTGTAGGTTCCTCTCACCCATTGCTGAAGACTGCCAAGTGAGGGCTCAAAGTTTTCGTTGGTATTTTGCCATTCAACATGCATTAATTAGTCCTGCATTTTTCAACTGCCTGAAAATTTCAGTTCTCTCAGGCTTTTTGCAGTTGCATTAAGTTTAAAAGATTTTTTGAATTCTGATTAATGACATGCTGAAAAAAGAGTGTAAACTTAATGTTCTAAAATTGATGCATTAGTATTAAAAAAAATAATTAAAGTAGTTGGTAGGCCGATGTTTTTTTTTTTTTTTTTTTTTTTTCAAATTTATTGTTATTAGTGATTCCTGATAAAAGATCAGAAATGTTACAATGGCAGCATTAAAAATTTTGAGAAATCAAAAAAAGTCTCCCAAAAAAAGGGGGTTTATCCTTTCACTTTTTTTGGGCTATGTACATCGACCATCAAAAGGCTTTTTTTTTGCTATCCAGGGAACTGCACACAATGTAAAAAATGGGGTCAGTTTATCCCCCCAATGGCCAATTTTTTTCCCCTTTTTTAATTTGGTTTACCTTTTTTGTTTTTTGGGTAAGCGTACAGAGGTGTAAAAATTTAAAGTGACTCCCTTTTAGTAGACTAAGGGGGGGAAAAGGGTCCCAAAGTTACTTTAAATTTGAAACTTTTTTTTTTTCCGTGGCGTGGCTTTTAAGGGAAAAAATTTCTGTTTTAAACCCGATTTTTCCCATTTGTTTCAAATTTGGTTCCTGGTTCCCAGATTTTGTCCACTTTTTCCAAAATTCTTTAAAAACGGGAGTCTTTTAATTAAAGGTTTTAAACTCAAAGATTTTTTATCTTCAAATACACTGGAAATTTATTATTTTTTTCAAACCATTTCCTTAAAAATTTTCCCCTTTTAAAATTTTTTACACTTTAAAATTTTTTTCAATACTCATGTGTAAGAATACTGTATTTGGGTTTTTAAAAATTATAGTACTCATTAAATTTTTTTTTCACTTTTGGGAGGCTGTTTTTACAATGGCCGTAACAACATGCAGACTCGAGGGCTCATTTTTTTTACAAATTTTTCCGAAGGCTGCTGGACACTTAACCCAGAAAAACTTGAAAAAGATCAGCCAGCAGGATTTGTCTCTTGGGTCAGTAGGGAAGTTTAAACGAAATTTTTAAACTTTTTAAATTTTATTTTAAAAAATTTTTTCATCGCAAGTAATTTTTGATTATACTGACCCCAGGAAACACAAGGGACACGTTTGAAAACAAACCACAGTAAGGGCGGGTTTAGAGCTCTTGTGAATTAATTTCCCCCCTTTGTACTGTGGTTTAAATTGTGCTGTATTGATTTGTAGTTTTGTTTTGGAAGCTTTAAAAATTTAAAATTTTATTTTAAACTTAAGAGTTTTTAATCTTATTTTTTTTATATATATAAGATAATTAATACTCGGTAATTGTTACAGTCAGAGAATTTTGGGCGGAGATTACAGGATGATTCACACGGCCCCATTTAACCCTTAAAGGATTGTAAAACCTGTCCCCAACAGTATTTGAGGGTACCAAAACACTTCAAGATATGGAGTTTGGAAACAAGATTGCTATTTTTTTCTGGTGATTATCTCCGGGCTAATGTTTGTACTGGCTTGGTGCACTCAGGAACACTGGGGTGATTTGGGCTGGGTTTTTCTTTTATGCCCCAGCCTTTTTACTAATAAAAATATAAAAAAAAATTGTTTGGGAATGGTAAAACAAAGGTAGTGGCCCCTTAAATTCTATTTTTTTAAAATTTTTGTTTAATACTAAAAACTGATCTGTGAAAGATGAGGTGAACCAAGAATTGTTGGGGGGGGAGGAGGAGAAAGGGAGTGGTTTATTAAAGCATAGGTAAAGGGCCTAGAACATTACCCCTGGAGGAAAAAAAAGGGAAAATTTGTATAGATTCCAGTATGTGGAACCGGGGCCTAAGGGTGTGAAGCATGGGTTGGGGAAATGTTGCCACTAGAGGGGAGGTGGAGGCGGGGGAGATGTTGGGGGCCCAATGTGTTGTAATTAGAAAGTTGCAGAGAATTCATAGTTTT
The DNA here is from genome assembly GCF_026875155.1 of Cherax quadricarinatus. Taxonomy (NCBI): domain Eukaryota; kingdom Metazoa; phylum Arthropoda; class Malacostraca; order Decapoda; family Parastacidae; genus Cherax; species Cherax quadricarinatus. The sequence continues at coordinate 12,866,813 of NC_069405.1, forward strand.
GGAGATTAGGAGGTGCGGGGTTTACTAAAAGTAAAATCCAGGGGGTTTGGGGGAAGGGTTTTCGAGGGGTTTTTGGAAAGATTTTTAGAGCATGGAGCAAACAGGATAAATTTGGAGGGTGTAAAAACCGTAGTGGAGAGGTGGGGTGGGGGCGCCTTGGGGAAAGGGTTTTGGGGGGAAGGGGGATAAATTTTTTGCAGGGGAAAGGGGTTTTGGGACACCAAACGGGCAGGGGTGAATGTTAGTGTGATTGGTTTTTTAAGGGATTTTGGTTTGGCTTTGGAGTGGGGGGGAAAGGGATAACATTTACGAAGGGTTTTCGGGGAAAACCCGGGTTAGAGGACTTTCCCTGGGGGTAGGAATTTACAAAAACCTGCTTTTCTGGGGGAAAGGGGGGGGGTTTTTTTAGTTGGGGGGGGCAATTAACTTTTGAAATTTGGATCCCCTTGGGAAGACACTGATGGAAAAGGGACTGATGGCAAAAGTGTTTCTTTTTTTTTGGGTCTTTCCTATCTTGGGGGGAGCCAACGGGTGTTAAAAAAAAGGGAAAGGCAAAATTCTCTAAAAGTTTAAACGGACTTCTGGGAGTACCCCCCCAAAAATTCCTGTGCTGCTCCCAAAAAAAGTTCTAAGAAGGGCCCAATATTTAATAGTTCCGGGGTTTGCCCCTTATTGTCAGAATTTTTCCCCCCGGTGCAGCAGCCCCTTTTTTTTTAAAGGCGATACAGAGGTGTTTTTTTATCTGGAGCCGTGGAAGGGGTTGTAGAAAATTTTTTAAGGTGTTCATTTTTTTTAAAACCTTTTTGGTGGTGTTCAGTCTCTTGGCTTAAAGGGACTGAACACCTAAAAAAATTACCTTTCCATTTTTTCCCTTTTCCCCAGGATAATTTGTTTATATATTAAAACTAAAGGGCCTCCTGAGTAGGTGAAATTACAGCAATAAAATCCCCAAGCTTTGGGTTAATCCCTTTGTTCATCATCTTGACGATTTTTTTTTTTTTTAACACATTTGGCCCAAATTTCCCCATCAAGGTAGGGTGGGCCGAAAAAAAAAAAATTTTTCACCTCCATTCACTCTGTCACTGCCCTTGCCGAGGTGGTTTGGGCCAAGTTATAAAACTGCAACCTTAACCCCCTCCTTCAGAGTGAGGAAACTTTTCTTCCCATCTTCAGGACTTAAAGTCGGGCCTGCCTTTTTCCCCTGAATATCTTCTTAAATACAGTGGCCCCCCAAACCCCCTTAGGATATTTAATTCTTCCAGAATCCCTTTTTGGGGTTGCTTTTAAACCGGAAAATTTTGGGCTCCCAAAAGGGAATATTGTAAATTAGATTACTCTGTTTCAGCCCCAGAAAAACACTTAAAAAAAGCACTTACAAAAATACTTAAAAATTTTGTTCGGTTGGGGAACTGTTTGTAAGTGGGGGGGTCCACTGTTTTGGGCCCTACCGTATCCAACACTTTTTCAAGTCCAAAAAAAAACCTTTTTGTCTCCATTCGCTCCTATCTAACAGGGGGTTTCGGGGCTGCTTCTGGAAACAAGCCCCACACAAAAAAGCCCCCTTTTAAAACCCCCCTCCCCTTTAGGATTTCCTAGGGGCCCAAACCCCTACCCACCTTCCCTCCCCCTACAGATTTACAGTCTTTTTGGTTTTTTTTTCCAACCTCTTTTACATGTCCCGAACCCCCTCATCAGCCCCCCCCAGCCCCTGGTTAAATTTTTTGGGGAAATTTCCGGGACCTCCCTTTATTTCCAAAATACAAATTCCCTGCATTTAAAATTCACCCCCACACATTCCCCCCAGGCACAACATCTCCAGTCCCCCCCAGCCTTTTTTTTGTTTCCAAAAATTCCCCCTCACGATTTGCACCCCCATAAGAGCTTTTTTAACTATACTCTCGACATTTCCCCCTTGCTCCCCGGTACAAAGTTTTTTGTCTCAGACTCCCCCAGTTTTCACCACTCGCCCTTTTTTTTTTCCCCCTCAGCTCGGGGTCGCCTCACTTTTTATTTGGGCCTAAACGGTTTAAAACGCCACTTTCCTTTAAAAAAACTGAAAAACATTCACCTCCCCCCAAATTTCTCCCTCCAAACTGATATCCAAAACTCTTTTACCTAATTTTTTTTATTAACACATGGCCAATTCCCCCCCCAAGGGGAGGGTTCCCCCCAAAAAGAAACTTTCCCCCCATCAAATTACCATCACTGTCTTGCCGAAAGGGCTTTACAAATACAGTTTTTAAAATGCAAATTAAAAACCTCTCCTTTAGAGTGCAGGGGACTGTTCCTTTTCCCCTCTCCAGGACTCGAGTCCGGCCCGCCCGGTTTTTCCCCGAATCCCTTTTAAATGTTACTTTGCTCACACTCCAACAGCAGTCAAGTATTATAAACCATTTTGTCTCCATTCACTCCTTTCCAAAACCCCCCGCACAACCCAAAAACCCCCTTTACCCCCTCCCTCCAACCCTTTTCCCAGGCTGACCCCTCCCTGGGCCCTTCCCTTTCCCCTACGACTGATACACTCTTAAAAGGGATTTTGTTTTGCTCCATTCCCTCTAAAAGTCCAAAACCCCCTCAACAAACCCCCTTTCCCAGCCCCCGGGTAACGTTTTTGGGGGAATCCCCCACCCCCTCCTAATTCAAATTCCCAAAATTTTTTGCTTATATTTTTCACCACACATTGCCCTCAGACTGACTCTCCACTGCCCAGCCTTCTCCTCGCTGCAACATTTTATCACCCATGCTTCACCCATATAAGAGCCCTTGGTTTTAAAATAAACTTTTCATTTCATTCCCCTCTTTGCCTCCAAGGACAAAATTCTTTGTCTTCCCCCAGACTCCTAAGTGCGCCACTCACCCCTTTTCCCCCCGTCCCAAATTTTTTGATTCACCTCCCTCTTTATAGCCCATCCGGGTGCACGGGCCCCTTTCCCCAAAAATTTTGAATACATTCACCCCCTCCAACTCCCCTCCCTCCAATCTGATATCCAAACCCTTTTGATCACCTAATCTTTTTTTCCTCATTAAAACCCTTTCTCTTTCCTGGGTTTCCCCCTTTTTAAATTTTTTTTGCATACTCTATTTTATTTTCTCTTTTTTTCAAAACTCCCCATTCATCCACCAACCTCGGGAACTTCTCCCTTTAGAATTTTCCCCAAAAGCAAAAGTGGTTTCCCCAAAGGCAAAATGTGACAACTCCCCCTTTGTGTGGATTCTTTTTCTTTTAACTCCACGCCTTTTTGGAAAACCTGCATTTACTTCTCTTGCCCCAAATTTTTTTTTTTTTTTTTTACAAGTCTGTTTTTCTCCCACCCCAGGCAGGGGGACCCAAAAAAGGGAAAGGAAAAAACCCCCAAAAAAAAAAATACTTTTTACATCAATTTAAACTTTCACCACACTTTGCACATTATCACTGTTTTTCAGAGGGGGCTCAAAAAATACAACAGTTTAGGGAAACATATTATAAAAGATACACAAAAAAATGCCTCCAAACTTTCCAATATCCCAAAAACCCCCCCTTTTTAAAATGCAGGCTTGTACTTCCCATTTCCGGACTCAATTCCCACTATAAGAAAATAAAAACCGGGTTTTTCCCCGAAACCCTTTTATAAATTTTACCCTGCCCACACTCCCAAAAGATCGGGCAGGCCCAAGTATTATTTGTCTCCATTCACTCCTAACATTTTATGCACGCTTGCTGGAAGTCCCAAACCCCCTTTCCCCAAAACCTCCTTTAACCCCCCCTTTTCCCCAAACCCCTTTTTAGGCGACCCCTACCCCCCCTTCCTTCCCCTAAAGATTTATATGCCCCCTTTCCCTGTCATTTACTTTTTATCCATTCTTCTAAAGACCAAACCACCCAACCCAAACCCCTTCTGCCCCCCTGGCAAAAGCTTTTTTTAAACTCCACACCTTCCTAATTTCCACACTCTGAATTTTTTGCTTAAAATTTTCACCCCCCCATTGCCCCTTTGACAGGACATCTCCATGCCTCCAACCGTCCCCCCTCGCTGCTGCCTTTACCACCCAAAACTTCAAAATCCATATAAAGTGTTCGTTTCTATATACCTTAAAACATTCCCTGCCTTTGCCTCCATAATAACGTTTTTTTATCCACATATACCCCAAAAGAAACCCCTCACCTTTTTTTCCCCCCGTCCCTTTTTATGAATTTAAACCCCATCCTTAAAAAATCCCCTCCGCCGGGCACTTCATTCCCCAAATATCTGAAAAAAATTCACCTTTTTTCCATACTCCTCCCCCCCAATTTGATATCCAAAATTTTTTTTTATCTAAATCATTTGATCCCCCCATTTACCTTACTCTTTTCTATTTCACTTTCAATTTCACCCTTTTAACCCCACATTCCCAAAACCAAACCACCCAAACCCTTTTCAATTTTTTTTTTAGAATCTCCCATAAGCACAGGTTCATCAGCAAAAAAGGGGTGTCAATTCCCAATTTTTAATTTGATTCCCCATAAAATTTTAAACCCCCCCCTTGAACCACATTTACTTCTTTTTCAAACCCCATCTATAAATAAATTAAAAAACCCTGGGACATTTTTCCCACCCTAACCGAGCCCCACTATCCTCATTTAAAAGCTCTTTACAGCATTTAGTAACTTAGCAAACCCATTCCAATACTTTCAACATCTGCCACAATTTCTCCTCTATCCACTCTATCATATGCCCCTTTTTTAAAACCATAAAAATGCAATTTAAAAAATTCCCTTTCCTTTATCAAAAAGGTTTTACATATATGCTTCAATTTTAAACACTTGAAAACTAAACCTCCCCTACCCACTTTTGGAGCCTCCTTTTCTCAAACCCCCCATTCTACATTGTCTTAAAATCCAATTCTTTCAATTTAAACCCCACCGTATACTTTTCCTGGTAACTCGGTAAACTTTAATTTCCCCTATAATTTTTTTCAATCTCTTTGTCCCCTTTCCCTTTTTAAAGCTCTCCGCCAATCCTAGGTACCTTCCCCCCCTTTCATACATTTATTTAAAAAAAAGTACCAAAACCCCTCCAACCCCTATATCTTTTCCCCCCTTTTAACCTTTCTGTCATGTTTCCCCTCAGTTTCCGGCTTTTAAAACCCCCTTTTATTCTACGTAATGCCTCCGTACCCCCAACCCCCCTTTTCATTTGCTCTTTTTTTACTCCCAAAAGAAAGGTTTTACCTCCCCGGCCTTTCAGAAATTACCCGCCTCCCCCTTTTTTCCCCAAAAATTTAAAATTCCTCAAAATATTTCTGCCACTACCTAATTAAACCTCCCTCTCCCCATCTACAACTTTCCCCCACCTGTTTTTTTAAATGACAAAATCCATACTTTTTTCCCAGGGGTTTCTTTTAAATTTTTTAACTACTTTCCAAAAAATTTTTTTTTTTTTTTTTATTAAAAAATTTTTTGACGGGGCCTCTCCCACTCTTTTTATCTGCTCTTTCCCTTTTGGGACTCTTCCCACTCTCTTAACCCTTTTTTTTACTTTTCCAATACTCTGCCCTTTTTCTTAAAAACACTTTTACTTTGTAAAAAAAACCCCTTTTAAGCCCTTTTTCTTTTTATCACACCCCTTTTCTTTTTCGTTCCACCAATTTACTCCTCTTTCCTCCTGCCCCCCCCTCCTATGACCAAAACTTCTGCCCCCCATTCTAATACTTTCATTTTTTAAAAAATATTCCAAAACCCCCTTCAACCCCCCCCCCCCAGTCTCATCTTTGCATAGCCCAAACCCTTTTTGCAACGTTCCCCTTATATCTCCCCGAAAAATTCCCCCCCTTAAATTTTTTACACTTTCACCTCCCCCTTACTTGTTGGGTTTCCCCCCTTCCCTTTTCCCAACTACCCTTTTCTCTTAAATGTAGCTTTCAACTAAATAATGATCCGAAATATCAGTTGCCCCCTATAAACATGTAAAATCCGGGGCCTACCCTCCAAACCTTTTTTTCCACCCCAATTTCATAATCTAACAAACTACTTTTTATTACATGCTACATTATACCTTGTATATTTATTTAAACCTCCTTTTTTAAAAATATGTTTTTACTTATTTCCAAATTTCCCTTTTTAACATAGCCAATTAAAAAACTCCCCATTTACATTTACCCCTGGCACCCCCAAATTTACCTACTACTCCCTCCATAACATTTTTACCCACTTTAGCATTGAAATCCCCAACCACCATTACTCTCACAACTTGATTCAAAACCCCCACCATTCACTCAACATTTCCCAGAATCTCTCTCTCCTCTACACTTCTCTCTTCTCCAGGTGCATACATGCTTACTATAACCCACTTTTCACACCCAAATCTTTATTTTAACTCCACATAATCCTTGAATTTATACATTGTAGTCCCTCTTTTCCTGCCATAGCTTATCCTTCAACATTATTGCTACTCCTTCTTTAGCTCTAACTCTATTTGAAACCCCTGACCTAAATCCCATTTATTCCTCTCCATTGAACTCTCCCCACCCCCTTCAGCTTGTTTCACTTAAGCAGGACATCCGTTTCTTTCTCAATTCATAACATCCACAAATCATCTCTTTCTTATCATTTGCACAACCTTCACCACATTCAGAACTTCCCACTTTGACATTTCTTCTCTTATTCTTTTAGTATCTTTACAGGAAAAGGGGTTACTAGCCCCATTGTTCCCGCATTTTAGTTGGACTTACAACACGCATGCTTACGAGGAAAGATTCTTATTCCACTCCCTAAAACAACTTCTCCATGGATATAAAAGGAAAAGTAATAAACCAAGAACTGTTAAGATAAAGTCAAAGAAAACTCGGATGAGTGTGTATAAATAAACTTTACATGTATGTGTAGTGTGACCTAAGTTTGAGTAGAAGTAGCAAGACATGCCTGTAATCTTGCATATTTATGAGACAGACAAAAGACACTGCAGCAATTTACTCTAGCCTATGCAGTAAAACAATTACATGCTTTCTTAGGGTAACACTCACCTTGCAGAAACTGTAGTTACCTCCCTGGGTGGTTGCTGTCTACCAACCTACTACACTAATATTGTATGCTATTTAATGATATGGTTCTATGTTAGAAGGGAATATTGCATTACAGGCTTAGGAACTTTAGAAATGCACTGGATGTAAAGAGAATGTAGAGTAAATGTGAGTAGAAGTTGAATATTTAATACCATCTTGCATGTTCAGATGGCAATCCTGTCAGTGCAAAACTTTCGATAAGCTTCTTTTACACCTCTGTGACAAGTTAGCAGTAAATGAATTACTTCGTGGTTGCTGTCTGTCAGTCACCTATATTACTTTTAATCTTTAGTGTTGTGGTGATTAATTAGTGAAACTGGAGAGTGAGATAGGGTGGTTGTGACTGTTAGAGATTAACATGAAAGAATGGGCAACCCCCCCCCCCCTCTGCTTCCCTCACTAGGGTTATGAAGGGTTAATGATGTCCGAAAGTGAATTATACTTGCTAAATGACCCACATGGGCTTAGCACTGCTTTAATATAATTTTCAATCATTTCTGTATTATATAGGTTTTATAAGCTACTTTAGATGTGTTACAAAGTTCATTATAATTATTAAGCTATAAGATTAACTATTTGATTGGCTGTTGAAGTATAGGTTTACAACACAATCTCCCAAACTTTGTGATTTATGGATGGTGCATAAAGCAAATCCATTATAAAGTAAAAGAGATTTTTGAGATATTGAAAATTACACATTTCTTGACTGTTTATCAAAAATTAGCTAACACCTGGCTGTTAAAAAAGTTTTGCTTGAAGACCACAGAGAAAAAAAAAAATAAAAATTTATTCACAAGTTCTGTACAATGTTTATTTTATTTTTTTATTATCACACTGGCCGATTCCCACCAAGGCAGGGTGGCCCGAAAAAGAAAAACTTTCACCATCATTCACTCCATCACTGTCTTGCCAGAAGGGTGCTTTACACTACAGTTTTTAAACTGCAACATTAACACCCCTCCTTCAGAGTGCAGGCACTGTACTTCCCATCTCCAGGACTCAAGTCCGGCCTGCTGGTTTCCCTGAACCCCTTCATAAATGTTACTTTGCTCACACTCCAACAGCACGTCATGTATTAAAAACCATTTGTCTCCATTCACATCCTATCAAACAACGCTCAACATGCATGCCTGCTGGAAAAGTCCAAGCCACTCGCACACAAAACCTCCTTTACCCCTCCCTCCAACCTTTCCTAGGCCGACCCCTACCCCGCCTTCCTTCCACTACAGACTGATACACTCTGTGTCATTACGATTTCTTGAGTCAGTGATACACTCTTGAAGTTATTCTGTTTCGCTCCATTCTCTCCACAGTCCGAACCACCTCAACAACCCCTCCCTCCTCAGCCTCTGGACAACTAGTTTTGGTAAATCCAGCGACCTCCTCCAACTTCCAAACTACGAATTCTCTGCATTATATATTCACACCACAAATTGCCCTCAGACATGACATCTCCACTGCCTCCAGCCTTCCCCGCTTGCAACATTCATTCACCCATGCTTCATCACCCATATAAGAAGAGCGTTGGTAAAACTATACTCTCATGACATTCCCCTCTTTGCCTCCAAGGACAAAGTTCTTTTCTCCACAGACCCTAAGTGCACCACTCCACTCTTTTTTCCCATTCATCAATTCTATGATTCACCTCATCTTTCATAGACCCATCCGCTGACAACGTCCACTCCCAAATATCCTGAATACATTCACCTTCTCCATACTCTCTCCCTCCAATCTGATATTCAATCTTTCATCACCTAATCTTTTTTGTTATCCTCAAACCTTACTCTTTCCTGTATTCACCTTTATTTTCTTCTTTTGCACACCCTAACTAAACCAAATTCATCCACCAATCTCTGCCAATTCCTTCAGAATCGTCCCAAGAGCAAGTGTCATCAGCAAAGAGCAGCTGTGACAACTCCCACTTTGGTGTGATTCTTTATCTTTTAAACGGCCACCGCCTCTTGTCAAGACCCTCGCATTTACTTCTCTTACAACCCCATCTATAAATATATTAAACAACCACGGTGACATCACACATCCTTGTCTAAGGCCTACTTTTACTGGAAATAATTCCTCTTTCCGTACCATACTCTAACTTGAGCCTCACTATCCTCGTAAAAACTCTTCACTGCTTTCAGTAACCTACCTCCTACACCATACACTTGCAACATCTGCCACAATTGCCCCCCATCCACCCTGTCATATGCCTTTTCCAAATCCATAAATGCCACAAAGAACCTATTTAGCCTTATCTGATAGAAATACTGTTCACTTATTGTTCACTGTAAACACCTGGTCCACACACCCCCTAACTAAAACCTTTCCTAAAGCCTCCTTGTTCATCTGCATCCCTATACCTCTCGTCTTACTCTTAATTCTTTCAATAATAAATTCTAACCATACACTTACCAGGTATACTCCAGCAGACTTATCCCCCTATAATTTTTGCACTCTCTTTTACCCCTTGCCTTTATACAAAGGAACTATGCATGCTCTCTGCTGCCAATCCCTAGGTTACCATTACCCTCTTCCATACATTTATTAAATAATTGCACCAACCACTCCAAAACTATATCCCCACCTGCTTAACATTTCTATCTTTTATCCTCGCCATCAGTCCCGGCTGCCTTAACCACCCCCTTCATTTTACCGAACTCTGCCTCACGAACTCCCCCCCCACACTCACAACTGGCTCTTTCTTCTCACTCCTACAAGATTTATTCCTCCTTGTCCTATACACGAAAACTCCACAGCTTCCCTATCTCCATCATCATTTAACAATTCCTAAAATATTCCTCCATCTTCCCAATACCTCTAACTCTTCCATTAATAAATCTTCCTCTCCTATTTTTTAACTGACTAATTCCATTTGTTCTCTAGGCTTTCTTAACTTGTTAATCTCACTCCCATAAACTTTTTCTTATTTTCATCACAAAATTTGTTGATAACACATCTCACCCACTCTCTCATTTGCTCTCTTTTAACCTGCTTCACCACTCTCTTAACCTCTCTCTTTTCTCCATATACTCTCTCCCCTCCTTGCATCACTCCACTTGCAAACAACTTCTCATATGCTAACTTTTTTTTTTTTTTTTTTTTTTTTTTCTCCCTTACTACTCTCTTTACATTCATCATTCCACCAATCGCTCCTCTTCCCTCCCGCACCCCACTCTCCTGTAACAAAAACTTCTGCTGAATCACTCTAACACTACATTTTTAAACCGTCCCCATACCTCTTCGACCCATTGCCTATCGCTCAATTAGCACCATCTATCCTCCAATAGCTGATTTTATATCTACCCTAACTGCCTCCTCTTTTAAGTTTATTAAACCCTTCACCTCTCTCTTATCTCCCTGATGCTTCTATTCTCCTTGTATCCCATCTAAACCTTTTACTGCTCAGTGTAGCTACAACTAGAAAGTGATCTGATATATCTGTGGCCCCCTCTATAAACATGTACATGTCCGGAAGTCTACTCATCAGTTCTTTTATCTACTAATACATAATCAACAAAACTATCTACTGTCATTTCGATTTCAGCCCTACTCATACTTTATACTTATTTATCCCTCTTTTTCTAAATAGTATTACCTATAACTAAAGCCCCTTCTATACAAAGTTCAATCAAAGGGCTCCCATTATCATTTACCACCTGGCACCCCAAATTTACCTTACCACAGCACCCTCCTAAAAGTTTCTCTCACTTTAGCATTCAGGTCCCCTACCACAATTACTCTCTCACTTGGTTCAAAGCTTCCTATATCATTCACTTAATTAACATCTCCCAAAATCTCTCTCTCGTCTTCTGCTTCCTCTCTTCTTCCAGTGCATAACACGTTATTATGACCCACTTCTCGCATCCAACCTTTACTTTTAATCCACAAAATTCTTGATTTAACACATTCATAAATTCTCTTTCTCCTTCCATAACTGATCATTTAACATACTGCTAAACCCCTTCCCTTTGCTCTAACACTCTCAGATACTCCAGATTTAATCCCATTTATTTCCCTCCACTGAAACTCTCCTACCCCCTTCAGCTTTGTTTTTTCGCTAGGGCCAGGACATCCAACTTCTTTTCATTCATAACTCAGGCAATCATCTGTTTCTGTCATCCGCACTACATCCACGCACATTTAAGCATCCATTTTATAAAGTTTTTCCATTCTCTTTTTATAAGTAAGTGTCTACAGAGAAGGGGTTACTAGCCCATTGCTCCCGGCATTTTAGTCGCTTCATACGACACGCATGGCTTATCGAGGAAAGATTCTTTCCACTTCCTTCATGGACAATAGAAGAAATACAAGAAGAACAAGAGCTATTTAGAAAAATGAGAAAAACCTAGAGATGTATATTAATATATGCATGTGCATGTCTGTTGAAGTGTGACCAAGAGTGTAAGTTAGGAGTAGGCAAGATATCCCTGTTATCTAGCGTGTTTAAGAGACAGAAAAAGAAACCAGCAATCCTACCATCATGCAAAAACAGTTGACAGGTTTTCTGTTTCACAGTCATCTGGCAGGACGTAGTACTTCCACTGGTGGTTGCTGTCCCTACCACCTACTACAATGTAAAATCATGAAATGCATATCCCTCTTTGTAAAACTCCCCCCATCCCCTCCCCCCCTCCTCCCCCCCCCCCCCCCAAAAAAAGAGTATGCCAGATAAACACCAAAATAAATGAAATTGGTAAAAAAATTAAAAAACACAAAATTGTCAATCTTTCTCTTTTTTTACATTCCCTAAACCATCCAGCCTGTCTTTGTCTGGGCTGTAGTGCATAAGTTATAAACTTGTGAATACAGTATGTGGTTTAAAATTATTTCCTGCCTATCCTCACCCTTAGTTCAGATTTTAGGTTGGCACAACCCAACTTTGGTTGGATGATTTTAGAAATGGTAATTAATAGCTCATTGGAAATGGTGTGATATTTGGCCTTTTAAGAAATAAAATAATATTGGTAATATGAGGCATTGAGAAGAAAACAGATTAACTCTTAGTGACCAAAATGTGCGTGAATGAAAATTGCATTCTCTATACAAAAATGTTAACTGGTCATCAAAATAAGACCAGTTTTATCGAAGTTGAATATTGTTGTAAACGTGTTGCAAAGGTTTGTAGGCGATTTTCACAAAAGTAACATTTAGTGAATGCGTTTGTTTTTCTTCTCGGTGCCTCATATGTTGTATTTATGACTGAGTAATTAATGTTTTGTGTGCATGTTCATTTTGTTTACAGGTAGTAGAGCTCATCAGTACTGCTATCAGTGATTTCATGGAGGCTGAATTTATTGGAATACGTGATAACCAAGGTAACCCAATTCCCGATGCCTCCATAACTGTGCTTGACTGGGAGGAGAAAAACTTTTTGGCTGCTGGTGAGTTTTCTTTGTTATTAATTATTACTAGAGATTTTTGACCAGTGTGCAGTTTATTTATGCTGTTAACCCTTTGAGGGTTGAGAGGCCCTCTCCCAAACTCGTTCTTAGGGTCGAAAAATTTTTGATAAAATAAATTATTTTTCTTATGAAATGATAGAGAATCTTTTTCCAATCATAATGACACCAAAAGTATTAAATTTGAGAATTGGAAAAAGCTTACGGAATTATGCTCTCGCGAAGTTAGTGGTCTCGAAGATATTTATGCATTGGCGATTTCACCCATTTTGAGCCCTATTTTCAGCCAATTCCAATGTTGCAGTTGACTAAAATCATAGCTATTTCAGTAGAACTCCATTTGTTCTGTCAGCTGAGTAAAGAATCTGCCCATTTACCGCTTTCAACTACCCAATAAAGTGGTCAAAGACTGGCAATTTGAGCAATTTCACACAAATTTCAAAAGATGCCAATTTCGAAATAGGGTCCAGAATAAACAAGACACATTCATGGCACTAAAATAACATTTTATTTGTTCATTAATCACATCCCTAGGCCCCTCTTATATTACTTTTGCTTTCCATTTTGAGTTTTTATTCTCAAAAATATAAGGTTTTCTGTTTTGTATACTACTGCATCATTGTAAAAACGGTATAAATAATGTCGGCGCACTTGTGAAAGAATATTAGACTGATCTTTACGACATTCCCCGTATCTGACTAAACCTTTACAAAAATTCAATGTATGTCAAAGGGCCTAAAATCTGGAACACCCTACATGAAAACTCGAACCTAACAACACATTCATCACTTCAAAACTTTTTTTTATTTTTTTATTATCACACGGCGGCCGATTCCCACCAAGGCAGGGTGGCCCGAAAAAGAAAACTTTGCACCATCATTCACTCCATCACTGTCTTCCAGAAGGGTGCTTTACACTACAGTTTTTAAACTGCATCATTAACACCCCTCCTTCAAGTGCCAGGCACTGGGACTTCCCATCTCCGGGACCAAGTCCGGCCTGCCATTTCCCTGAATCCACTTCATAAATGTACTTTGCTCACACTCCAACCAGCACGCAAGTATTAAAAAACCATTTGTCTCCATTCACTCCAATCAAACACGCTCACCATGCCTGCTGGAATCCAAGCCCCTCGCACACAAAACCTCCTTTACCCCCTCCCTCAACCCTCCTAGGCCGACACTACCCACGCCTTCTTCCACTACAGACTGATACACTCTTGGAAGTCATTCTGTTTCGCTCCATTCTTCTACAGTCGCGAACCACCTCAACAAACCCTTCCTCAGCCCTCTGGACAATCAGTTTTTGGTAATCCCGCACCTCCTCCCTAACTTCCAAACTAACGAATTCCTGCATTATATTCACACCACACATTGCCCTCAGACATGCATCTCCACTGCCTCCAGCCTTCCCTCGCTGCAAAACATTCAACACCCACGCTTCACACCCATATAATAATGCGTTGGTAAAACTATACTCCATAATTCCCCTCTTTTGCCTCCAAGATCAAAGTTCTTTGTCTCCACAGACATCCCTAAGTGCACCACTCACATCTTTTTCCTCATCAATCCCTATATTCACCTCATCTTTTTCATAGACCCATCCGCTGACTACGCTCCACTCCCAAAAATCTGAATACGTTCACATCCTCCATACTCTCTCCCTCCAATCTGATATTCAATCTTTCATCACCTAATCTTTTTGTTATCCTCATAAATTTCTTACTCTTTCCTGTATTCACCTTAATTTTCTTCTTTTGCAACACCCTAATATCCAAATTCATCCACCACTCTCTGCAACTTCTCTTCAGAATCTCCACAAGAGCACAGTGTCATCAGCAAAGAGCAGCTTGTGACAACGTCCGGACTTTGTGTGTGATTCTTTATCTTTTAACTCACGCCTCTTGCCAAGACCCTCGCATTTACTTCTCTAACAACCCCATCTATGAATATATTAAACAAAACCACGGTGAATCACTACTGTCCTGTCTAAGGCCTACTTTTACGGGAAAAAATTTCCCTCTTTCCTACATACTCTAACTTTGACCTCACTATCTTCGTAAAAACTTCTTCACTTGCTTGAAGTAACCTACCTCCTACAACCGATAACACTGCAACATCTGCCACATTGTGTGCCCCCCTATCTAGCCCTGTCATAACGCCTTTTCCAAATCCATAAATGCCACAAAAACATCCTTTAGACCTTATCTAAATACTGTTCACTTATATGTTTCACTGTAAACACCTGGCCACACACCACCTACCTTTCCTAAAACCTCCTGTTCATCTGCTATCCTATTCTCCGTCTTACTCTTAATTCTTTTCATTATAACTCTAACCATCCACTTTACCAGGTACACTCATCAGACTTATCCCCCTAATAATTTTTGCACTCTCTTTTATCCCCTTGCCTTTATACAAGGAACTATGCATGCTCTCTGCCAATCCCTAGGCACCTTACCCCCTTCCATACATTTATTAAATAATTGCACCAACCACTCCAAAACTAATATCCCCACCTGCTTTTAACATTTCTATCTTTATCCCATCAATCCAGGCTGCCTTAACCCCACTTTCACATTTTACGCTACTGCCTCACGAACTTTTCCCCCACACTCACAACTGCTCTTCCTCACTCCTACAAGATGTTATTCCTCCTTTGCCCTATACACGAAATCACAGCTTCCCTATCTTCATCAACATTCTAACATTCCTCAAAATATTCCTTCCATCTTCCCAATACCTCTAACTCTCCATTTATAACTCTCCTCTCCCTCTCCTATTTTTAACTGACAAATCCATTTGTTCTCTAGGCTTTCTTAACATGTTAATCCCACTCCAACACTTTTCTTATTTTCCAACAAATTTGTTGATAACATCTCACCAACCCACTCTCTCATTTGCTCTCTTTTTACATTGCTTCCACCACTCTCTTAACGTCTCTCTTTTTTCTCCATATACTCTTTCCTCCTTGCATCACTTCTACTTTGTAAAAACTTTCTCATATGCTGAACTTTTTCTCCTTACACCGCTTTACACATCATTCCACCAATCGCGTCCTCTTCCCTCTCACCCACTTTCCTGTAACCATACAAACTTCTGCTGAACACTCTAACACTACATTTTTAAACCTACCCCATACCCTCTTCGACACTAACCCCATTGCCTATGCTCACATTACCCATCTATCCTCCAATAGCTGTTTATATCTTACCCCTAACTGCCTCCTCTTTTAGTTTATAAACCATTGTTTTTCTTCACCTCTCTCTTCCCTGAATGCTTCATTCTCTTGTATCCCATCTACCTTTTACTCTCAGTGGTAGCTACAACTAGAAAGTGATCTGATATATCTGTGGCCCTCTATAAACATGTAGCATCCTGAAGTGTCTACTCAACATCTTTTATCTACCAATACATAATCCAACAAAAACTACTGTCATTTCGCCCTACATCATATCGTGTTTACTTATTTATCCCCTCTTTTTCTAAAATTGTATTAGCCTATAACTAAACCGCCTTTCTATACCAAAGTTCAATCCAAGGGCTTCCCATTATCATTTACTCCTGGCAACTCCCTAACTTACCTACCAACCCTCTCTAAAAGTTTCTCCCTACGTTAGAGCATCCAAGTCCCCTACCACAATTACTCTCTCACTGTTCAAAGGCTCCTATATACATTCACGTAACATCCTCCCAAAATCTCTCGCTCTCCCTGGCATTCCTCTCTTTCTCCAGGTCAACACCTTATTATGACCCCACTTCTCGCATCTCAACCTTTACTTTAATCCACATAATTCTTGATTTACACATTCATATTCTCTTTCTCCTTCCCATAACTGATCATTTACATTACTTGCTACCCCTTCCTTTGCTCTAACTCTCTCAGATACTCCAATTTAATCCCATTTATTTCCCCCCACTGAAACTCTCCTAACCCCCTTCCAGCTTTGTTTCAGGTTTCGCTTAGGCCAGGACATCCAACTTCTTTCATTCATAACATCAGCCATCATCTGTTTTGCTTGTCATCCGCCACATACATCCACGCACATTTAAGCAACCCATTTTTAATAAGTTTTTTCTTCTTCTCTATTTTAGTAATTGTATAGCAGGAAGGGGTTCCTAGCCCATTGCTTCCCGCATTTTGTCGCCCATACGACACGCCTTGCTTTACGAGGAAAGATTCTTTTCCACTTCCCCATGGGACAATAAAGAAATAAAAAGGAACAAGAGCTATTAGAAAAAGAGAAAAACCTGATACATCCCTGATACATCCCGTCAACTAACTACATGAAAACCACCTGGTGGTTCACACTTACACTCGCACACTCACCCATTTGACTATAAACACAGAAATGGAAATCTTAATCTTAAAATAATGAATCCTAACTAGCCATAAGTTTGCCTGTGATGCTCCAATATAGAAACTATGTATTGTACCAAAACAAAAGCATTCACATTACTAAACTCGCAAACTATACGTAATGTAGTCGCTTAGCCTTAATACTAACTTACTCCATAGTCTGTAATAATTTAGTTATAAATTAATGTAGGTCTGCCTGAAATGCCTAGACATGCTAGGTGTGATAGTGGCCCCCTCTGTAATTTAGTATTTTATAACATGTAAACCACACAATATCCTAAAATCTTTAAACCCTGCATTTGATTAGATTTGAACCATTTGACGCGTATTGGACACGTGGTGTGATTTGTTTACTCTTGAACATTGGCAAAAATCGATCATTTTCGCTATGAGCTCAATTTCAAGGTACTTATCATGAAACCAATCAAAATCATCTCTGTTTCTGTAATAATGTATATCTTCCATTCTATCAATTGAGATCAAGGAAACTAGAATACAACTATAAATACCATACGAAAATACACTAGAAAGTCGCTGTTTTAAACCAAAAACACGGTCGGAGTTTTCATTTTCTCATTATGCACAGCGTGCTTCAGAATTTTTTTTTTATACTGCGCACACTGACCACACAGACCCATTCTGTCATATGTAGACCTACCAGCTTTCTTCCACCAGATTTGAAGGCACTAGAATTTAGGTGTGCAAGTACGTGACTGACCCTGGCTGCAATGACGTACGTACTTGTATATGACCGACCCTCAAAGGGTTAATGGCTACTTTTAAAGATACTATGACTAAAAATTGAGTTCTGTATTACTGGTAAATCTCCGATGACTTTTAATACAATCATATGTAATATTGAGTACGTTAGTGTAATATTCTTGCCTTACTTTTTATCGTTTCTTTAAATTGTTGGTCCTCTTATGCATAGTATTAAAGATGATACAAAGTGCTTAGAATCATTTATTTTTAAAATTAATTTATTCTTTATGCTACTTCAAATGACAAATGAAAGTGGGTAAAATGACAATGAAAAGTTATTAGGTAGCACATAAAGCACTGTGAGACTTTCATTGGTTGAAAAAGTAATTCCTGTTGCAGCTTGGCATAAGTTGTTTTGGGTTACTGACTTGCCTTGTCAGTCATACAGTTTTTCACATAATAGCAACATCCACATACTTTGTGAAATTTCTTTCCTCATTCTACACCTCTTCAATGGTGGTTTGCTGTTGGGTATAGTAATAGACAAATTAGTCAAATCAGTCATTCTACATGTTCCCTAAAGATTTTGAAAAACGAAAGTTAGTGATTTCTGCCATGCTGGAGGTCTTGGTGTTGTTGGAGGGCTCTTGATCAAAGGCTTTAGCTCTACTCTTTAAATCTGATTACCTCTATTCTCCAGGCTTTTATGAAGCTTATGGTTTAGAATTTCCCATTCACTTTGATAGTAGTACAGGTGTTGATGTAGCAAATTTTCAGTATTGTACTGCATTTATTATTTAAATTCTTTTAACCCTTTGAGGGTTTTCGTCGTACTAGTACGTCTTACGCGTAGGGGTTTTTGACGTACTAGTACGCATAAATTCTAGCGGCCTCAAATCTCGCATGAAAAGGCTGGTAGGCCTAGGTGTGAGAGAATGGGTCTGCGTTGTCAGTGTGTCCGATGAGATACAATCAAAAATCTGGACCTCAGGGTGCATTGTGGAATGCCCTCATTAGTAAACAATGTCCACCATGCCTCGGCGGTAAGAAGCTCCTCCACTCCTCGGCGAATTTGGACACTTTTGTTCCACAGTGACAGTTCTAATAGTGATGGAATGCCAGTGAAGATGAGTTTCGGTTTTAAGTGAGGTTTTGACCGAAACTAATGACCATAATATCGGTAATATGTGAAAAAACCCAGAACGACCCTCAGCCTTCCACCTCTGGTGCGGGCCCCTCGTGTTCACGTTCAGTTGTTCCAGAACCCAAGAGGAAACTTCTTTATTTTCCTTCCCAAATCCCAGACTCAGATGAGAGCATGGGTGATGATAGTGATATGAATATGAAGCTATCAAACCAGCTCTTCAAACTAGTTCCCAGTATGATAGTGAAAGTGGCAATAATTCCTTCCCCAGTGAAAGGCGTCAGTATATACGACGATATATGCGCTCTGGAAGTGTGCCTATGTTATACCAAGGGGAAGGAGTGTATCTCGGAGTACATCCCGTGGCTGTACCAACAGGACAGACAGTGAAAATGACGAAGATACTGTTGCAATTGGGATGGAAAATGTGCGTGGTGGTAGTGGTGCCGGCGGTGAGGCACCAGTCAGTGGGCCATGCTGCCACCCATGCTGCCACCCAACCGCAGCCCTTCAGCTGATCTAGAACAAAGGAGCACCATCCCCCGCACTCCTGCCCCACCACACCAGCCTCGCACAACCACAACCTCCACAACCACAACCTCCCACAACCACCTGTCCATTGTCCATACCCCACCAGCATACCGCACCTGGGATTGCAGGAAGCCTGTCAATTTTGTTCCAAATCCCACCAGTTTTGATGGAGCCAAAGTGGAATACGGCCATCTTGTGCACTTGGAAAATGCCACTGAACTGGAAATGTTTTCGATTTATTTTGACGAACCACTGATGAAAAGTATAGTCTTGGAAAGCACACAAACTACGAGTACACCATGGCAAACAACAAACTTTCATCACCAAAATCCACGTCTACACCAATGGAAGGAGGCAACTGTGGCTGAGATGTATCTTTTCTTTGGCCACAAAAATGCTTAGCCACATGTGATAAGCACAAAGTGAAATCATTACTGGTCAACAACCCCCTGATTGCAACACCAGTTTCAGTGATATAATGCCAGTGAATCGATTTGTGCTAATGATACGTATGCTTTCACTTCTCAGATAAAACTAGGCCTGACAGAACTGACAGGTTATATAAGATTAGGAATGTGTTTGTGTATCTGAAACAGAAATTCATACTCTTTTTATCCTTCAGGGAAGCTTGTAATTGACGAGTCATTGGATTCTGTCAAAGGAAGACTCTCTTTCAAGCAGTACAATACCAAGCAGAGGAAAACTTTGGTATAAAGTTTTGTGCTTTGTGATTGTTACTGTGGACTGTATTGGATATTATTGTGTAAACTGGAAGATATACATTGCAAAATACCAGGAAGTTATTGGGCCATCTCCAGGTGATGTTGTTCCGAACAATGATAGAACCATACTTTGTAAGGGGCATATATTTATATACAGATAACTGGTACACAAGCCCCTCACACAGTTGATTTTTTTGCGAGTGAACATGACAGATGTGTGTGGCACAGTGCGTGCAAATCGAAAGACATATGCCCAGTTTGATGCTGGCACTACGCAGAGGTGAGGTGCAGCGTTTGCTGCCAATGACATCATGGTATTTCGGTGGCATGACAAACGAGAAGATGTCACACTGTTTCATCAATTCAACCCTAATGAAAATGGCAGACAGTGGCAGGCAGCGGCAGTCAATACATAGAGAGAGAAATGAACCCATCTAAAACCTGCGCTGTGATTGATTACACCTTCAACATGCGTTCAGTGGACAAATGTGACATGCAGATTGGGGTATTGCTGATTGTGTTCGCAAGGTTATAAGTGGTACTCAAACTGTTTTTCCATCTTCGGGAAATTTTCCCCTGCTCAATGCTTATAATATGTATAAGAAGCACCGAACAAACCACAGACGGGAATTCTGTTTTCTTTCATCAGACAATGTTTTCAAGTCCCAAAGGAAAAGCACCTCAATTACCGCCCCCAAAATTTATCAAAACACCTGCTTGCTAAGGCATGGTGATACTTCCGGGAAAAAACTGCCTGCTACGCTTTAAAGAAAAGGCTCGAAGAGGTTTTTAGTTGTTCACATAAAAAAAAGCCCACAAACGCAGAGACACTCGTTTTATGTGTGAGGAGTCAAAACCCCACTGGCATGACCCCATGTTTCAAAAACTTCTACAGGGCAGAACTTTAAAAACAGCCGTGACTGAAATTTTGGATAAAAATATAGAAAATAGAAATAAACAAATTTATATTGTTTGTTTGTGAAAAATTTTTTCTGTAAACAAAATAATAAACAGTGTTTACGCCCTTATTGTTGTTTAAAAAGAAAAAACTTACAAAATATGATCATTTTGGGCCCTCAGGGGCCATAAAAGTTACTAGAAAAAGAAAAATTGAAAAAAAATTGAAAATATACATAAAAAAGTAAAAAAAAAAATACCGGGTGACGGCAGTGGGCGATGTACCATTTTGTTCTTTTTTGGAAAATTTCCCCCTCCAATCTCGGTAAGTATTAGTTAAAATTTTTTTGTTTAGCCTATAATGTTTAGAAAAAAATACTTATTTTTTTTATAAAAAAAAATAATTTTTTTTTTTTTGAAATTTTGGGCCCACCCCGAGAACGAGTTTCGAGGGGGCCCTGTCGACCCTCAAGGGTTAAAATAACTCTGTGCAAGTTAAAAATTTGCCAGACACGAGTTGGTTGTAAATGAGTTAAGGTGGGCAACATTTTGGAACTGAAACCTTCTTTTGCGGGGCCCGCCAAAAAAGCGGTTAAATAGTTAACCCCCCGGCCCGGGAGTACCACTGGGTGCGTCATAAACCCAAAGTGGGGGTGTGAGCCGGGCCCTTAGAGCAGTAAGAGCCTGAGTGCTCACGGGAAAACACCTAAGCATATACCTGACCACCAAAGGGGCACGCTATGGCTTTAGTAACAGTATGTACCAGAGCGCCTCGCTGTACACACCTAAGCAGTAGGTCCCTGACCACCGAAGGGTACACGTCTACTGGCTTTAGTAACAGATGTACAGAGCGCCTCGCTGTACACACCTAAGCAGTAGGTACCTGACCACCAAAGGGGTACACGTCTACTGGCTTTAGTAACAGTATGTACCAGAGCGCCCGCTGTAACACCTAAGCAGTAGGTACCTGACCACCGAAGGGTACACGTCTACTGGCTTTAGAAATATTATGACCTGAGTGCCTCAGGGTACACACCTAAGCAGTAGGTACCTGACCACCGAAGGGTACACGTCTACGGGCTTTAGTAACAGTATGTACCAGAGCGCCTCGCTGTACACACCTAAGCAGTAGGTACCTGACCACCGAAGGGTACACGTCTACTGGCTTCAACATTAATACCTGAACTCCTCAGGGTACACGTCTATGCAGTAGGTACCTGACCACCGAATCGTACCTATCTACTGGCGTTAGAAGAACCGCTCCCCGGGGCCAGCTCACTGAGTCTGTTGGCCTCAGTTACTTGACGGCCGCATTCAGTGAGCTTGCAGCATGGTGTTTCGGCTAGCGGTGTGTCAACCGCCTTTGGAGAGGATTTACTGGACTACCGGGTGATGTCTGTGACTCACCGTCTACGTTGATCAACTGTGGGCCGGAGTCGTCAGATGCTGTTTAGTGGGACATTACATGAAGAAAAGGTTTGGGAGTGTTACACTGAACTGGGCCAGGACCGTAGTGTGACACTGAGGGACGTACGATGGAGTGGAACACTGAGATATGCACAGGACCGTAGTGGAACACTGAAAATGAAAAGGGTGTCGTGGGACACTGAAGATGGCCTGGTTGTAGTGTACACTGAACAGTGTCGTGTGACTGACTTCGTGTCGTGAGAGGCAGTTGATTGTAATTTATTATTATAAAAATGTTATTTATAATTTATTGTTTTAGCTAGAGATATATATATATAGTGACAGTATGTCAAGAGTTGTACCCTGTTATATTTTAGTAAAATGCTGATTATAATTTATTATAGTAACATGTACATATTATTATTATATTATAGTTCAAATACCTCTAGACCAAAGATAGTTGATTTTTATAATTAAAGATTAATTTATATTAATGTGTGTATTTATGTATCCCAAAACTCTTTAATTACAAAACAAGTAAATCTTAACATCTCTCTCTTCCTTTTAAAAATTACTTTTTTGTAATATATGGGGGCCTGTCCGGGAGGATAATGATTATCTAGAATGATTTCTGGACGATCATATCCGGGTTACGGTTCGGGATACATATTACATTGATCTTTGTGTGTCGGTCCTTTTGTGGTGGGGGTTGCGGCCCCTGCCAAACTAGCGGTTAAATAGTTAACCTGCCGGCCGGCAGTACCACTGGGTGCGTCATCAAACCCAATGTGGGGGCTGCTGAGCCGGCCTTAGAGCAGTAAGAGCCTGAGTGCCTCACGGTACACACCTAAGCAGTAGGTACCTGACCACCGAAGGGTACACGTCTACTGGGTTTAGTAACAGTATGTACCAGAGCGCCTCGCTGTACACAAACCCAAGCAGTAGGTACCTGACCACCGAAGGGTACACGTCTACTGGCTTTAGTAAAAGTATGTACCAGAGCGCCTCGCTGTACACACCTAAGCAGTAGGTAAACCCGACCACCGAAGGGTACACGTCTACTGGCTTTAGTAACAGTATGTACCAGAGCGCCTCGCTGTACACACCTAAGCAGTAGGTACCTGCCACCGAAGGGTACACGTCTAATGGCTTTAGAAATATTATTACCTGAGTGCCTCACGGTACACACCTAAGCAGTAGGTACCTGACCACCGAAGGGTACACGTCTACTGGCTTTAGTAACAGTATGTACCAGAGCGCCTCGCTGTACACACCAAGGGAGTAGGTACCTGACCACCGAAGGGTACACGTCTATGGGTTTAGAAATATATGTACCTAGCGCCTCGCTGTACACACCTAAGCAGTAGGGACCTGACCACCGAAGGTTTCACGTCTACTGGCTTCAACATTAAGTACCTGAACTCCTCAGGGTACACGTCTATGCAGTAGGTACCTGACCACCGAATCGTAAACCCATCTACTGGCGTTAGAAGAACCCCTCACCGCAGCTCACTGAGTCTGTTGGCCTCAGTTACTTGACGGCCGCATTCAGTGAGCTTGCAGCATGGTGTTCGGCTAGCGGTGTGTCCCAACCGCCTTTGGAGAGGATTTACTGGACTACCGGGGATGTCTGTGGACTCACCGTCTACGTTGATCAACTGTGGGCCGGAGTCGTCAGATGCTGTTTAGTGGGACATTACATGAAGAAAAGGGTTTGGGGTGTTACACTGAAATGGGCCAGGACCGTAGTGTGACACTGAGGGACGTACGATGGAGTGGAACACTGAGATATGCACAGGACCGTAGTGGAACACTGAGATGAAAAGGGTGTCCCTGGGGCACTGAAGATGGCCCGGTTTTAGTGTTACACTGAACAGTGTCGTGTGACCCGACTTCGTGTCGTGAGAGGCAGTTGATTGTAATTTATTATTATAAAAATGTTATTTATAATTTATTGTTTTAGCATAGAGATATATATATATAGTGACAGTAGTGTCAAGAGTTGTACCCTGTTATATTTTAGTAAAATGCTGATTATAATTTATTATAGTAACATGTACATATTATTATTATATTAAGTTCAAATACCTCTAGACCAAAGATAGTTTGATTTTTATATTTTAAAGATTAATTTATATTAATGTGTGTATTTATGTATCCCGAACTCTTTATTACAAAACAAGTAAATCTTAACATCTCTCTCTTCCTTTTAAAAATTACTTTTTTGTAATACCTTCACATCAAATAACTGATGAATGGATAATTATTGGTTATTACTTGTGGGTTACCTGAGAGATAAAAATGTTTACATTTATGAGAAGGAATCTTGCAGCCCCAGGTAGCTGGAGTGAGGTAGTGTGCTGACAGGTGGTGAGGATAGAAAAGGATAGTAATTGCAGTCCTTTTATTAAGTACATATAACTTTTAACTTGCAAGAGACTTTGAGCCGTGTTGTATGTGCTTGGCAAGATGTTCGAGTGATGTCCCGTATGGGTGATAAGTGTAAAGTCAGCCGACTTGGTATGAGATTTTGCATTCACATGAATTGAGTTATTGCTGTCTGTAATAGACTAAATTTTAAGGAAATATTTGCATGACTTTTAAGTTTATTCAAAATATACTAATAAAGGACTTTTTTTACAAATGCAGAATAAATAGGGAAATGGATGGTAATCTGCTGGTAGATTACCTACTTCCATGAATTAAGTAAATTAAACCTTCAAAATTTTAATGATAAAATGTTATACTAGGGAACCTTTATCCTTTTTTTCTTTGTGCAGGAAGTTTGATGGCAAAGTCATGTCAGGCAACGTTGGTGTTGGCTGGACATAGTGACGAAATGCAGCAAAAAGGTTTTGAGTTTGGGGAAAGAGTGCCCTTGCTGGCAGGTGAGTAATAGATTACATTATATTGTCTATGGGAAGTAGAATAAGAACCTTTCCTCCATAAGCCATGTTTGTTGTAAACACTGACTAAAATGCTTGGAGCAAAGAGTTAGTAACCCCTTTTTTCTGAAGCTGACTAAAAATAAGAAAAGAATTAGTTATCCAGGTTTGGGTCGGAGGTGGGGAGTCAGTGTCTGCACTCAAAAGGAGGGATTGGGAATTTGTTTGGACATCTAAATGTTGTATCTGCATGCCCTGGCAAGACGGATAGTGAATGACAGTGAAAGCGTTCTTTTTTTTTCCCCGCCTTGGGGGGGATGGCCAACATGTTTAAAAACAAAATATTTTCCCGATAAATTTGATTTTTAAAGTTTATAATTTGTGGTATGGTTGTCCTTACAAATTTTCAGGAAGGAAAGGGAGTGTTCCCATTTGTAGAGTTCCTGTAAATAATTCAAAATTAAGTGTTCATAATTTTGTTTCAGATGATTCACACTTACAGACTGGGCACTTTTTGAATAAATTTGACATTTCTTAAGAATGTTGATCTGCAGATAATAATTTTTTTTTTTTTTACCAAATACATTTGTATTTTGTTTCATGCATGTGTGGAGGGCTCACTTTTATTTGGAGATCAGTCAAGAACTTTTGCATTAATTCCATTAGTCTCCTAGGTGGCAGTTTTGCAACATCATTCAGTATTTATCAGTGTACTAGGTACAACAGCTTAGAATATTCACACCACTCCCATTCTGCAGTGCAGCCCACAGCAACCCTTGCCACAGCCTTCCCATATATTCCCAGGCATAATACCCTCACCATAACAGTGTGGAAAGCATATGCAGAGGGGAGGCCAGATACGATAAGAGGAAGGAAATGGGAGTAAGGGAGGCAGGACTGCTGCAGCAGCCACCACCACCATCGCAGCCACCACCTGTATTGTGTTGTCGGATACACTGTGAGAGAAGGGTGGGTATGAATGGGAGTGGGGAAGGAATGCAAGAGAAGGAGGGAGGTTAGTTGATGGGAGAAGAGAACTGGAGACTCTTCTGAGTATTTTACTTGTTTCTTTGTCAAAATTTTAGATAAATTCTTTTTTTTTTTTTTTTTTTTTTTCAAAGCACTGGCTGTATCCCACCAAGGCGGGATGGCCCAAAAGGAAAAATGAAAGCTTCTCCTTTTACATTTAGTAAGATGCAAAACTACCACTGTGAAAGAATAGAGAAATTCCAAGCGCTTTCGTGACTACTCGCATTATCAAGGAACAATAAAAGCAATGCACTTGGAATTTCTCTATTCTTTCACAGTGGTTGTTTTGCATATTCTAAAATCACCTGTTTACTGTGATCTTATTGTATTTAATAATGTATACAGGAGAAGGGGTTACTAGCCCCTTGCTCCTGGGATTTTAGCCACCTCTTACGACACGCATGGCATACGGAGGAAGAATTCTGTTCCACTTCCCCAGGGAGGTAAGTGGACATAAATAAAGAACAAGAACTAGTAAGAAAACTAGAAGAAAACCCAGAAGGTTGTGTGTATATATATTCTTGTACATGCATGTGTAGTGTGACCTAAATGTAAGTAGCAGTAGCAAGACTTAAATGAAATCTTGCATGTTTATGAGACAGAAAAGACACCAGCAGTCCTACCATCATGTAAAACAATTACAGGCTTCTGTTTTACTCACTTAGCAGGATAGTAGCACCAACCTGGGTGGTTGCTGTCTACCAACCTACTACCTAGGATAAAGAATTTTTTCTTTTTTTCAACAAGCCAGCCGTATCCCACCAAGGCAAGGTGGCCCAAAAAGAAAAACGAATGGTTTTTCTTTTTAAATTTAGTAATTTATACAAGAGAAGGGGTTACTAGCCCCTTGCTCCCGGCATTTTAGTCGCCTCTTACAACACGCATGGCTTACAGAGGAAGAATTCTGTTCCACTTCCCCATGGAGATAAGAAGAAATAAACAAGAACAAGAACTAGAAAGAAAATAGCAGAAAACCCAGAGGGGTGTGTATATATATGCTTGTACATGTATGTGCAGTGTGACATAAGTGTAAGTAGAAGTAGCAAGACATACCTGAAATCTTGCATGTTTGAGACAGAAAAAAGGACACCAGCAATCCTACCATCATGTAAAACAATTACAGACTTTTGTTTTACATTCACTTGGCAGGACGGTAGTGCCTCCCTGGGCGGTTGCTGTCTACCAACCTACTACCTAAAAAGGATAAAGAATTTTTTTTAACAAGTCGGCCGTCTCCCACCGAGGCAGGATGACCCAAAAAGAAAGAAAAAATCCCCCAAAAGAAAATACTTTCATCATTCAACACTTTCACCTCACTCTCACATAATCACGTGTTCTGAGCACCTCTGCTAAAACAAACAGTTTAGAAGCATATACGTATAAAGATACACAACAGATCACTCCAAACTGCTAATATCCCGAAACCCGTCCTTTAGAGTGCAGGCATTGTGCTTCCCATTTCCAGAACTCTAGTCCGGCTATATAAAAAAAAAATAACCGGTTTCCCTGAATCCCTTCACTAAATATTACCCTGCTCACACTCCAACAGATCGTCAGGTCCCAAATACCATTCGTCTCCATTCACTACTATCGAACACGCTCGTGCACGCCTGCTGGAATTCCAAGCCCCTCTCCCACAAAACCTCCCTCTGTTACCCCTTCCAACCTTTTCGAGGACGACCCCTACCCCGCCTTCCTTTCCCTACAGATTTAAATGCTCTCCATGCCATTCTACTTTGATCCATTCTCTCTAAATGACCAAACCACCTCAACAACCCCTTTTCAGCCCTCTAATACTTTTATTAACTCCACACCTCCTAATTTCCACACTCCGAATTTTCTGCATAATATTTACACCACACATTGCCCTTAGACAGGACATCTCCACTGCCTCCAACTGCCTCCTCACTGCTGCATTCACAACCCAAGTTTCACACCCATATAAGAGTGTTGGTACTACCATACTTTCATACATTCCCTTCTTTGCCTCCATAGATAATGGTTTTTTGTCTCCACATATACCTCAATGCACCACTCATCTTTTTTCCCTCATCAGTTCTATGATTAACCTCATCCTTCATAAATCTATCCACCGACATGTCAACTCTCAAGTATCTGAAAACATTCACTTCTTCCTTACTCCTCCTCCCCAATTTGATATCCAATTTTTCTTTATCTAAATCATTTGATACCCTCATCACTTTACTCTTTTCTATGTTCACTTTCAACTTTCTACCTTTACACACACTCCCAAACTCATCCACTAACCTTTGCAATTTTTCTTTAGAATCTCCCATAAGCACAGTATCATCAGCAAAAAGCAACTGTGTCAATTCCCATTTTGAATTTGATTCCCCATAATTTAATCCCACCCCTCTCCCGAACACCCTAGCATTTACTTCTTTTGCAACCCCATTTATAAATATATTAAACAACCATGGTGACATTACACATCCCTGTCTAAGACCTACTTTTACCGGGAAGTAGTCTCCCTCTCTTCTACACACCCTAACCTGAGCCTCACTATCCTCATAAAAACTCTTTACAGCATTTAGTAACTTAGCACCTATTCCATATACTTGCAACATCTGCCACAATGCTCCTTTATCCACTCTATCATATGCCTTTTCTAAATCCATAAATGCAATAAAAACTTCCCTACCTTTATCTAAATACTGTTCACATATATATACTCAGTAAACTTATTCCTCTATAATTTTTAGTCTCTTTTGTCCCCCTTCATTTTATATAAAGGGACTATACATGCTCTCTGCCAATCTCTAGGTACCTTCCCCTCTTTCATACATTTATTAAACAAAAATACCAACCACTCCAACACTATATCCCCCCTGCTTTTAACATTTCTGTCATGATCCCGTCAGTTCCAGCTGCTTTACCCCCTTTCATTGTACGTAATGCCTCGCGCACTTCCCCCACACTCGCATCCTGTTCTTCTTCACTCCTAAAAGATGGTATACCTCCCTGGCCAGTGCATGAAATTACTGCTTCCCTTTCTTCGTCGACATTTAAAAGTTCCTCAAAATGTTCTTGCCATCTACCCAAAACCTCCATCTCGCCATCTACTAACTCCCCTACTGTTTTTAACTGTCAAATCCATTCGTTCTCTAGGCTTTCTTAACTTGTTTAACTGACTCCAAATTTTTTTTCTTATTTTCATTAAAATTTCTTGACAGTGCCTCTTCCACTCTATTATCTGCTCTCCTTTTGCACTCTCACCACTCTTTACCTTTCTTTTACTCTCCATATACTCTACTCTTCTTATAACACTTCTGCTTTGTAAAAACCTCTCATAAGCTAACTTTTTCTCTTTTATCACACCCTTTACTTCATCATTCCACCAATCGCTCCTCTTTTCTCCTGCCCCCACCCTCCTATAACCACAAACTTCTGCCCCACATTCTAATACTGCATTTTTAAAACTATTCCAACCCTCTTCAACCATCCCCAGTACTCATACTTGCACTAGCCCACCTTTCTGCCAATAGTTGCTTATATCTCACCCGAACTTCCTCCTCCCTTAGTTTATACACTTTCACCTCCCTCTTGCTTGTTGTTGCAATTTTCCTCTTTTTCCCATCTACCTCTTACTCTAACTGTAGCTACAACTAAATAATGATCTGATATATCAGTTGCCCCTCTATGAACATGTACATCCTGGAGCCTACCCATCAACCTTTTATCCTCCAATACATAATCTAAAAACTTTCATTATGTGCTACATCATACCTTGTATATTTATTTATCCTCTTCTTTATAAAATATGATTACTTGTTACCAAACCTCTTTCTGCACATAGCTCAATTAACCCTTGAGGATCCGTGCCGTAGATCTACGGCTTTACGTTGAGGGTCCAAACCATGGATCTAAGTCATGAGCTCAGCTCACCCTGATAAGCTGTGAGCGGTAAATTTTGGCCTAGATATGAGAATACATCTATATGGTATGTGTGCACCACATAAAACAAATCCTGCAGCACATAGTGCATAATGAGAGAAAAAAAAACTGAGGCCATAATTTTCGATTAACCCTTTCAGGGTCCATCCCGTAGATCTACGGCTTCACGTTGTGTCCAAACCGTAGATCTACGCCAAAATTCTAGCGCCGTCAAATTTAGCGTGAAAACGCTCATAGGCCTACATGTGAGAGAACGGGTCTGCATGGTGGGTGTGTGCCATAAACAAAAAATCTAGGCGCCCGCATAGCATTGTGGGAACGCCAGCTCGGTTACCCTTGTTCACCATGCCTCGTCGCAAGTCAGCTCTCACTCCCCGGAAAATTGGGACTCTCCTCTTCCTATCTGATAGTTCTGACACTGATGGAAGTGGAAATGAAGACGAATTCCTACGGCTTTGATCAGTTTAGTGACCGAAAAGAATTGACCAGGATATAGATTAAAATGCAAAAACCCTGACGATCCTCAACCTTCTACCTTTGGTGTGGGCACTCGTGGGGCTCACGGTCTGTTTGTCCTCAATGCAAAGAAACTAATAATTTTCGCGTGTCAGGCCATCTGACTTCAGTAAGATGAGAAAAGTGACGTGGATTGTGATTTTTATTGCTCTCGACGATCTTCGAGTAGTGATAGTGGAGGAATCATATTCACCAGTGAAGCGTCGGTATGTTGCCGGCCGCATGCACTTGGGTAGTGTACCCTATGCTGTGCCCAGGGAACGAGTACATCCCGGAGTACATCCCTGGATACATCCCCGTGGCCATACACCCAGTTTTAGGTAGTGATAGTGAGGATGATGTGGCTACACTTGGCATGGATAGACCACAGGCATCAGTGGATGGTGGATGTGGTGATGTAGTTGCACCGCCAATGCGTGACTCACCAGCCCACCGCTGGGACCCACGCTGCTGACTCGTCATTCAAGGACAAAGCGAGCAATCACACCACCACCCACCACAACCACAACCCACCCGCACACCAGCCTATGATGACCCAGTATCCACCAGCAAACCGTATGTGGGATTGGCAGCAAAATCGCAATTTCGTTCCCAAGCCTCACCACTTTGAGACTCTCAAAGTGAATTCTACCTACTTGTCCCCTTGGAAACCATGGCCAATGAACTGGATTCTTGAATGAATTCTTGACCAGCCATTGATGGAAACTATTGTCAGGGAAAGTAATAAGTATTTTGAGTACACAAACCATGGCAAATACATCATATCACCACAGTCAAAGACTAACACAGGTGAAAGAGACGACTGTTGCAAGAAATGTATTTGCTTTTTGCAACAATATGCTTATCCTCATGTGTATAAGCATAATATAAAAGCATACTGGTCCACAGATCGCTAATTTCACCCCCCGGTCTTTCAGTGAAATCAACCAGTGAACAGGTTTACTTTACTCTTACTATGTTTGCACTTCTCTGACAAAACCAGGCCTGACAAAGTGACATGGTTATACAAGATTAAAATGTTTTCATGTATCCAAACAAAAGTTCAGCATATTCTTTTATCCATTCAAGAATCTTGTAATTGACGAGTCTTTGATTTTGTTTCCAACGGTAGACTGTCATTCAAGCAGTATATACCGAGCCAAGAGGAAACGCTTTTGTATAAAACTGTTGAACTCATGTGATTGTGGACAGTGGCCTGGTGTTGGATATTGTTGTAATACATGGGTAGTAAAACATTGTAAGATGCCAAGATTTTATTGTATCTCAGGTGACGTAGTGAGAAACATGATGGCACCTTATCTTGGTAAGGTGCATACATTTTATACACCGAAAACTGGTACACAAGCCATTACTCATGATTTCATGCGAGTGAACAAGACAGATGTGAGTGCCACAGTGCGTTCTAATTGTAAAATATATGCCAGGCCTCAATGCGTTGCTCGTGGTGATGAAGTGCAAGCCAGGTGTTTACTGCCAATGGACATCATGGCATTTACGGTGGCATGGACAAACGAGATGTCACATTGTTGACCAACCATTCAACCGTAATGAAATGCAAGAACAGTGGCAAAGTTGATAGAGTGACTAATGAACGATTATTCATAAAACCAGTGACAGTGATTGATTAACACAAAACATGCGCTTGGCTTGACAAATTGACATGCAATTGGTTTTTGTTGACTGTGTTTCGTAAGAGTTACATAAGTGGTACATGAAACTTTTCTTCCATCTCATGGACATTCATTCTCAATGCATATAATATGTACCCAATAGACTGGCAAACAGACCACCGTATGGTTGAATCTTTGTTTGTCTGTTGTCGGACGCTCATAATGAAAGTACCGTGTAAGAACAACCTGCTATACACAAGGTCCTCTCGAATTACTCAGGATATACCCAAAGCCGTTTGAGGAGGGAAGGTGTGTTATCATTTCCATAAATATCAACTTCTTCAAACTCAGAAGAAAATTTGCTCAGAAGAGATGCATCATCTGTGCACAAACAAAATGATGGCAACAAAGATGCAAAAGACACTCGGTTTATTGTTAGAATGTAAGGTTCCTCTGTGTATATGGTGCCTTGTTTCAAGGAGTTTCCACAAGCTCAGCAGTTCTATTTCTAAAACCATGTCCAGTGATTGTAAATAATAAATATAATGAAGAACATTAGTATATACAAATTTGGTGCATGTTTATTTGTAATTAAACAACAGTTGTAAACAATAATAGGAATAATAACTTTAGTGGCGGTTTTATTGTGTTCAATACATGAGTTTATATATATAGATTATAACAGTATTGGTCTCTTCAGTCCCCAAATGTTAGTAGGAATAGAAAAAAATTGGGAATAATAAAAGAAAAAAAATGTTAAAAACTGCAAAATAATGTTAATGCCGCGTATGTGGAATTCGCGATGTTGCCGCCATCACATCATTTTTGACAAACTTCTTGGCACTGTATCTCGGTAAGTACTGATCAGAATTTTTTTTTTTTGTCTTATTACCTTCACAAAAATATCTCTTTTAATTCGTAAGAAAAAAATAATTTTTTTTTTTGTTCAAAATGTCTTGGACAACTGGAGCCGTACCACTTCAGAATTGGCCTGGACCTGAACGGTTAAAACAGCAACTTTTGCAGTGTTTTTTTTTGTATGTTTTTTATAGTTGTATTTGCGATTTCTTGGTCTCATTTGATAGAATGTAAGATATTACAGAAATAGTTGATTTTGATTGGGTTTAGTACTGAAAATAGCTTGAAACTGAGCTCAAAATAGCGAAAATGTTAAATTTTTGCCAGGATTTGAAGAGTAAACAATTGACATCACCGTCTAATACACGTCTGTGGTGTGGGGTTGAATATAAGTTCACAAATGTGGTGATATTATTTATACAATTATTACAATATTGCATAACAGTAAATCTTCTATTTTGTGGTTTGAATAAAAATTCATTATGTGCACAAAAAATAAAAATGGAATTCTTTTGAAGCCTGAAAACGTAACTAATGTCTCAGAGGAAATGTTAGTTTAGTGGCCAGGAATGCTTGCATTGTTTATCTGAAACCCTATTTTGAACTTGGAGTATATGAACTTTGCTTTAAATTGCCCAAATTACCAATTTCCGATAACTTTATTTTGTAGTTGAAACAGTTGGAGTTGGCGAATTCTTGTGCTCATTTGATAGACAATAAAAGAATATTCGTGAAATAAGCTAAGAATTTTATTAACTGGATAATGTATTGCCTAAAATGTATCTATGTCGGCAAAAATCGCCGTGCGTAAATGTCGCTGACACATCAAAATTCGCGAGAGCATAATTTCATCAATTTTCCATCAAATTTCGTACTTTTTGTTTTATTACCTTCAGAAAAAGATTCTCTACCATTTCATAAGAAAAAATAACAATTATTTTTTGAATGTTCTTGGACACTGGTGCACACTTTGAAATTTGGCCTCTGGATCCTGAAAGGGTTAAAGGCTCCCCATTTTCATTTACCCCTGGCACCCCAAATTTACCTACCACTCCCTCCACAACATTTTTGCCCACTAGCATTGAAATCCCCAACCACCATTACTCTCACACTTGGTTCAAAACTCCCCATGCATTCACTCGACAGTTCCCAAAATCTTAGGTATCCAAATACTCAATGAACAATTTTGAGGACTGCATCTTTATGTTCATTAGAAATATTAATAAGCAATAAAAACAATAAATAGCTGTATGTCTTTGTGTAGTATACAAAGTGTAGTTTACATGTAATAAAATATTAAGCATAAAGAAAGCCACTAGCAGCTTGTGCATTTTTGGCAGACTAATACTAATGCGTATAGACTATGTAAGATGAGACATAGGTTATTGAGAGGTAAATTTAGCTATGTAATATTGCAGAAGAGAGGTAGCATAAATATTAAAATTAGTATAAAATTTATAATAGAGATGTAGCACAATTTACAATAATTCAAAATTGGGTGTATTAACACTTTAAACTGATTTGATCTTTAGTTAATTGGGATTTATTAAGTTTCAAACTGGCTCTGATTTCCAGCTATGGGAAGATTATAAGATGGTGAAGGAAGAAACTGGAAGTAGTTGGACGAGTTGGTTGTTTGGTATAGCAGTGTTGTAGTTATGTTTGGGAGATGAGGTGATTTTTAATTATAGCTCTTAAATTGATTGGCAGACAGGGGACCTTTTGCTAGTTTAGGCAGTGAATTCCAGATCTTGGGGCCCTTTGTATATTGCATTTTTTGCATAAGGTGAGGCAGACACGGGGGATGTCAGATTTGTGCCTTGTGTTGGGTATGGAAAAGCTATTGAGGCAGAAATGGAAAAAATGGATAATTTTCTATTTTTTTTTTTTTTTTTTTCTTTTTTTTTTTTTTTTTTTTTTAACAAGTCGGCCTTCTCCCACCGAGGCAGGGTGACCTAAGAAGAAAGAAAATCCCCCCCCCCCAAAAAAAAATACTTTCATCATTCAACACTTTCACCTCACTCACACATAATCACTGATTTTGCAGAGGTGCTCAGAATACAACAGTTTAGAATCATATACAGTGGAACCTCTACTTACGAGTGCATCCGTGTGAGTTTTTCCAGATATGAACAACTTCTCGGATCCGATTTTTTTGCTCCCAGACGCGAGCAAAATCTCCAGATGCGAGCGGCCTCAAGGAAGGTTAATTAACACTGATGAGGGGGTTCTTGCTCTTGATCTAGGGAATTGGATCTCATTTGTTTGTTTTTGGCATCTTATTGAAACTTGGGGCAATGTGTGATGAAAAAGATGCTTCTTTAACGTACAACCAAAAATGAAAGAAATTGAACCCTAAATAACGAGTTTCACTTCTCAGCCATAGCCATCCCGTTAGCGGTATATTTTTGTATGGTTTTTAATGGTTGTAATTCCTCCTCGTTTTTATTTGGTCTCATGTGATGATTGGAAGATATACTACAAAATAATTATATTTTAATTGGTTTCACATTGAAAACGTAGTACCTTAAATTGAGCTCCAAAATAGCAGTAAATGTTCGATACTTTGGCGACATTTCAGTGGCAGACATCCATGAGGATGGCAGACATCATGTAGCACAGTGGAACAACATTGAAGCAGCAGTGGGCAGACAACATGAAGCAGCAATGGCGAAAGTGTAGCATTAAGAGTGTAGCAGTCTTAGTGTAGCATAAGAGTGTAGCAATTAAGTGAAGCCCTACAATTTTTAAGAGTGTACACTTGTAAGTCACTGAACATTTTTGGTGGCTATCCTAAGGTTCTCTACCACATGTAGTCAGAGCAAGAGTGGCCTCTGGTGGTGGCCCTATAAGCCCCAACAACAATGGCTGCTGTCACCAACCCCTACCACATACTTAATGACTTGTCTTTTATTATTCATTCTAAGGTATATATCATGTTTCTTGTTATTAATATTGTTTAATATGTCCATATTACATGAATTGTGAAAGATAAATAGCTGTAAGTTGTTATTAGGGAAATTATTAAAGTAATTTTAAATCGTGCCTGGAATTCCACTAAAGGAATTAATTCCATTTCAGTTAATTCAAATGAGGAAAATTGACTCTGCAAACGAGCAAATCCAGTTGCGAGAAAGGTCATGAACTGATTAAACCTTCGCAAGTAGAGGTTCCACGTACGTATAAAGATACACAACAACCCCCCAAACTGGTTGCCTATCAGTAAAGACAGATAATTGAAACCCATGTGTACTAAATATACACAGTGCCTTAAGACTTTTAAATATTTTAAATAATTTTTTGTACTGCATACTTGTGTATTTAACTCGTAATATCAGATTAATTTGTAAAGGCTTGATAATTTTCATAGATGAAAGTAAGTTGACATTATGGGTGCAGCCTGTATATCCCAATTACAGGCCTTACAGTGATCTGCAACCGCTTCACCGTTTGTACCGTTATCCTCCTGGAACAGCCTTTGATTTGACCTCTGCTCCTGTCGTCCTTCACCTGCAGAGAGACCTCTCATTATTAAGTCCTTATCACACTTCTGCTGGAGACTCTCTGGAAAACTGTGATTTTCAAGAAGGTACACATGTTTTAATGTCTTGTATTTCTAGAAGTGAGCTATAAAGCTCTAGCTGCCACTGTGAATTGTCCTTGTGCTGCAGTGAAGAAATGTAATATGGTAGTTTCTATTTTATTTCCTATGAAAGATGGTGTTTAGGAATTTCCCATGAAATATTTAAGTGTTAAGGAAAAAAAAAACTAGAATTAATAATTTTATCTGTTGATTGAATGGTGGACCTTTTTTTTTTTGGGGGGGAGGATTGGGAGGGGGATCTCATCCTATCTTGGTGGGAAGATGGGCGATGTTAAAAATCTCGATGACATACTACACTGATTTGTCTGGAGCGATCCTTGGGATGGGTAAAGCTTAAGCAGCAAGATTTTTCAATGTCACTTTTTGTCATGGTAATGATCATTTTACTATTCCTGCTAAAGAATTGAACACTTTTTTGTGCTGACCTTGTATTTTGGTTGCCTTCCACTATGGAACCTGAAAAAATATAGAGTAATATTACAAACTTTGAAAAATTCTTGGATAAATAATAGCAATTGCTTTAATTTGTAATATAGCTAGTGTTGACATGCCTACCCTCCCTCCCCATAAGTAAATTAAACAAAAAGTATTTGTGTTTTGCAAGAACTGTAGCCATAAATAAGAAAAAATATTTTAAGAATTGGTATTACTGTCTTGTGTTAAATATTCATTTTTTTTTTTTTACATGAATCGTTAAATATTTCAGATTCACAATGTGATTATGGCAGGAAGAGGTGTTCAGGACGCAAAGGATCTGTGTCAGTCCATGCTTCAGGCAGCACTTTCGACGTTCTGCAGGATGTCTTCGAGCCTTTCTGATGCTCGCACCAACTGCATGAAAACATTATCAATGCACTTAGAATCTATTAGTCATATTTTTTTTGTCAAAATGCTATTGAATTGTCATGCACGAAAGAGTATTTGGTACAGCTCTAATAAATAAAGTTTGACATCCTTTATTATTCTACCTAATGATGACCTATATACAGCATATAGAGGCTGTTGTTATGGCCCATGCATGGATGTCTTCCTGGCCAATTAATCATATTTTTTTTATCTCAATTTGTAAATCCATTGTGACTTGTGTAATTATTTTTAATATGTAGTCAATCAATTTTAAAATAAATTAGGCACAAACAAATAAAATTTTAAATTAAATCGTTAGTTCTATTGATTAATTATAAAGTTGTTATTGTTTGGCTTCTGCTTTTAAAACCGAAATATTTTAGTCATTATTTAATAAATTCTGGTGACAAGCTTGTTTTAATCATTCATTTGTGTTTGAGCCATAACTGCATAATAGCACTGAGGCTATTATGCAGTAAATGCTGCAACATGCACGACAGTATAGTAACTATGGCAAAGTTATCTCGAAGAAAATTTAAGAATGAAGTGTAAAAAAACAATGCTAGACATGAGTGAATGTCAGTCTTTCACATTGGTATTCATAAGTATAGTACTTTACGTGATGTAACTCTGAGGATTTTTCCCTTTATTTTTTATTAAAATGGAGATGGTCACGAAGACTTCAGTGTTGTACTGTTTATTCTATGAAATAATAATAGATGTTGAAAGGGTTGTATATGACCATGTGGCAGACATTTATATTTAATTATCTGAGCTTCCACCATTGTGATACTGAATATATTAATAACTAAGCATTTGTAAAGAATTTAGTACCAGTTTTTTCCCATGGCTTATGATAAAGAATATTTGTGCTATTTATCCACTTCTCCCCTTTCCCTCCTTGATGGAAGTGGGCAATACTGCCAGTTTCATATGATGTTCCACTTGTTAATTCTGGAATAAAATGCTTTTCTCTTTACAGCCATTTCACTGGAACCAAATGGTTTTCCTGACACCTTTAACTCCCCTTAAACTTTAGAAGCATTGTTGTACATTTCTAATTATTACCTGATTAATTAACCCCACCCCCCCGTCTCCGTGCAGCTAAACATTAAGTGCTGCCCTCTCTCCCTTTGCCTGTGTCATATTCCATCAAAAACTGTTAATTTGTTAAAATTTTCCTTAGCACTGAATATGCTTGCAGAGGCCTGATTTGTCTTGTCCCGCTATTCTACCACAGATTTCCGACAGGTATAATTTATCATATTGCAGTTATTGACATATTTTATACCAATGAGGCCAGAAGTGAAGTAGGTTTTAAAATTCCTGTTTAGTAGAATATTTGAAAAAAAATATTTAATGGATATAACAAATTTTATCTAATGTAATTACTACATCCTTTTTGTTTTAGAAACAATTGTAATAAAAAATAATTGAATATTTATAATTTTATCTTTTGGAATATGTAATATTTGTATTAGGATATTTGTAAAATAACCCTGTGACACTTCTTGAACAAAAAAAAAAATTTATTTAAACATTTATTAATTGCTTTCATAGAACTTCTACTTAAACAAAATAGGTTTTTTAACCCCGGGCATTGGAGAGAGCCGGCACTTGTGTGACTTTAAGGGGTTAGGGCGCCTAGAATGATGTCTTGGCGACTGGAGGGTAGGAGGGGGAGACCCTGGTACTGATATGCTTGATGGGATTTCCTCAGATACAACTGCTCTAAGTTGTGTGAGCATACGCTTTGCATTTTTCAATAATCTGCTGATTTAAATTCAGGATCTTCAATTTCTAGTAGTATCGCAACATTTTCCATTATAATTTTCCCTTGTGCACATTACTCCAGCTTTTTCCTTCACCACCATCATGTAAAAAAGAAAAAAAAGGGTCTAGATAATAGACTTTCAAGGAGGAGAACATTTGTCCTTGTCTCTTGATTATTAAAATTTTGCCCCATCCATCTCTGGCTATTTATCATGGGAAGTACAGTGCCTACATTCTGAAGGAGGGGTGGGAATATTGCAGTTTGGAGGGATGTCTGAGCTGTAGTATCAGTACACCGATTGCAAGACAGTGGTGAAAGTGATTTTTTTTTTTTTGTTTTTGGTCAACCTACCTGTGGGAGACAGCCAGTTAAAAAAAAAAAATACACACCAAGTGCAGGTGACACTGGTGAAGCAAGGAAGAAAATTAAAAGTGTGAAACTATACCTATTTAGAAAAAAAAGAAGGTAACTGAGATGCTGAGTGGTGATGCATGTTTCGTGGAGACTGCACAGGTGTTAGGCATTAGACAATCCAAGATTACACATCAGCATATTAGGGCCACAGCCACCCTCTCCACTCTAGGATGTTAGGCATCGCCTATCTGACTTGAAGGTAAGTAACAAATGTTGTACAGCATGTTAAAATGCACTAAAGTACTCTTCTGTGTAACTAATATAGTACTGTACACACAATCATAGAATTGATGAGGGAAAAAAGGTGAGTGGTGTTGAGGTATATGTGGAGTCAAAAAACGCTATCTATGGAGGCAAAGAAGGGAATGTATGAAAGTATAGTGGTACCAACACTCTTATATGGATGTGAAGCTTGGGTGGTAAATGCAGCAGCGAGGAGACGGTTGGAGGCAGTGGAGATGTCCTGTCTAAGGGCAATGTGTGGTGTAAATATTATGCAGAAAATTCGGAGTGTGGAAATTAGGAGAAGGTGTGGAGTTAATAAAAGCATTAGTCAGAGGGCAGAAGAGGGGTTGTTGTGGTTTGGTCATTTAGAGAGAATGGATCAAAGTAGAATGACATGGAAAGCATATAAAATCTATAGGGGAAGGAAGGAGGGGTAGGGGTTCGTCCTCGAAAGGGTTGGAGAGAGAGGGTAAAGGGGGTTTTGTGGGCGAGGGGCTTGGACTTCCAGCAAGCGTGCGTGAGCGTGTTAGATATGGAGTGAATGGAGACGAATGATACTTGGGCCCTGACAATCTGTTGGAGTGTGAGCAGGGTATTATTTAGTGAAGGGATTCGGGGAAAACCGGTTATTTTCATATAGTCGGACTTGAGTCCTGGAAATGGGAAGTACAATGCCTGCACTTTAAAGGAGGGGTTTGGGATATTGGCAGTTTGGAGGGATATG
This sequence comes from Cherax quadricarinatus, assembly GCF_026875155.1. Taxonomy (NCBI): domain Eukaryota; kingdom Metazoa; phylum Arthropoda; class Malacostraca; order Decapoda; family Parastacidae; genus Cherax; species Cherax quadricarinatus. Next base: position 12,907,388 of record NC_069405.1, read on the forward strand.
TTGTGTATCTTTATACGTATATGCTTCTAAACTGTTGTATTCTGAGCACCTCTGCAAAAACAGTGATAATGTTTGAGTGTGGTGAAAGTGTTAAATGATGATGAAAGCATTTTCTTTTTGGGGATTTTCTTTCTTTTTTGGGTCACCCTGCCTCGGTGGGAGACGGCTGACTTGTTGAAAAAAAAAAAAAACACAATTTACAGATACACTGCAATAAACATTGAAAATAAAGGGGTTGGATGTACAATTTTACCAGTAGATTTTGCTTATGATATAAAATCTATTCAAGGTTTATTGCATTTTACCTTGATGTAGGTTGGGATTGTTAGTGTAGGTGCCAATCTACTGCTTTTATTTTTAAAACGATGATGAGGCATAGTCAGGATATCTCGTGAAAAATGAGATATCTTAACTATGCCTTATCTAAATGGTAATTATTAATTGTTGATGCATCTTATGTGAAGGATGATATCCTACTAGTTTGTCTAGGTACAATTTTGCCAGTGTACTTGGTCTAAATATCTTGGAATCAATGGACTCCATGTAATAACTTGAAAATGCCTCCACTGGTCATCTTCAAAATTTTAGCACTTCTTTGCTCAAGGGAAAGTTCCTGTTATTGGGCTGTATAAGCGCCAATTTTATTAAGCAAATTTTAAAATAGATTTTCTGTCTAAGTAGAGAATGCCCTTGGGAAAGTGGAAAAGAATTCTTCCTCCTTAACCCTTTGACTGTTTCCGACGTATAAATACGTCTTACGAGCCAATGTTTCTGACGTATTTATACGCACAAATTCTAGCGGCTTCAAATCGAGCGCCAAAGGCCTGATAGGCCTACACGGGAGAGAATGGGTCTCAGTGGTCGGTGTGCACCCTGTGAAAAAAATCTGGGACCTAGCGGTGCATTGTGGGAACGCCATGTTGTCAGTCCATTTTCACCATGCCTCTCGGTAAGAAGTTCCTCACTCCTCGCGGATTGGGGGTTTTTGTTCCCAAGTGATAGCTCTAACAGCGATGAAAGTGTCAGTGACAGTGAATTCAAGGGTTTTCAAGTGAGTGTTTACCGAAAAAAGTGCCCAGGATAACGTAAATAGTGACGAAAACCCAGATGACCCACAACCTTCGACCTCTGGTGCTGTGCCGGCTTGTTCACTTTTCACGTTCCCCTGTACCAGGACGAAAGAGGAAAACTATTTGGTCGTGTACAACACCCTGATGATAGCAGTGATAGTGATAGTGATTTCAAAGTCATTGAAAGCATTCTAGTGACAGTGAGAGTGAATATTCCCCAGTGAAGCGCCAGTATGAAACGACGTAGCATGCGGTTCTGGTAGGGGTTTCATATGTTTTCCAAGGGAAGGAGAAACCTGGGAGCACACCCGGGGCCCCAAACACCACGACCTGATAGTGAAGATGACGATATTGTAAGGGTGGGTATGAATGGTGACAGTGAGGGAGGAGGCGTGGTGGTGATAGTGAGGGGTGGCACAGCCCATGTGGCACCATCACCGGGCCACGCTACTAGCCACGCGGCTGACTCAGCAGAACAACCAGCCTCACCCTACCCCACACTGCCACAACCTGCACCACCACAACCTGCACAGCCACAACCACAGCCACAACCAGGGTACAATATCCAGACCCCACCAGCGACCGCATCTGGGATTGGCAGACGGGACGAGTTTTTTTCCCCAGTCCCCATGACTTTGATGAAACACAAAGTGGAATAAAGCCAAATCTTGTCCACTTGGGAACAATGCCAGTGAACTGGACTGCTTTGATTTTATTCCTTCGATGAACCCCTAAATGGACATCATTGTCAGGGAAACCAACACATACTGTGAATACACCATGGCAAATACAATTCTCTCACCAAAATCACGGCTACACAAGTGGAAGGAGACAACTGTGGCAGAGATGTACCTGTTTTTTGCCACAATAATGCTTATGCCACATGTGTATAAGCACACTGTCACCACATACTGGACAACAGATCGCCTGATTTCAACTCCAGGTTTTAGTGACATTATAGGTGTCAATCGTTTCCTGTTTACTGTTGCGTATGTTACACTTTTCAGACAAAACCAGGCCTGACAGAAGCGACAGGTTATATAAGATAAGAAAAGTGTTTATGTACCTGAAACAAAAGTGCTGCATGTATTTTTACCCTTCAGGAAGCTTTTTATTGATGAGTCCTTGATTTTAATTTAAAGGAAGACTCTCCATTCAAGCAATATATACCAAGCAAGAGGAAACGCTTTGGTATAAGCTATTTGTACTGTGTGATTGCAGAAGTGGTCTTGTTTTAGATATTATTGTGTACACTGGGCAGTAATACTTTGAGAGATACCATGAAGTTATTGGTATCTCTGGTGATGTGGTTCGAACAATGATGGAACCATATCTTGGTAAGGGGCATATGTTATTTACTGATAACTGGTACACAAGCCCCTTACTCAGTGATTTCTTGCGAGTGAACTTGACAGACGTGTGTGGCACAGTGCGTGGTAATCGCAAACATATGCCAAGGTTCGACGCTGGCACTCGCAGAGGTGAGGTGCAACCTTGCTGCCCAATGACATCATGGGAATTCGGTGGCATGACAAACGTGATGTCACCCTTGTTGACATCAGTTCACACAAACGAAATGGTACCCCGTGGCAGGGACAACAGAGAGACTAATGAACCCATTCTAAAGCCTGCAGCTGTCATGGACTACAACCTCAAATATGCGCTTAGTGGACAAATGTGACCTGCAGATTGGGTTTGCAGACTGTGTACGCAAGAGTTATAAGTGGTATATCAAACTTTTTTTCCATCTTGTTGATATCTCTATGCTAAATGCTTATAACATATACAAGTTGAAGACCAACAAAACACCAAAAAATGGGGAATTTTGCCTGTCAGTAATCAGACAAATAATTGCAAAGTACAAAGGAGCAACTCCTGCAATAGACCAGCGCCCACAGACGTCATCTCGTTTGAGGCCTGGTGATCACTACCCCCCAAAAACTGCCTCCTACTACTGCCAAGAAAAATGCTCAGAAGAGGTGTTATGTATGTATGCATACCACAAAACGCCCACAAACACGCAGAGACACTCGTTTTATGTGTGAGGAGTGTGAAGTGCCCCTCTGCATATACCCCTGTTTCAAAGAGTTCCACAAGTGCAGCAGTTCTAGGAACGTGGGTTTGTGACTGTACATATGTATATATATTATGGAACACTAAGTAAAAAACTTTTTTTTTGTATTGTTTGTTTTTGTAAACAAAGTGTATACACAAACTAATGGGAAAAAAGTTTGTTCTGTTATTGTTTTGTAAAAAATGGTGTATTTTGAACAATGCCCTTTACTTTGGTTCACGGGGCCACAAAAGTTACCGGGAAAAGAAAAATTTTGAAAAATGCAAAAAACCTTTAATTAGGTAAATAAAAATCCCGGGGTGGGGGGGCAGTCGCCGCTCTTCCCGTACGCACGTCAATTTCTGCAAACTTTGCGGCTCATATCTGGGTAAGTACTGAGGGCAAAAATTTTTTTTTAGGTTTTAAAACACTAGTAAAAATTTTCCAACTTTTTTCAAAAAAAAAAATAATTTTTTTTTTTTTTCAATATTTGGCGAATAGAATGACATTTTTTCAGAGGGGGCCTGAAACAGTAAAAGGGGTTTAAGCTGTGCGTGTTGTAAGAGCAACTAAAAGTTGAAGAAAGGAGCTACAACCCCTTCTCAGTATATACAGGGAACCTATTAAAGTTTGATCTGTTCCGGGGCCCTTCTCGTATCCTGATTGCTTGTATCCCGAGTCAACTTTCTCATTTAAAAACAAATTTGAAATGCCATTAATCCTTTCCAGAAAAAATTCCTGCTCATTTTGTCACATAAAAGAGGTAAATACGAGCTTGTGTGATTAACTGCAAGACTTTACTGACTTGATGAATGACTTGACGACCAACTGAATAATTGTGATTGGTTAATTTTTTCATGAGGGGGGCCCCCTGAAAGATGTCTAAGCAGCTGATGCCTTACCATCAGGGTTGTAAAATTGACTGCAAGGTAAAAAAAAAGAAACCCCAATACAAAATTTTTAGCATACTCCAATAAACCATCGACTTCAGTACCAGAACCTCTCCATCCACCCTCAGCCCGTAGGGCAACAGCATAACATTTTCTTCACAATCAACAAAAACCCCCACCCACAAATTTTAAAGGTAAAAAAACTTTTTTTTCTGTTGCATTAGTCTTAGCATAAAAAACAACAAATAATCATGACAGTGAAAAATTATTATTCCTTTTAGTTTTTTAAAGATTGGAGGTCTAAAAAAAAATTGAGGGGAAAGCTTGCATCCTGAAATTTTTCTCGTTCCCGAAAAAAAAAATGACTGAGCAATGCTCATACCTGAAAAACTTGTTGGTGAGGCACTCATAAGCCTAGGTTCCACTGTATTAATTTAAAAAAAAAAATTTTCTTTTTGGGCCACCTTTCCTTGGTGGGATGCAGCCAATTTGATGCAAAAAAAGTAGAATGCCTCTTCTGACAAGCTTTAAACCTTTAGCACTGTTGTATCTTATTTAGAGGAAAATTTGAACTGATACTGGGCTCTGTAGCTTCAGATTTGCCAATTTATTAACAGTTAATACTCTTCTAGGACTTGGATTCCAATCAATAACTGGAAAATGCTGCTTCTGGTTGGCTTGCAATTTTCACTGTTATTTATCTTAATTAAAATTTATTTTTAGTGTGCTTTATTGCCTCCAGTTTGCTATTTTAGTAATATGGTTTAAGTTATGCTCTTCTGGACCATTAAGAAATTAGGCTATCATGCTGAAAGATTTAATAAATTTAAAACATTAAAAATCTTTACCATGTAAATTTTTACTCCATTTCTGTTAGCCAATTAGGAGATAATTTTATCTAAAACATACAAGAAATTAAGCTATATGACTAGTTAGCACATGTTTTTTGAGTGAAATAATGAGCAAATATTAAGCTGAATTTGAAGTATTTAGATAATGCTATGGTGTACTATGGTGTTTAATGGAGGATAATTTGAATTCATTTAGATTAGTCTCCCGGTTTCCATGATTAAAACAAGAAAATTTCTCCTTTCCCCACCGTGAAAAAGTAATTGTCATGTACTATGTACTATTATTAGTATTTGAGAGGAAGTAGAATGATTTAGAAGTGGTGGAGGTAGGCTCCATATGTAGTATTAAGAATAGACACAATAGAGGCCAAGAGGCTAGGAGAGTGTAAATCTCCTAAGCGGCAAGTTGAGGGGCAGGGCCAGGAGCTAGGACTAGACGTTTGCAATCACATATACATAGGTTATTTACTTTTTTTATTAACACATTGGCCATTTCTCAGCAAGGTAGGGTGGCCTGAAAAACAAAAACTTTCACTTCATTCACTCCATCACTGTTTTGCCAGAGGCACACTTACACTAGTTATAAAACTGCAACATTAACACCCCCCCTTCAGAGTGCAGGCACTGTACTTCCCATCTCCAGGACTCAAGTCTTGCCTGCCGTTTTCCCTGAATCCCTTCATAAATGTTATCTTGCTCACACTCCAACAGCACTTAAGTCCTAAAAACCATTTGTCTCCATTCACTACTATCTAACATGCTACGCATACTTTTGGAAGTTCAAGCCCCTCTCGCACAAAACCTCCTTTACCCCCTCCCTCTAACCTTTCCTAGGCCAACCCCTAACCCACCTTCCCTCCACTACAGATTTATACACTGTCATTCTATTTTGTTCCACATCTCTGCATGTCCGAACCACTTCAACAACCCCTCCTTAGCCCTCTGGATAATAGTTTTGGTAATCCCACACTTCCTTCAAATTTCCAAGCTACGAATTCTCTGCATTATATTCACACCACACATTGCCCTCAGACATGACATCTCCACTGCCTCCAGCCTTCTTGTTACAACATTCACCACCCATGCTTCACACCCAATATAAGAGCATTGGTATAACTATGCTCTTATACATTCCCCTCTTTGCTTCCATGGACAAAGTTCTTTGTCTCCACAGACTCCTCAGCATACCACTCGCCTTTTTCCCCTTGTCAATTCTTTGATTCACCCCATCTTTCATAGACCCATTTGCTGACACATCCACTCCTAAATATCTGAATACATTCACCTCCTCCATGCTCTCTCCCTCCAATCTGATGTCCAATCTTTCGTTACCTAATTTTTTTGTTGTACTCATCACTTGACTCTTTCCTATATTCACTTTTAACCCTTTCAGGGTCCCCAGGCCCTCTCCCACTTGTTCTCAGGGTCGCCCAAATTTCAAAAAAAAAAAAAAAAAAAAAAATTCTTGTGAAAAGATAGAGAATAATTTCCCGATCATAATGACACCAAAAGTATGAAATTTGATGGAAAACCTAGGGAATTATGCTCTTGCGAAGTTAGTTGTCTCGACAATGTTTATGCGTCGGCGATTTTGCCCACTTTGAGCCTTATTTTCGGGCAATTCCAGTATACTATTCGACAAAAATCATAACTATTTTGCTAGAACTCCATTTTTTTCTATCGAATGAGTACAAGAAACCACTCGTTTACCGATTTCAACTATCCAATACAGTGGTCAGAATTTAGCAATTTTGCCAATTTCACACAAATTTCAAAAGATGCCAATTTCCAAATAGGGTCCAGAATAAACAAGAAAGTCATTCCTGGAACTAAAATAACATTTCCTCTGTTCATTAGTCATGTCCCCACGCCCCTCTTACATTCTTTTGCTTTCCACTTTGAATTTTTATTCTCACAAAAAAATAGAAGATTTACTGTTATGCAGACTACTGCATTAGTGTGGAAATGGTATAAATAATATCGGCGCACTTGTGAAAGAATATTAGACTCGCCAGTTGACATGTATTGGACGCTTAGCATTTGTTTACTTTTGAACTTTGGTAAAAATCGAACATTTCTGCTACTTTGAGCTCAATTTCAAGGTACTTTTCATTGTAAAACCAGTCAAAATCATCTCAATTTCTGTAATATGTCTTCCATTCTATAAAATGAGACCAAGAAAACTAGAATACAACAATAAATACCATACGAAAATACAGTGCAAATTCGCTGTTTTAATCCAAAAACACTGTCAGTTTTTTTTTTTCTCATTACGCACTGTGTGCTGCAGGATTTCTTTTATACTGCGCACACTGACCACATAGACCCATTTTTTCATATGTAGGCCTACCAGCTTTCTCTCACTAGATTTGAGGGCGCTAGAATTTAGGCGTACTAGTACGTCAAAAACCCTGGTGCGTAAGCTGTAGTAGAACGTCCGAAACCCTGAAAGGGTTAATTTTCTTCTTCTACATACCCTGCCAAACTCGTCCACCAACCTCTGCGACTTCTCTTCAGAATCTTCCATAGGCGAGTACATAATGCTTAGGTGTGCACAAACTTTTTTTTTTTCTGCACTAGAATTTTCTGAGTGCCATGTGCCAGCAGGTGAAAGTGGGATATGAGGAAACTAGGAAAGAGGCGGCTTCTCAACATTGCAGCCCAGTCTCTGGACCTGTTACGTGCCTTGAATCTTTTGACTACCACTCACAAGATGAGTATGATGTGCATAATAGATATTAAACTAACTTCTGAGGAAGGAGAACAAGAGGATTTACAGCAGTCCTCATGTGAGCAAGGTTAATGGCCAAAAAAAAAAAAAAAAAAAAAAAAAAAAAATGCTGATGAATGTTGGTAAGGAGGATGGAGCTGGAAACTGCTAACACCCTTTTGCTCCAGTAGGAGCGTAGGAAAACCACTGTAGTAACTAGTGAGGATGATAAGGAATGGTAGGTAAGCCAAGTCTTGTTGGAATGAGACTGGTGAGATGTATGAATGGTGCAGTCTGTGACAGGGACTGGAAGACTAGGATGAGAATATCTCGCTGGCACTGCAATGAAGCATTCTGTAATAATAATAATTACACTGCCTTCTCGCCTATCAATACCTTCACTTTACCCTTAGCATGCCTTGCCCTCCTTGTTAGGAAGTATTTCTTCAGCCACAGAGTAGTCAGGAGGTGGAATAGTTTGGGAAGCGATGTAATGGAGGCGGGATCCATACATACCTTTAAGCAGAGGTATGATAAAGCTCACGGTTCAGGGAGTGTGACCTAGTAGCCACCAGTGAAGAGGCGGGGCCAGGAGCTTGGACTCGACCCCTGCAACCTCAACTAGGTGAGTACAACTAGGCGAGTACATGTTTTGCCAATTGTGATGTATAACCATTGTGAATTTTGCACTTGTGAATTCATTACCCTCTATAGGTGCATTGATGCCTATGAGGGGCTCTTGATCCAAGGCCTCTTTAAGGGGGGCTCCTTGGCATGGTGAAGAGGCTCTTAGTCTGAGGAATTAGACCTATCGGTCTCCTTCCTCAGACCGAACCTAATTACCCCCCAATCCCCCCTTCCCTATCCCATCCTCCCCTTTTTCCTTTCCTCCTCCTCCTCCCCACCCCTCCCCTTTTGCCCTTCCTCTTTTTGGCCTTTGGGATTTTTCCCACAGGCGCGCTAGTTCCTAGGTAGGGGAAAGGGTACCGGGGTCCATCCCATTCCATTGAGGTTCTTGGCGGTGGCGTAGTTTGCCGTGGAATCTGGATCGCCTGGGGATGTCCCGATCCCTCTCCTGTATCCCGGAGGGTGGCTGTGGGTGTCTTTCGGGCGACGGGTGTATCTCTGGAAGCCACCTTTCAGATTCCGGGGGTGGTGGCCGAAGGAGGTATGCTTTGTGGTGGATATCCGGCTGCCCTCTTTTGTCCACCGAGGTAGCTCGGCAGATGTGAGGTTGCTATCCCAGATTGCTGGTTTACTGGCATGAAGGGTAGGGTATGGCACGGGTTCCATGCTGCATCTGCGCTACTTGCAGTGCTGAGGTCCTCTTGGGCGTGGAGGGAGATTTCTGGCCCTTTAATTCCTCCTAGGAACTATCCCTCCCCAGTCTCCCCTTTTTTTATTCTTTTTTTATTTTTATTTTCTTTTCTTTCTTTTTTTTTCTTAAAAACAAAAAGAAAGAAGTAACCTAACCATGGAGTCCCCAATCCATGACCCTGCTACCCCCGGGCCCCTTATTGTTACCGCACCCCGTTCTGACCTCGCCTCATCTTTTGGCCACTCTTCGGACACTCCTAAGGCCCCTGTACCTCTTACTGGTGCTGTTTAGTCACCCGCTTCAGGTGCCAGGGTTTCGACTGACTCCTTCGATTTGTCTGACCTCTGCTCTCCTTTGACTATGCTTCCGGCCTCTCCCTCTACAGTGTGGTGATTTTCGAATCGTCAGCCCGCCCCACGTCGGACCAACTCTGGCCCCACTTCTAAACGGCAACGACAATCTCCTGATGATGTTATTTCATTACCTTCCCATTCTACTCGGAAAAGACCAACACGTCATGCACTCCCTCTCCACACTCAGTTTCAGACCACACAATGGACTAAATTCTTTACTTTAAGGCTGACTTCTTCTGCCTATCTTTCCGACCATAGTATTGGCAAAGTGCTCCTACGCCATGTTGGTAGAGATATTTCCTTTCATGCTCTTAAGAGTGGTATGCGCATCATCACAGTCCAGAATTCTAACCAAGCTCATGATCTTTCTCTTCTTTCACATATCCATACTATTCCTATCACTATCGAAAAACATCATTCCCTCAATTCTTGTAGTGGTACTGTTATTCTGCCCCATACCATAGTCCAACAGAATTTCCAGACATGTGGCAATGACATTCTCTTGGAACTCCAAGATCTCCCAATTCTCAAGGTAGACACTTATGTTCTTCCTGCCCGTGGGCAGAGATGATACCCTTGCAATGTGGATTGTTTAAATTTTGACAGCTGTGAACTCCCATCCTCTGTTTATGTAGCAGGGCGTGTAATCAGTCCATCACCCTTCGTCTTCAAGTATCTTCTGCTTCTATCAACTTTTATGTACTCGACTGAAGAAGCCTACTGTGTAGGCGAAACGTCTCGAAATAAAGATACCTAACTGTTGCATATGTGTCTTACCTAACAACCTGTCGGTATTTTATACCATTTTAATGTTCATGTAGCAGGGCATAGGTTACAAGTTCGAAAGGTGATCCCTACACCGCAACAGTGTAGAAATTGCTGGCGATTTGGCCACCCAGCAAAATGTTGCAGATCTATAGCCAGTCCCATAGTCACTCCTTGTATCTAATTCTTTTGCTGTCCTGGGCTCAGACGTCCCTACTTCAACACCTCAGTCTGTTCTCACTGTGTGTTCTCCCTCACAAACCCCAGTATCGACAAGACCTCGTACTCCTCCTCCTCCCAATCGTCCCTCTACTTCTCAGAAGTCCAAAAAATCTCCTTTAACCCCTCCTTCCCTTCATCCACCTCTACATTTTGCCTTCCCGACTCTGTACCTGGGTCTTCCCCTTTCACTGGCTCTGTTACAAGTGTGGAGGTTCATCCTCCTCCTCGTACTGTGCCTTCCTACCCTGTCCCCTCCCAAGTTTCTTCCTCTTCTGCCACCTCCCAGGTTTCTGCCTCTTCTGTCCCCTCCCACACTTCTCCAGTTCCCTCCACCCTTTCCCCCCCCCATACCTTGGTACAGTCCATTACAGTTCCAAAATTACTCATACTCCTCCTTTCATCTCCAATATTGTCTCCCATATGACATCTCTGAACTCCAAAACACTTGAAGCAATCTCTGAATATATTGCAGAAACCAAACCATCAATGGACACTGATCCACCCTCTGTTCCTTCTCTTTCCTCTTCTCCATCTGGGCAACTCCTTTCTTCACAGCGCACCGTTCCTTCGCTGCTTGAACGTTTTCCGCTGCCACTGCATGTGGACTTTTCTAACCCCTCTAGTCCGTAAGTACCCTTACCTGCGGATTTCTAGTATCTTTATCATTGCCAATCATGGCCTATTTACAGTGGAATATACGCGGCCTCAGGGGTAATCGGGGTGAGCTTCAGACGTTGCTTTCCCAATTTTCCCCTGTTGGTGTTTGGTTACAAGAAGCAAATTAACACTCTGCTGTTATCTATCCCATCTCAGGCTATAATTTATTGTATTCTTCGGATCCTTTTCCTGATGGGACCTTTAACGAAAGTGCCCTTCTTCTATGCACTGATATTCCGTACCATCAGCTATTTGTTCATACTTCGCTGCATTACACAGCAGCCCGTATCCACCTGCATAGGTGGTATACACTGTTCTTTGTATCTCTCTCCTTCTCAAGCATTATCTATTCCAGATATTGCCTTTCTTGTTTCGTCATTACTGCCACCACTTCTGTTACTTGGTGATTTTAAGGCCCATCATTTCCTCTGGGGGGATCTCAATGTGATTCCCGTGGCATTCAGCTAGAGGCATTTCTTGCTTCCCACCCCATCCATGTTTTAAATACAGGTACTCGCACCCATTTTGACCCTCGTACTCATACACACTCTTGCATCGATCTCTGTCTGCTCTTCCTCTGCCGCACTAGACTTCACCTGGTCTGTTCTCCCGGATTTACATGACAGCGATCATTTTCCAATCATTCTTACTTCCCCTTCATATTCACCACCTCTTCATAATCCACGCTGGCAATTTGATCGGGCAAATTGGGACCTTTACTCACAACTAACTGTTTTTAGTGAGGTTCCTTCTTCGTCCTCCATTGATGAGCTTTTACACCTCTTCTCGTCCTCAGTTTTAACCGCAGCTTCTCATTCTATACCCCAAACCTCGGGCAGGCATTCTCAGAAATGCGTGCCTTGGTGGTCTCCTGCATGTGCTCGTGCAGTACGTTTGAAATGCGCTGCGTGGGGCAGGTACTGGTATAATAAAACCACTGAGAGACTTCTTGATTTTAAGCAGAAGTGTTCGATCGCTCGCCGTGTCATCCGTGATGCTAAACGCACTTGCTGGCGAGATTGTCTCCACCATCGCCTCTGCTTCCTCTGAGTGCAGTCTGGAAAAAAGTATGGAAATTGAGTGGTAAATATTCTCCTGACTCGGCTCCTGTTCTGCAGGTTGCCGGTATTGATATAGCAAACCCTCTAGATGTTGCCATTGAAACTGGCAATCATCTGGTCCGTATTTCTCTGGGGCTCCATCTCTGCCCCTTGTTTCTTTCCTCTAAGTCTGCCAGAGAGTTAGCACCCTTAGACTTTTCTTCTCTCAGAGAAGAACAGTATAATGTGCCTTTTACACTTCAGGAACTGGAGGCATCACTCTCAGCTTGCTGATCATCGACAGCTGGGTCCGACGACATTCATATTCGTATGTTACAACATTTACATCAGTCAGCCCTTGCAGTCCTCTTATGCCTTTTCAATCTTATTTGGTCACAAGGAGTTCTTCCATAGCTGTGGAAATCTGCCATTGTTTTCCCTTTCCGCAAACCGGGTACTACGGGACATGAAGCCTCCCACTATCGTCCCATCGCTCTTACCAGTGCAGTTTGCAAAGTGATGGAACGTCTGTTAAATAGACGTTTAATGTGGTATTTAGAGACACACAAGTCTCCACTCGTCAATATGGCTTTCGTAAGGGACGTTCTACCATAGACCCCTTACTACGTTTGGATACGTATGTTCGTAATGCCTTTGCGAATAACCACTCAGTTATTGCCATATTTTTTGACCTTGAGAAGGCATATGATACAACTTGGAGGTATAATATTTTGGCCCAAGCCTACTCCTTAGGCCTCCGAGGCAATCTACCATCTTTCCTTAAGAACTTTTTAACTGACAGACATTTCCGTGCTCGAGTCAATAATGTGCTCTCCCCGGACTTTGCCCAAGCTGAAGGTGACCCTCGGGATGTGTTCTGAGCACAACACTTTTTCTCCTTGCTATAAATGATTTGGCCTCTGTTCTTCCATCCAATATTTGGTCATCACTCTATGTAGATGACTTTGCTATTGCTTGTGCAGGCGCTGACTGTCGCCTCATTATAGTTTCTCTCCAACATGTGGTGGACTGTGTTTCCAATTGGGCCACCACACATGGGTTTAAATTTTCCAGTACCAAAACTCTCCAAATTACTTTCACTAGACGCTCTGTCATCTCCGATCATCCTTTGTACCTCTATGGCTCCTGTATCCCTGAACGTGATAGTCAGGTTTCTAGGCCTCCTGTTTGATTGTAGGTTATCCTGGAAACCCCACATTACCTCTCTAAAGGCAACTTGTCACAGCCGGCTGAACCTTCTTAAGACCCTTGCTCATCTTTCATGGGGAGCTGATCGTCGAACTCTCCTTCGCCTACATTCAGCCCTCATTTAATGAAACTCGATTATGGTGACCAGATCTATTCAGCGGCCTCTCTAGCCTTAACCCCATCCATCACCAAGGATTACGTTTATGCCTTGATGCTTTTCGCTCTTTCCCTGTTGAGAGCCTCTATGCAGAAGCGAATGTTCCATCCTTGTCTGATCGCCGTGATGCCCATTGCCTTCGCTACTATGTGCACTCTCACGATCTCCACAATCCTTCCGTTTATAGAATGGTCACTGATATAAGTAGACATTCTTTATTTGTTCGCCGCCCCTGTTTGCTCCATCCCATCTCTCTTTGCCTACATTCTCTCTTGTCTTCCCTTCAGTTACCGCTTTTATATGTTCATGTAGCATCTCACTTTTCCCTACCCCTCTGGGAAGTTCCAGCTGTTCAGGTCTGTTCTTCCTCACTCCCTTGCTCGAAAGCCCAACTGCCTACGGTAGCTTCCCGCTCTCTTTTTCTTGACCACTTTCACTCCTTCTCATGCCATCACCGTTTACACAGATGGCTCTAAGTCTTCTGATGGCATCTGATTTGCAGCAGTGTTTCCGGACAGCGTCGTGCGAGGGCATTTACTATCTTCGGCTAGCATTTTTACTGCTGAATTGTATGCCATTCTTGCAGCACTTCTTCATATTGCATCTATGCCTGTGTCATCATTTGTGGTTGTCTCAGACTCCCTTAGTGCTCTACAGGCTATACAAAAATTTGATACACCTCACCCCCTAGTTCTCCGTATCCAACTTTGGCTACACCGCATCTCTACCAAGCATAAAGATATTGTTTTTTGTTGGGTCCATGGTCATGTTGATGTACAGGGCAATGAACAGGCAGACACTGATGTGCGGTCAGCAGTACATGACCTTCCAGTTTCATATAGAGGTGTTCCATTTACGGACTATTTTACTGTAATAGCTACCCACCTTCACACCCGTTGGCAACAACGTTGGTCTAATCTGCTCGGTAACAAACTTCAGTCTATTAAACCGAGTATAGGTTACTGGCTGTCGTCTTGTCATCAGTGTCGAGGTTGGGAGACTACTCTCTCCCGTCTTCGCATTGGCCACACTCGTCTTACTCATGGGTATCTCGTGGAGAGGCATGCTGTTCCTCTGTGAGAAGTGTCAGGTTCCAGTATCGGTTAGCCACATTCTGTTAGACTGCCCTCTCTATCAACGAACACACAGAATTTATCTCCAACGTCGTTTCCGCTCTACTACTCTCTCTCTACCTTCCCTTCTTGCTGATGGACCCTCCTTTAATCCTGACTCTCTCATTGACTTCTTGACAACGACTGATTTACTCCACAAACTCTGATGATGATACCTTTTGCACTCCCCACAGCACTTTCTACCTCAATCTCTTGCTGCCCTCTACCCTTTCACCATCCACTGCCCTGCTGTTCTCTGTAACCTACTAATCATCCCTCTCCCTTTTGCCACCTGATACCCTCGCTTCCTTCCTGCCCTGCAGCGCTGTATAGCCCTTGTGGTTTAGTGCTTCTTTTTGATTATGTATAATAATAATATGAATAACATCGATTGGCAAAATGAGCTCGAAACATATACAGATATGATCTCATGGATAGGCGCCATGCTCCTCTCTGGGAGAATTGTCAGGTTCCATTATCGGTCAGCCACATTCTGTTGGACTGCCCACTTTATCAACGAGCACGCAGAATATACCTCCAACGTCGTCTTCGCTCCGCTGCTCTCTCTTTACCTTCCCTTCTCGCTGATGGACCCACCTTTCATCCAGACTCTCTCATTGACTTTTTGACAACAACTGACTTACTTCACAAGCTCTGATGATACCTTCAGCCCTTTCTACCTCAATCTCTTGCTGCCCTCTACCCCTGTACGTATTATTCCCTGCCCCGCTGTTTTCTGTAACCTACTGATCATCCCTCCTCCCTTCTGTTGCCCAATACCCTCGCTTCCTTCCCTACCCTGCAGCGCTGTATAGCCCTTGTGGCTTAGCGCTTCTTTTTGATTATAATAATAATATACAGATATGAATGAATGTATAAATAATTTTCTAAAAAAAGCCCATTGCCTCTACAACAAACATTGCCCCAAGAAAACTAAACAGATGACAGCAAAGAGACCGAATAGTCCCTGGCTAACACCCAGTATCCTCAAATCCATTAACACAGCACAAATATGAAAAACAGTATAGAATGGGTCAAATAACTGGAGAACACTCTTCTTTTTGTTATAATAATCTGAGAGAGTTAGAGCAAAGGAAGGGGTAGCAGTAATGTTGAATGATCAGTTATGGAAGGAGAAAAGAGAATATGAATGTGTAAATTCAAGAATTATGTGGATTAAACCTCTTCAACAGGGGCTCCTTGGCGTGGTGAAGAGGCTCTTGGTCTGAGGAATTAGACCTGTCGGTCTACTTCCTCAGACCGAACCTAATTACCCCCCAATCCCCTGTTCCCTATCCCATCCTCCCCTTTTTCCTTTCCTCCTCCTCCTCCCCACCCCTCCCTTTTGCCCTTCCTTTTTGGCCTTTTTTTTTTTTTTTTTTTTCCACAGGCACGCTAGTTCCTAGGTAGGGGAAAGGGTACCGGGGTCCATCCCATTCCGTTGAGGTTCTTGGCGGTGGCGTAGTTTGCCATGGAATCTGGATTGCCTGGGGATGTCCAAATCCCTCTCTGGTAACCCGGAGGTGGTTTTGGTGTCCTTGGGCGATGGGTGTATCTCTGGAAGCCCTTTCGGATTCCGGGGGTGGTGGCCGAAGGAGGTAGCTTTTGTGGCGGATTTCCGGCCGCCCTCTCTTTTGCCCACCAAGGTAGCTCAGCAGATGTGAGGTTGCTATCCCGGATTGCCGGTTTACTGGCATGAGGGGTAGGGTATGGCACGGGTTCCAGCGCATCTGCGCTACTTGCGGTGCGGAGGTCCTCTTTGGCGAGGAGGGAGATTTCTGGCCCTTTCATTCCCCTAGGAACTATCCCCCCCCGGGTCCCCCCTTTTTTTATTCTTTTTTTTTAATTTTTTTTTTCCCTTTTCTTTCTTTTTTTCCTTAAAAACAAAAAGAAAAAAAGAACCAAACCATGGCAGCCCTAGTCCATGAACCTGCTACCCCCGGGCCCCTTCTTGATATCGCACCCTGTTTCTGACCCCACCTCGTCTTTGGACCACTCTTCGACACTCCTCATGCCCTGTACCTTTTTGCGGTGCTGTTTCCTCACCCCGCTTCAGGTACTGAGGCCTCGACGACTCCTTCGATTTAATCTGACCTTCGCTCTCCTCTGACTATGCTTCCGGCCTCTCCCTCTACGGTGGGGCAATTTTCGAATCGCCGGCCTGTTCCACGTCTGACCAACCCCTGGTCCCACGCCTAAACGACAACGACAATTACCTGCTGATGATACTTCTCCACCTTCTCGTTCTTCTCAGAAAAGATCGACACGTCCTTCACTACCTATCCACGCTCAGTTTGACTCCCACAATGGACTAAGTTCTTCACTTTACACCGACTTCCTCTACTGCCTATCTTTCTGACCACAGTATTGGCAAGGCACTCCTATGCCATTTTTGGTAAAGATATTTCTTTTCATGCTCTTAAGAGGGGTTACGCGCATCGTAAACCGTACAAATGCTACCCAGGCTCATGAGTTTTTCTCGTCTTCCCATATCGATACTGTTCCTGTAACTATTGAAAAGCATCATTCCCTCAATTCTTGTAGTGGTACCATCATTCTGCCCCCATACCATAGTTCAACAAATTTCCAGACATTGGAAACTGACATTCTTGAACAGCTGGAACCCAAGATCTCCCAATCCTAAAGGTAACACTTACATTCTTCCTGCCCACGGGCGGAGACGATACCCTAGCAATGTGGCTTTTTTAACTTTGACAGCCGTGAACTCCCATCCTCAGTTTATGTAGCAGGACATTGGTTACAAGTTCGAAGGTGATCCCTACACCGCAACAGTGTAGAAATTGCGGGCGATTTGGCCATCCAGCGAAATTTTGCAGACTATCGCCGAATGCCCAGTCTGTGGTGCCGATACCATTCTAATACATCTTCAATCGACCTCCCTCTTGCCTTAATTGCCCATGAGGCTCACCCTTCGTACTCTCCCGTTGTCAAGCCCCTACTTAAACGAGCGGGAAACCATTACCTCAAAGAGGCAGAAGGTCTCCCTTATGCCATGGTAGTTTCTCATCTCCGCCTCCAAGGGAGACTACCTCATGTTTCTTATTCCCTGTTTCAAAACATCCCCCCACTTCTGGTATCCCATCTTCTGCAAACCCCCCTCTGTGGTTACCTCTCCCCTAGTCCCCTCCTGTACTAATTCTTTTGCTGTCCTCGGCTCAGACATCCCTACTTCAACGTCCTCAGTCTGATCTTGCTTCTTCGTGTTCTCTCTCACAAGCCTCAGTAGCGAAGAGATCTCGTATGACACCTCCTCCCAATCGTCCCTCTACTTCTCAAAAGTCAAAAAAAAAAGGGCCGTTAACACCTCCTACCCATCTTCCACCTCCTCATTTTCCCTTCCCTGTCTCTGTACCTGGTTCTCCCTCTCTCACTGGCTCTGTTACAATGTAGAGGTTCACCCTCTTCCTCGTACTGTACCTTCCTACCCTGTTCCCTCCCAAGTTTTCTCCTCTTCGCCACCTCCCAGGTTTCTGCCTCTTCTGTCCCCTTCCACGCTTCTCCAGTTCCCTCCACCCTTCCGCGTCCCCCTACCTGGTAAAAGTCCATTACAGTTCCAATCTTTACTCATCCTCCCCCCACCATTTCCAATATTTTCTCCCATACGACGTCTCTGAATTCTGAAACACTTGAAGCAATCTCTGAATATATTGCAGAGACCAAACCATCAATGGACACTGATCCACCCCTCCGCTCCTTCTCTCTCCTCTACTCCATCTGCGCCCAAATCCTTTCTTCACAGCGCACCGTTCCTTCGCTGCTTGAACGTTTTCCACTGCCCCCCGCATTGGACTTTTCCCAACCCCTCTAGTCCGTAGGAACCCTTACCTGCGGATTTCAGGTATCTTTATCATTGCCAAACATGGCCTATTTACAGTGGAATATACCGGCCTCAGGGTAATCGGGGCGAGCTTCAGATGTTACTCTCCCATTTTCCCCTTGGTGTTTGCTTACAGGAACCAAAATTACACTCTGCTGTTATCTCTCCCATCTCAGGCTATAATTTGTTGTATTCTTCAGATCCTTTTCCTGATGGGACCTTTTAAAGAAAGTGCCCTTCTTCTACGCACTGGGTATTCCGTACCATCACTATTTGTTCATACTTCTCTGCATTACACAGCAGCCCTATCCACTTGCATAGGTGGTATACGCTCTGTTCTTTATATCTCTCCTCCTTCTCGGGCATTATCTATTCCGGATATTGCTTTTCTTGTTTCGTCATTACCACCACCGATTCTGTTACTTGGTGATTTTAATGCCCACCATTTCCTCTGGGGGAGGTCTCACTGTGATTCCCGTGGCAGTCAGTTAGAGGCTTTTCTTGCCACCCACCCCCTCTGTTTTAAATACAGGTACTCGCACCCTTTTGACCTCCCACTCGCACTCTCTCTTGCATCGATCTCTCAGTCTGCTCTTCCTCCGCCACATTAGACTTCACTTGGTCTGTTCTTCCGAACTTACATGACAGCGATCATTTCCCAATCATTCTTACTTCCCCTTCATTATTCACCACCTCTTCGCATCCCCACGCTGGCAATTTGATCAGGCAAATTGGAACCTTACGCACACCCTAACTGTTTTAGAGGGGTTCCTTCTTCGTCCTCCATCGATGAGTTTTTAAACACCTCTTCTCGCCTCCGTTTTAAACCCAGCTTCTCATTCTAAAACCCCAAACTTCGGGCAGGCATCTCAGAAATGCGTGCCTTGGTGGTCTCCTGCTTGTTTTTCGTGCAGTACGTTTGAAACGCTCTGCAGGGGGCAGGTACCGGAACAATAGAACCACAGAGAGACTTCTTGAATTTAAGCAGAAGCGTCGATCACTTCGCCGTGCATCCGTGACGCAAAAAACGCACTTGCTGGCGAGTTTAAATGTCTCCACCATCACTCTGCTTCCTCTACGAGTGCAGTCTGGAAAAAAAGTACGAAAACTGAGTGGTAAATATTCTCCTGACCCGGCTCCTGTTCTGGGGGTTTTGCTGGTGTTTATATAGCAAACCCACTAAAATGTTGCCAATGAAATTGGCAATCATCTGGTCCGAAATTTCTCAGGGACTCCATCTATCCCCTCATTTCTTTCCTCAAAGTCTGCCAGAGAGTTAGCACCCTTGGACTTTTCTTCTCTCAGAGAAGAACAGTATAATGTGCCTTTTACACTTCAAGAACTGGGGCAAAACTCTCAGCTTGCCGATCATCGGCAGCTGGGCCTGACGACATTCATATTCGTATGCTACAACATTTTCATCATCAGCCCTTGCAGTCCTATTACGCCTTTACAATCTTATTTGGTCACAAGAGTTCTTCCACAGCTGTGGAAATCCGCCATTGTTCTCCCCCTTTTCCGCAAACCAGGCACTACGGGACATGAAACCTCCCACTATCGTCCCCTTGCCCTTACCATGCAGTTTGCAAGTGATGGAACGCCTATAAATAGACGTTTAGTGTGGTATTTTGAGACGCACCACAGTCTTCTCCACTCGCAATATGGCTTTCGTAAGGGACGTTCTACCATAGACCCCTTACTACGCTTGGATACGTATGTTCATAATGCGTTTGCGAATAACCAAATCAGTTAATGCCATATTTTTTTACCTTGAGAAGGGATATGACACAACTTGGAGGTATAATATTTTAGGCCCAAGCATACCCTTAGGCCTTCGAGGGAGTCTACCATCCTTTTCCTTAAAACTTTTTAACTGACAGGCATTTCCGTGTTCGGGTTAATGTGCTCTCCCCGACTTTATCCAAGCTGAAGGTGTCCCCCAGGGATGTGTTCTGAGCACAACATTTTTTTCTCCTTGCTATTAATGATTTGGCCTCTAGTCTTCCATCAAAATTTTGGTCATCAGTCTATGTTGATGACTTCGCTATTGCCTGTGCAGGCGCTTACTGCCCACCTTATTACATTTCTCCCAGCATGCAGTCGACCTGTTTCCAATTGGGCCACCACACGTGGGTTTAAATTTCCAGCACAAAACCCACCAATTTACTTTCACTAACGCTCGGGTCATCTCCGATCACCCTTTGTACCTCTATGGCTCCCGTATCCCTGAACGTGATACAGTCAATTTCTGGGCCTCCTCTTTGATCGTAGGTTTTTCCTGGAAACCTCACATTACCTCTCTGAAGGCAACTTGCCACAGCCGGCTGAACCTCCTTAAAACCCTTTCTCATCTTTCATGGGGGGCTGATCGTCGAACCCTCCTTCGCCTACATTCCACCCTTATCTTAAACAAAAATTGATTATGGGGGACCAGAAACTATTCAGCGGCATCTCCTGCAAATCTCTCTAGCCTTAAAACCCCATTCAAACACCAAGGATTACGTTATGCCTTGGTGCTTTTTCGCTCTTCCCCTGTCGAGAGCTTCTATGCAGAAGCGAACGTTCCATCCTTATCCGATCGCCGTGATGCCCCCTTGCCTTCGCTACTATGTACGCTCTCATGATCTCCGCAATCCTTCCATTTATAGAATGGTCACTGATATTAGTAACATTCTTTATTTGTTCGCCGCCCCTGTTTACTCCGTCCCTTCTCTCTTCACCTTCATTCGCTCTTGTCTTCTCCTTCAATTACCACCTTTCCATGTACATGTAGCATCTCACTTTCCCTACCCCCCCTGGGGAAATTCGAGCTGTTCGAGTCTGTTCTTTCTCTCCCTTGGGTGAAACCCAACGCTATGGTCGCTTCCCGCTCCCCATTTCTGACCACTTCACTCTCATTCTCCCTGCCATTGCTGTTACACAGATGCTCTAAGTCTTTGACGGCGTAGATCGCACAGTGTTTCAGGACAGTGTCGTACAAGGCATTTTTACTTCAGCTAGTAATTTTACTGCTGAATTTATGCCATCCTTTCAGCACTATCCGATTGCATCTATGCCTGTGGGCATCATTTGGTTGTCTCAGACTCCTTAGTGCTTTACAGGCTATACAGAAATTTGATACACTCACCCTTATCCTCCGTATCCAACTTTGCTACGCCGCACTTTACCAAGCATAAAGAATTGTTTTTGTTTGGTCCCTGTCTGTTGACGTACGAGGGCAATGACAGCAACACTGCTGCGGGCCCGGGCAGCAGTACATACCTCCAGTTTCATGTAGAGGGATTCCATTTCGGACATTTTGCGCAATAAACTTCCCACCCTTTACACCCGTTCAAATTGG
>NC_069405.1:12929472-12969472 GCF_026875155.1 Cherax quadricarinatus
GACATTAAAAAGGGTAAGAAAAGCAAAAAAAGGGACTATGAAATTAAAGTTGGGGGGATTTTTAAAAACTAACCCAAAATTTTTTTTCCAGGTATTTTAGAAAAAAAGTCAGAGATAAAATAGGCCCCCTTAAAAAAAAATAGGGGCATCTTACTGACAAAGAAAATTAAAGGGTGCTCGATTTTAAATAATTTTTTTCTCTGGGTTTTACACAGGAAGACACAAAAAAATTTTCCCGGAATTTAATTTTTATAGGGGAAATCAAAAAAGAAAAATTATGAAACCATCACATGTAAACTAGTAAAAAATGGTTGTAAACCAGATAGACCGACTAAAGAAAAAATAAGTCCCCGGGGTCCTGATTTTTTTTTTTTTTAAAGGGTTTCCCAAAGGAATGAAAAAATGGAAGTCTGTGAACCATAACTAATATTTTTAATTTAAATCTTTCAAACAGGTTTGGTCTGATATGGGGAAAAAGGCTAATGAAATTTCCTATTTTTAAAACAGGGGGCAAGTCCCTACCGTCAAATTTAAAAGCCCCCCAAAACCTGACCTCTTTTTAAGGGAAGTTTTCTAGGTCAATTATAGCTAGGTTTTAAGAAGGGCCCTCTCGATAAGGGAAGGGTTGATTAATGATACTCAGCATGGATTCACAAAGGGCCGGGCTTTTATAAATAATTTTTTAACTTTCTTTTGTAAAGCTTTTGGGCTGTTGGGCCACGATAAAAATTGGGTAAATTTTTTAATTGATTTTTTGTAAGGCTTTTGATAGAGGTTCCCAAAAGAAATTTTTTGAAGAAAGTAGCAGCTCAAGGCATTGGGGAAAGGTGCTCTCGTGGATGAGTCAGGCTCACAGACCGGGGAAACAGAGATGTCCATAAATGGGGGTTTAAACTGAGTGGGGAAAAGTACAAGTGGGGGTTCCACGGGGGTCATCTTGGGCCCGGGTTTTTTTTTTTTTTTTAATAAATATCAAAGATCTTATGAAGGAATTTCTTTTGATTTTGAGCAAAAATTTGCCGATGACACGAAGATAGGTTGGATAAAATTTATTCAAAAAGTAGTTTTTAAGGGAACTTCAGGGGGAAATTTTGACAAAAATTTACTCTTGGTCCCGAAAAGTTCAGATCAGTTCATGTAATAAATGCCCAAATTTTAAACTCGGAGTGTCCATAACCCTAGCACTTATAAATTTAAAAAATGTAAACTTAGCCATACAATTGGGGAAAAAAGGCTTGGGGGGAAAGGTAAGCACCCAAACCCTTTAAACCCAAAACAGCAATGCCTTTAAAGGGACTAATAAAACAAAAAGATTACGGGATTTATATCCCAAAAAGTGTAAGCAAAAGAAGTCCCCCGGGGCTTTCCCGCAGCTTTTTTACATCATTAGTAAAAAGGCCCCACCTAGAAAAATGCCCGCTCAATTTTGGTCTCCTATTACAGAATGGACATTAAAATTTATAAGAAAATAAGAACATAAGAAAAGAGGGAAAACTGCGAGCCGGGTTGGCCCCTTTCTAGGGGGGTCCCCTTTTCATTTCATCCCACAAAAAAAACATTTGCCCCCAAACCCCAATTTTTAAAAGCCCCCCCAAAAAAACAAGCCCGATGTGCAAGTCCCCCTCAAAACCAACCCCCCCCACTCATGTACTTTTTCCAACCTAAATTGGAAAAATACCCAAAGTCCTAGCCCCCAATAAACCCCAAATTTGGTAGACTGTTTACTCTCAGCTCCCTATTTCCAAACCAATACTTTCCTATGCCCTTTCTAAATCTAAAAATTACTTAAATTTTAAAACCATTACTGCGGGTTCTCCTTTGGGGGAGATATCCCCAAAACATTTAATATCCCCCTTTATTAATACCTATTTCCCCTTTTACACTTTGAACAGGTCTCCCCTCATTCTTTTTGTTTTAACAATGAATGTAACTTTAAAAGCTTCAATCTTTCTTCATAAAGGGTTGGGACAAGCCCGGCCCCTTTTGGGGAATTTCCATTGGAGTATCTTTAAATCAAGTTTGGGTTTTCAGTTGGTTTCCTTTAATCTCAGCTATAATTGATTTCTAGAAATTTTTCCCTAAAATTTGGGGTCGGCTTATTGGGCGGGTAATTTGACGGTAAAGACTTGCCCCCGGTTTTAAAAAGGGGGAATTACATTACCCAAATTTTACCAAATCAGAAAATACCCCTTTTTGAAGAGAAAAATTTTAAAAAAATATTTTTTAATTTGGTTCACAGATTTCCCATTTTCCCTTTTTTTAAGGGAAACCTTGAAAAACCTCATCAGGGCCGGTGACTTATTTTGCTTCAGTCGGTCATCTGCTTCAAAACCTTTTCACTAGGGGATTTGTGTGTTACAAAAATTTATCTTCTTATCCCACTTTTAAAAAATTTTAATTTAACCGGAAAAAATTATTTGTTTTTTTTCCTTTTGAAAACCCAAAGAGAAAAAAAATTATTTTAAAAATTTTCGAGAAAAATTTCATTCTCTTTGTCAGTAAGATCCCCTTTGTTATTTTTAAAGGGGGGACCTATCTTATCTCTGACTTTTGTTCTAAATACCGGGAAAAAAACTTTTGGTTATTTTTTGAATCCCTGAATTTTAAATTTCTTAGCCCCTTTTAGCTTTTCTTACCCCCCTTTTTTAAAGGCCCCCTTTTTAAGGTAAATTAAACTGATTCAAAAGATGCCCCTTCCCCTTTTTTTTTGATCCGCCTAAAAAATTCCCTTTTCTTTTGATAGTGATATTTCAGCCTATTTTTCATTATTTTGGGTCATTTCTTTTTGGTCTAATTTTTTAAATAAGGGAAAAAACGTTCTTTGAGCAGCATGAATTGTGTTCAGAAAACTGTCATATTGATACCCTCTTTCATTACCCCGGGTAAACAGATGATAAGTTTTTCTCAAAGGCCCACCGAAATCGGGCCCTTTCCAAATTTCGGGGTCTGTTACGAGTTACCCCTATATCTTTCCTTCCATTCATTTAAAAATGTAATTGTTTTTGGGGGTCGCAGAAACCCAGTTCTCTGAAACTTCCTAAATTTTAAAAAGGGGGAATTCTTTGGGTTTGCCAGAACAAAGTCAAGCAGGTTATTTCCCTTTTTGGGTTTCGGGTCAAAAAATTTTTCCCAAAAAAAAAATCCGAATACTTCTAAGAAATCGAATTGATTCTAAAATTCCCCAGTCAAAAAATTTCCCATCAATATGACAAAAGGGTTTAAAAATCTTTTGAATTACTACTTTTATTGGGGGTTTTGTCCCCTAACAATTTCCTCCCTTAGTAGCCCTCCTTGGTCCCTATCAAAATTTTGGGGGGACGGTATACCCACACCAAAAATTTAAAATTTTTCATCCCCCTCTAAAAAATTCTACCCCAAACGGAATCTGAAATGGGGTTAATTCGGGTCTAAATACCTTTTTAATGAAACAGTTCAAGCACGATTGGACAAAACAAATCCCCACCCCCCCCCCTTTCCCCGATACTTCTTCTATTTGGAAAAAATTTAAAAACCCCTAAAAAATGTGAATTCTGGGGCCCATTTTCCCGATTTTTAAAAATTAAAAACCCGTTCTTAATGGCAAATACCCCCTATTTTTTCCACTAGAAAACTAGTCTAACCCCTTTCCTTTCTTATTTCCTAGCACTGCGACTATTTTTTGTAAAAAAATTTTTAATGGACCCTCCTCCTTTTTTATTTTTCCTGCTCCTTTCTTTTATTCAAAAAACCCCTTTTGGGTTGTCCCTTGTCAATTAGTCCCACGGCTTTCAATACCCACCTAATTTTCCCTTTTTTTACTGTTCCCCTAGTTATCATTTTACAAACCTGCGGCTTCACATTTTTTCCCCAAAAAACCCATTTACCACAAAAATATTCCTATTTTTAAAGGGCCCCTTAACAGTTTCCCCACGGGGGTTGGCCAGTGCTCCCCCCCAAAATTTGATAAGTAAAACCCCCATCCTGGCATACTTTGTCATTTCGGGCCATAGAAGAGGTCCCATTTGTAATGAAGGGTTCCCGCATTTTCCTTTCCGGGTTTTTGTCAACCCAGAAATTTGCCCACCAATTGCTCTGGAAAAACCTTTCTTTCCCAAACTCCTTCCTTGGCAAAAGGCCACATAAAAGGGTTTTCCCCCCCCTTCCCTAATTATCTCTATTGTAAAACCTGTACTTGCAAAAATAAGGTCCTCACTCCACGTCGGGCCAACATTTTGGCCCCCGAAATGGACAGAAATGGGGTTGTTCCTATTCCCCTTCATGATTTTCATCAGCCCGGCTAAACAATATCCTTATCCACCCCCGGGAAAACCCACTCTCTGCCCCCTACCCCTTTCCCCTTCACGCAGAATGCCCTATCCATGTCCCAAATTGGTATCTCCAAAACAACATTTTTTTTCCCTTCCCTTTGGGCGTTTTTTGTCGTGATGCTCCGATTAGTGACTCACATTCGCCAGGTAGCATTACACCACTTGTAAAATTTCGTAAAGAGGTTCCGGGGGTTTTCGTTGGGGTTTTTGGGATGTCTCACCCCTGTTCCAGTGCTTTTTGGTGTGTTGTGGCATTCCCATTTAAAACACTCACTTTCGTCGGGGTAGCACCGGAAGGGGTTGGAAGTTTCCACGGTAGTCTTCTGGTTTCTTTTTGTTTCTGCGTCCCCAACCCGTTTTCTGTTCTTCAGTTTTGGGTTTCCTTTTTGGGCCCGGAAAACTGCCCAAGTCCCCTTTAAACCTGGGGACTCACAACAGGGGGGATTAATACAAAATCATTTGTTCTCCCCTTTAAATCCCCGGATACCTCACACAAAACCCAAAATTTCAGTGGGGAATTAAAGCCCACAAATAACAAAAGAAAAATAAATAAGCCCCCCTTTCTCTTAGCTGGGATTTAAAACTTTAACCTTTGGCTTACTGGGGGTTGATCAGCCTGAAAATGTTTTCATCAACAATATGAACAACCCAAAACTTCTCTTACCAAACTTTTAACAAAAAAAACCAGGTTTTTTGAGACAAGTAAAACCCTAAAGCCCAAATATCCCCCAAATATATTTACCCCCCCTTAAACCCGGGGATAATCACAGTAGCATTACAGCCCCCCACTACCCTTTCCTCCTGAAAAAACATTAGTAAACCCCCAATTGAATAAAACAAAGGTCCCCTTTAGACTCCCATGACGAGGCCCAGTAAGGAAGTTCACAGTGCCCCTAGAGACTGTTGATTGGCCTAAAAATTCCCCAAGGCCAATGGTATTGATGACTGGCCCAAAACATCTTTTTAAAAAAAATTACTTGGGGACTTTTAACAAAAACTTTGTCCTTAAAAACAAAACAAAATCACAAACAAAGGGGCTTGGTTCCCCAATGGCTAACCGGCACCTTTCTGAAATCCTTTGGGCAAAAAACCCCCCAATTTGAAAAGCAAAAATAGCAGGGCTTAAAAACACAAAAGAAAAATTTTAAAAAAATTTTCATAAAAGCTCCCCCAAAGTAAAAAAAAAACCAAAAAACAAATACTACTCCGAGTTTTCCAGAACTAGAGGAGATATAAAAAAGCCGGGGAAACATTTCTCTCAGTTTTAGGGACCACAAAATGGGGGAAAAACCAAAAATTTATTTTTCCTAATTAAATTTAATTTGAAAAAACCACAAACCTACCCACTGACACAGAAAAACAAGAAAAACGACTTTTTCTCAAACATAGGATCTAAATCCCCAGTAAAAACCCCAATACCAATGCCCATCCCGGGACTCCCTAGATGGAAATTTTCCCCTAATTCCTTTATTTTTGCAAAAACTGAGCCACGGAAGTCATTGGATCAAAAAGTCATTTTAAAAAATAATTGGGGGAATTTGTCTCTTTGGTCCCCCCTTTTACTGTACAAGGAGCAGCCCATGCCCTTTCGCATGTATTTCTTTTATTTTTTTAACAAGTAAATAGGGGACTAGCCCCTTTCCCCGAAAAAAAATAAAGGGGGGCCCAAGGGGTTTTCCCCAAATACAAAAAAGGTGGTGCCCCTACAGATTTAAAAAACAATGGGCCCAAATTTCAAACTTACCTTTGCTACCCAAAAAATCTTTGGGGAAACTGGGAAACGGGGAAGGATTTGTATTTTTTTATAACGGCCCAAAAACATATCAACCCCCCCCAGTTTGGATTCGGGAAAAAAAAAAAGCCTAATGATGCAATCATAAAAATTGTGATCGCTTTCACAGGTTTTGGGAAAATAAGGATATCCACTAGGAATTTTTTTTTGACCAAAGGGAAAAGCTTTTGCACAGAAAACCCCAAAAACCCTCCCCCCCCCAATTTGGGACCATAGGTAAAAGGGGGCCTTGCGCTTGTTATTTAAAATTTCTTACTTTATAAAAGGAAACAGTTTGTCCCCAAAAAAAAGACCAGCACCCAGAAAAACAGGCCCCCTTGATACTGGGTTCCGCGGGGAAGTGCCCTTTGGGTTTCCTCGTTTCTTTCTTATACACCCAATGCCCTTCCCCAACGTACCCCAAACACCTAAACCCCCTTTTCTTTTTGATTACCCGATTTTGTCATCTCCACCCTAATCTTGCCCCCCTCAACCCCATTGTTAAAATTGAGGAGTGTTTTTAAAAATATCGACTTGGATGACACCCAAAAAAACTTACGTTAAACCCACTGACAAAATTTTCTATATTATGTTTGGTAGCAGAGCAGGAGTTGCAAAAATTTTTAAAAATTAAGTTTGACAACCTCAAATTTCCCAGAAAATAATGGGGGAAAATTTCAAAAGGCTTATCCCTTTGGCCCCCCAACCTGAATTTCAGCACCCATTACCACCCATATACCCAAAAAAAAGTATCCAAAAGGGTTTGGGGGATCCTCCCCCAAGATAGGGTTACTACGTGCCGAAAAAATCCCCTTCTAAACCCTATCCCCAAAATTTTTTTCCCCTTTACCTAAACCTATGTTATTTGTGCTTGGGGATCAACTGCACCCAACACCCCTAAAGCCAATAAAAAACCCAAAAAAAAAGCGGCAGTAAGAATAACACAAACCCCATCCCTGGCAGCACCCCCCCCCCCCCTTTCCCAAGATCTAAATTACCCCCCCATTCGTAACCCCCAACCCCCCTTTATACGTGGCCAATCTTATCTACGGGCCTTAAACTCTAATATAAACCTTTGACCTAAAATGCTTTCTTGATGGGTTGTGACAAAAACCACGGGCAAAACACAGAAAAAAAATCTCAAAGAATTCCCCCGTTTTCCGACAAAACCCTTTTTAAAAAAATTTCAAGTATGTAAAAGGGCCCTAAAACGGGAAATTTCCCCTCCCTGAGAACTCAAAGGAACTGCAGCCCCTTTCTTTCCCCTTAAAAACAAACCAAATTATAAAACCATTTAATTTATCCCCCTGTTTCCCCCCCTTTAAAACTAAACTACCGAATACACCTGGGGGGTTCCCCACTTACACTCGCTCACCCCCATTTGACCATAACGAAATTTTAATCTCAGTCTTAAAAAAATTAAAAAAAATTTTCCTGTGAAAACTCCAAAAATGAAATTAATACTGTGCCAAAACAAAAGCATTCCTTTGCAAAAATTCACAAACTAGTTTTTTAATTTCACTTAGCCAAAATACCAACTTACTCATATTTGTTATATTTTACGTTTTAAGAAAAAAAAACAAAGTATCCCGGGAAATCCCTAGCCTTGCAAAGCTTTCTGTGGTACACTCTGTAATCACAATTTTATTCATTTTAAACCAAAAAATTAACCAAATTTCTGAAAAATCAGTTGGGAATTCCTTTTAGGAATAAATTTTTGGAATTTGAAAAAAAAAAAAAAAAAAAAAAAAACCCCTTTTCGTCCCGTAGTCGGTGGGTTTAGTGCACTCAGTTCACACAATGAGGGTTCTTTGGTTTCGATCCCGGGTTTACTGGAGAAAAAATTAAAAACGTTTTTTCACTGTCCTTTTTCCCCTAGCAAAAATAGATATTGGGTGTTAGTGGATGGTGTGGGTCGCATCCGGGGGGACAAAATTGACATAATTTGCGCGAAATTCACCCAAAAAAAAGGGCTTTTATTAGTATTTTATCATTGATGTCGGGTTTGGGTTGTATCCCTTTGGGGCATGTCCCTGTAGATTTAAAAAGTTTTTAAATTAAATTATTGTTTTTAATTTCCCATTTTTAAATTATTATTATTTTATTATTATTATTTTATTATTATTATTTTAAATTATTATTTTTATTATTATTATTATTATTTTATTTTTATTAAAAATTATTTAAAATTATTTATTATTTATTTTTTTTATTATTAATATTATTTTTTGGATGGGGGGTTTCTAAAACCGACATTTTGATAATTAGAACTTATGAAAATTTCTTGGGTTTCTTTATTGAGGAAAACGTTTCGCCCCAGGGCTTAAATCTTTCCGTACGTAGGAGAAACTTGAAGAACAGGAGGAGAATGAGGTAATCGGTCCTCAACTTGAGTGATGTTTTCGCCCATAAATCTTGAATAAAATTGCGGCTTTATAAAGCGGAGAACCCGCTTTTTTCCCTTTATGGCAGGAGAGGTGCGCAGTCATAGGTGGGTCAAATTTTTTCAAGGGGAAGTAGGTTGTGCCCAAAAAATTAGGCAAACGAAAAATTTCCAAAGTATTAAGATCCAAGAAGTTGCAGTGTCTGACGGTTTGTAGTTAAAAATTTCCCACGGGTTGTGGCGAAAGGGTTTTAAATTTAAAGTTCCCCAAGAGGCATTTTTTTTTAATTTTTCAACATGCCCGGTTCTCTAAACCCATTCTTTACAACCCTGTCAAAACCCTGCAATTTCCCTTGGGTTTTTAAATACTTGGGGAATTCTTCGCTTGCCAATTCTTGGGAAACCCACCCCTATTTCCCAAAATTTAAAACCCAAATTGACACGACCTATGAGTGCCCCTCCCCTTCCTACGGTTTAAAGTGCTTCTCGCTGTTTATCCCTTTATTTATTCATGATTGAGGGGGACGAACACTTCGACTAAGGTTTTTTGGAGGGGTGATTTTTCATTCTCTTCTGTTCTTCAATTTTTTTCCCTACGTTTTGGACTGATGAACCCACTGTGTGGGGGAAAACTTTTTCTTAAAATAATGAAAACCAAAAAGATTTGGGATGTGTCAAAATTTATAAAATATTATTATTTTTAAATTATTATTATATTTTTTATTATTATTTTTAGTTATTTTTATTATTATTATTATTATTTTTACTATTATTATTTTTTATTATTATTATTTATATTTTTAATGTAAAAGAAATTTTCCCAACTTATTCATCATTTGACTCTTTTTTTCATGGGTTGTGAGACGTGTTGATAAAGCTCGACATGTTTCCAACACTTTACTGGAGGTGAAGCTTGTCTGCAGACGTGTGCGGCTTTTAAAGTTGTGCAGTGAGTGTTGCATTGTGCAGTGCCGGTTTTATCCGGGTTCACTGTAGGGATTTTTTAAACCCTGTATGATACTGTTCAGGCAGGAGTATAAGTGTATTAGGTATACAAAAAGCAATTACATAGAAAACCTACATGCAGCATATGTGTATTTTACAAAATTCCCTTTTAAGTCTTTTTTGGGGACATATTTAAAAACCCTTTTGTCCACTTTTGGACTCGCTATATATTATATTTTAATTTAAAGTGAGAGCTTGGTAAATCCCCTATATTCAGCTCTGAACCCCCAAACAAGTTTTTTTCTTTGGTTACCGCTTTTAGTTCGATTAAAGCGAGGTTCCCAATTTAAAGTGGGGGTTTTACAGATGGGGGGATTGGGTTTTGGAGGATCCCACAACCCATGGATGCACGAAAGGGGTATTATGAGGAGGATCCCAAAAAAATGTTTTTTGTAAAGATGGGGGATTTTGTGGAGGGGTTTAAAAACCCAAAGTTGATGTAAGAAGGGGTATAGTGTGGAGGTTTCCCAAAAACAATGTTGATGCTACGAAGGGGTATTAGCTGTGGGGGGATCCAAACAATTTTTGGGTGCACAAAATGGGGTTTAAAGGGGGGAGGATCCAACACAAATGTTTTAAAAATACGGGTGGGGTATAGCTGTGGAGGATCCAAACCCAAAGTTGATGCTAAGATGGGGTTTTTGCTGTGGAGGATCCAACACAAAAGTTGATGTTTAAAAATTGGGGGGATTGCTGTGGAGGATCCAAAAACAAAGGGTTTATGCTACGATGGGGTATGTGTGGGGAACCAAAACAATGTTGATGCTACAGAAGGGGTATAGTGTGGAGGACCGTAATCCTTTCTGTTTTGTTTCTCTGTTTTGGGGTTTAAGATGGCGCAAATGTGGGGGTAAAGTGGTAAAAATATTCTTCTTCGGGCCCCCATTTTTTGGGGGAAGCATCGTCAAGGTGTTTTATTGAAATTTAGGTTATGTACGAGGTATTTCAATGTAGGGGGGCCCCGAGTTATCGTTTCTGCAGGTATCAAATAAAAGAAAATAAAGGTTGTTTTACGGGAAAATCTACTTGGGCCCCCCTAAAGAGTGAAAACATTCTGTACTTTCGAGGGGAATTGCTGCAACGGTGGTCAGTTGGAAGATGCTTAGGTGGAACTGGGGGTTATGTAAAACCCCTTTTTTTAAAAATGTTGTTGGGAGAGGTTAAAATAATTGGTGGGTTCCCTTTTGGGGTGTGGGAAAACCTGAGGGGTACTTTCCCGCGATATGAATTTTGTTGGGTGTTTCCCAAATGAGAGAGGGAGGAGGGGAATTCTTTTGGGATATTGTCTCGGAAATCGTAATAACCCCGATTGCAAAAAAGTCAGGGGCGAATGGGGTTTTGGAAACCCTGGTAAATCCTAAAAATCGCTTTTTATAGGTTTAAATCCACCCGTTTCCTTTTTTTTTCATACATTTTTTCTTCCGTTTCTAGGCTTATATTCGGGCTATCGTGCAGCTAGAAATATGAAACGCTGTTTTTTCATTATCGGCCTTTTTTATAAATGAGGAACGTGGGACCCGCAAATTATTCGTGGGGTTTTCTATTTACGTGGAGAATTTTTTCAGGGGGTTAACGGCCCCCCCTGGCCCGGTTTTTGACCCCGGCCCCGCTGTGTCCAAATTTTTTGGAGTCCCTGGGTTTTTGGTGCTTTTTGATGTGAATGTTGGCGGGAGTTTCAATTTGGCTACCAAAGTGTTTTTGTTTAAATGGAGTCCAATTTTGTGACGATCTTCCCCGAATGGGTTTAGGTTAAGTCTTGACCCCCGGGGGCGAGCTTTTGGGGTTTTTAATGTTTCCTGGGTGAGGGTTGTGTTCCCTTTTCTTCCTTTTTCAGTTTGATGTGGGGAAAAAGAAGCGTTGGGATTTTATTTGGCTTATGGGGACAATTTCCCAAAAGGCATGCCCTCCCCCAGTGAAACCCGGTTTTAAGAGTAAAAACAAGTAAGGGCCCCCCCGATTTGGCCAGCACCTTGGGTTTTTTGAAAACCAATGACAAGGAAGATGCCAGAGTTTTTGAAAGCGATTTGGAAACTTTTGAATCATCCCCGAAGACTTACCTCCCCGTTGGTTTGCTACAGTTCCACGTGTCTCTTTGCTTGCATTACCTTATTTACAAAATCCATGTATTACTGTACACACCTGCTTGTTTTTTGGTGGAGGGAATTTCAAGTATTTACTCTGCTGCCTATTTTTCCCCATTCTGTTCCTACCAAAGGTTATCTTGCTTTCAGCCCCGGTGTGCAGGCCCCTGATACACCTCTATTAGTACATTTGACTTCGTTGTTTTTCCCCTGATGGGAAAGCGTTTTTTTTGGTAATATATGAAGAAAATTTTTGTTTAGTGATTTTCCGGCCTTGGTAGTTGCCGGGCGGGGGCATTTTCAGCGTTGGAAAAAATGGGGGTTTAATGAGGTCTGTGACAAGACGCGATGAAAGTCCCGTTTTATGGATCAAGGGGCCCCTCGCCTTTTCTCGAGGGAAAAATACTTTGGGGGAAAAATGCGAGGCCACAACGGAAACTTTGGTTGGGGTCGCCTTTAAACAAAAAAGTGCACAGACGCTGTTACGCCAGGGGGAAGACGCCCTTAACCTTAATTCACAAGGGGGAGGGGTGGGAGGGAAAGGCGGTAATGGATCCAGCCTGGGGACGCCCCTATGTTGCCCACTGATGAAAAGGGTATGGGTGGCTGGGGGGCACACTGGGTACCTGGGGGTACGCTGGTGTAAAATGGGGTACACCGGGGGCACATTAGGGTTTCCTGAGGTTTTCACTAAGATTTAAAAAAAGATTTCGTTCGGATTTTTTAAAAACCCGGGGGGTTAGCCCCCAGGGTAACCCCAAAAAATCAAAGGGGTTTATCGAGGATGTATAACTTAATTTTTTCCCTTTGGGGGCCTCAATTTTTTGTCCCCCGGGATGCGCCCACCCCAGTCGACCCAACAACCCAGGGTTTCCTATTTTTGCTAGGTGAACAAGGGACCAAAAGGTGTAAGGCAAAGGGGTCGAAAAAGTTTCCCCCGCTGGGGAAACGAACCGGGGGATCCCTGTGTGGGGGGGGCCCTTTTGCCCCCAGACCCCCGGGACAAAACTGGGCCACTTTAGCACATGGGTACACTGGGACACGCCGGGGACACTGATTTACCCTGGACACCTGGGGCAATTGGGTCACAGGGTCCCCTGGGCACACTGGGGGCACATGGAAACACCTTTGGGGACAACCGGGACACCCCTGGGTCACACTGGGTTTTAAAAATGGGCTCCCCCTTGGGGGCACTGGGAGCAAAGGAACACACGGGGGCCACCGGGGGCACACTGGGTTTGCACTGGGTTACCACTTGATCAAAAAATGGTCACACTGCGCCCCACTGGGGCACACTGGGTCACACTGGGGCACAAACCCCTGGGTCAAAACCCCGGGTCACAATTTGGGGCACACTTTGGGGGACAAAAGGGGGCACCTGGGTCACATGGGTCCACTGGGGTCACACCCGGGAAAAAAAAGCTGTCATTTCCGGTTAAAAAGGGGGTTTCCCGCCTAGGCTGGGAATCCCGCTAAAATTAGCGCTTATGTTAAAAACCCTTTTGTGTTTTAAAGATGTAAAAGGGGAAAAGGGGGCCATTACGCAGACCGGAAAAAGGTGGGGGAAAAAAAGGGGGCGGGTATTCAAGGGGGGGTTAAAACAGATGGGAAAAAAGGAATCTTTTAAACCCCCATTAATGGCCAGGGCAGTTACAGCCCGTACATGACTTATTCCCCCCCCAGACCCCCCCCCTCCCTTTTTTTTTCTCTTTCCCCCTTTCCCCCCCTCCCCCCTCTTTTTCCCTTTTCTTGCCTTCCCTCTTCCTTGCCCCTTACTGCCCTCTCTCTAATACCCCACCACCCAAAATTACCCCCCAAACTCCATCATTCCCTTTTCCCCTTTTCCCTTTTGCCTCTTCCTCTGTCTTGTGGGTCAAATTATTCCCTCGATCCTTTTCTCAGGGGGGAACCCTTTTCTATACTACCTTTTTCCCCATAAAAGCCCCTTTTTTCCCCCCCCCCCCTCTCTTTCTACCCGGTCCTTCCCCTTCCATCTTCTCCCTAATTTTTTCCTTCTGTAAAATTTTCTTTCCCCTCGGGGCAGGGTTCGGGGCCCTTTTTTGGTTTCCCGAGTGACTCTGCCCCCAGACAGGTCAGTGGGGTTCGGGGGGGGAAGGGGGATGTCCTCAACCGGGGATTTTGTTCGGCGACCTTCAGATACTTAGGAAAGGGTCTTGCCGGTTCAAGGGGCATCCTAAAAAAAAAATATTTTTGGGCTTCCCCTCCAATCAAAATGGTCGCCCACCGCCTCTGTATGCGTCCCCATCTCTGTTTATTTGAGGATAAAGTAGTTAAAAAATTCTTAAATTTTACAAGGGGGTAAATTTTTTAGGTAACAAAAAAAAACTTTGACCCCCCCAAAAGGGAATATTTCCCTTGGTTTTCCTTAAATGGAGGGCCAGGTACCATCAAGGGCCATCACCTGATAATTTTAACAAAAGGGGTACTGGAAAACTCCCCGGGTTTAAAAGGCCCCCCTGGGTGATTTTTTTAGAGCTTTGCCTCTTCCCCTTTAAACTTTAGGGCCCGGTTTTGAGCTTTTTTTGTAAAAACTCCCGGGTAAAGGGCCCGGGGAAACTGGCTTTGCTGCTTTCCTAAAGTAATGAAAGGGGGGACCCAGGCCCTTCCACTCGGGAACCCGGGTCAAGATTTTTTAGGGGGGCCCTTCCGTCACAAAATGTGGGGTTTCCCTCCTGGTTTTGCCCTGGGGTTTTGCTATCAGGGGGTTTAAAAATTTTCCCCTTTTAAAACCCTGGGCCCCTTTTATTTAGTCTGATCTTGGTCAGTTTGGGTGGGGATTTTAAAAATTAGTGCCGGTAATGTTTGTCTTTGATTTTTCCTGATTGTTATTTTGGGTTTATTCCCCTTGGGCGTTTAAAAGTTATTTCTGAAAAATCAAGTAGTGAGAGTTGGAAAGTTCCCGCAGTGTTTCTGGCGGTGATTTTCAAGGGCCACTGCCAGTACAATCTTTCTTTTTCACTGAAGAACTTGTGCAAAATTTTTGCAAATTTTCTTTTGATTGTGGCTACCGGTTGTTCATCGTTTTCTCGGCCCCAAAGGGCATTGTTGAACCCCGGCCCTTTGTCATGGGACATCCTGTGGCAAGTAATTTTACGAGTGGTGTTTTCCCTCGCCCACACCCCCGGCAAAAAGGAGGGGCAGCTTGGGTTTTTTTCCCCGGTAAAGAACCGTTAAAACAAAGCAAATACTGATTTGTTTGAGTAAAAAATAAGTTTTTTTTGCCTCGTTGACTTTTTGGGTTAAAGCCCAAAGGGAAGGAAGCAGCGTGCCAGTGGCATTAGACGAGTTTGCAGCTATCCCAAAGGTTTTATTTTAAAGGGTGTGGGGTTTGGCCTCCTTTCTCCCTTTCCCAAAGGGGCACTATCAGACGCTTCAGCCTTTACAAAATGCTTGTGGATGCTCCAGCTCTCAATTGTGGCAACCAGTTAATTGTGGTGCATATTTTAACATCGTACCAGCAGCTCTAGTCAGGCAGGATTTGCAATGGCTTCTACAGTTACTGAGGTGCCTGTCGGTACCTCGTGGAACTTTTACAAGATTCTTATTAAAGAGTTTTGCAGATAGTACTTTTAAAAAAAAAGTGCAAGGGTCTAGTCTCCATTCTGTGGGTCTTATTATACCTACTCCTGAAACTGCGTACAGAGTTTGCGTCCCACCACACCTACTTCATTTCACTTGTTTTTCCCATGTATGAATAATGTACTTCCTAACATCATTGTACAATTAACGTACATTTTTCCCAGGTCCTCTCAGTTCTGACACTAATTCCTTATCCACCCTGGCAATTCCTCTTGAATATTTTAAACGTCGTGGACATGTCTCCCCCGAAGGTCATTGAATTCAGTTCCTCTACTCAACTAGACCTAGTTAAGTTGCTAACCTTTAAATCTTGCGGAGCTGGTGCATGTGCTTGACCAGGTGTGGGCGCCAAGCTGGTGCAGTAGACTCGAGGATAGGTGGGCGTGAAGCTGTGTGGACGTGGAGCTGTGTGGGCGTGGGCGTGGAGCTGTGTGGGTGTGGGCGTGGAGCTGGGTGAGCCACGCCCACAGTCACCTCACAGTTACCTACTAAAAGATTGATACAATAAAGGGGAAAGTTAGTCCAGTATCTCGCTCCTGTTGCCTGCCTGTTGCCTGCATGTTGCCTGCTTGTTGCCTGCTTGTTGCCTGCTTGTTGCCTGCCTGTTGCCTGCATGTTGCCTGCTTGTTGCCTGCTTGTTGCCTGCTTGTTGCCTGCCTGTTGCCTGCATGTTGCCTGCTTGTTGCCTGCTTGTTGCCTGCCTGTTGCCTGCTTATTGCCTGCTTGTTGCCGGCCTGTTGCCTGCTTGTTGCCTGACTGTTGCCTGCTTGTTGCCTGCTTGTTGCCTGCTTGTTGCCTGCCTGTTGCCTGCATGTTGCCTGCTTGTTGCCTGCTTGTTGCCTGCTTGTTGCCTGCCTGTTGCCTGCATGTTGCTGCTTGTTGCCTGCTTGTTGCCTGCCTGTTGCCTGCTATTGCCTGCTTGTTGCCTGCCTGTTGCCTGCTTGTTGCCTGACTGTTGCCTGCTTGTTGCCTGCTTGTTGCCTGCTTGTTGCCTGACTGTTGCCTATTTGTTGCCTGACTGTTGCCTGCTTGTTGCCTGCTTGTTGCCTGCTTGTTGCCTGCCTGTTGCCTGCTTGTTGCCTGCTTGTTGCCTGACTGTTGCCTGCCTGTTGCCTGCTTGTTGCCTGCTTGTTGCCCGCCTGTTGCCTGCTTGTTGCCTGCTTGTTGCCTGCTTGTTGCCTTACTGTTGCCTGCTTGTTGCCTGACTGTTGCCTGCTTGTTGCCTGCTTGTTGCCTGCTTGTTGCCTGCCTGTTGCCTGCTTGTTGCCTGACTGTTGCCTGCTTGTTGCCTGACTGTTGCCTGCTTGTTGCCTGCTTGTTGCCTGCCTGTTGCCTGCCTGTAGCCTGCCTTCCTGTTGCCTACCTGTTTCCTGCCTGTTGCCTGCCTGTTGCCTGCCTGATGCTCTGCCCATTGTTCGCACACACTAATACTGTTGTTATATCTTTCTCTTCTTGTTATCTTCGTATAACACACTCTCGTCTTCCTGTTACTCCTCTGTTATCATTCTTCCTGTTATCGTACCCTTGTCTTCTGTTGTTATACGTTATCTTTCTGTTCTGCATTGCAAATCTGAGAATTAAAAAAACTAACGTTTCTGTCTCTGTCTCTGTTTCTGTCTGTCTGTCTGTTCCTCTCTCTCTCTCTCTCTCTCTCTCTCTCTCTCTCTCTCTCTCTCTCTCTCTCTCTCTCTCTCTCTCTCTCTCTCTCTCTCTCTCTCTCTCTCTTTACACAGGGTTTGACAAGGTTAAGGATCCCTAGCTTTATTGACAAGCTATTTACAGGTTAAGGATTCCTAACTTTATTGGCAAGCTAAGAGCTGTTACCTACATCATCTCATTTGAAAGCATTTTTATTGTTATGAGACATACAAGTAGGGAACAGGATGAAGTTGGAGCCATCTGTGGGCCAGCATTTTCATTTGATCAACTGACTTTATCTCGTTGACATCATTATGCTGTTCGAATGTGTTCCAGACTTGAGTCATCCTGGGTATATATGATCTCAGATGGAGTGATGTTCTGGAGAAGGATACAGCCAGAGTGAAGTTGCTGCTTTCTGCCCGTCTTGTAGCATAAAAGCTTGTTTCACGCTGTCCTCGAAGTGGATCCAAGTGTGGTACTTTGACAATATTGGCCTTGTACATAACAGTAAGGCCACCCACATCCCTCCTGTGTTGAAGGCTCTGCTGAAATGACAGGTCTATCGGATGGGTCCAGGCGAGAGATGAGACGTCTTGCTCTGTTCTCTACTCTGTCAAGCAGTCGCAGATGAGAGGGATGGGGGGCAGGGAAACCAAGAAAGTGGAGCATACTCAAGGTGTGA
Source organism: Cherax quadricarinatus (assembly GCF_026875155.1). NCBI lineage: Eukaryota > Metazoa > Arthropoda > Malacostraca > Decapoda > Parastacidae > Cherax > Cherax quadricarinatus. Next base: position 12,946,943 of record NC_069405.1, read on the forward strand.
GCGTACTTGTGCCTCGTACAGAATCTTGCAACCCCTACTGTCAAGCAGATGCGAGATACGGTGAAGTGTTGTAAGCTTCCTGGCTGCCTTGTTTGCAAGATTTACAACATGGTTCTTCATGGTCAATTTGAGTCAAATTCACCCCAAGGATATCAACTGTCTTCTCCAGGTGCCAACATCTCCCGTTCATCCTTACTACTGCACCAGCATTACCCATTTCATGGTGCCTAGAGAACATCACCATTTGCGTTTTCTCAGGTGCAAATGTATTGCCATCTCTCTCTCTCTCTACTCTCTCCAGCTCGTCATCATTCTCATCTTTCTCTCTCTCTCTGCTCTCTTCTCTCTCTCTCTCTCCTCTCTCAAGCATCACCTCATTTCTCGTTTATTTACTTTTCTTGCCATCAGCTACGTCCCATCGCCTTTAAATTAACCTGTAACCTACACTGGGATTACGGTTACAGGTGTACAGAAAGTACGGAGTACGGAAGTACCAAAAGCAGAAAATATTAACCAATCACACCATTACAAAACACCACCACTACATACAACACCACTACAACAAAACCACCACTACACAACCCCACCACTACACAATCACCACACTACAACAACCACCACCACTACAACAACAGCCAGCACCACAACACAATAACACCACCACTCACAACCCCAACCACATACAACAACCCCACTACAACCACCACCATTACAACAAAACCACCACTACAACAACAACCACCACCTACAACAACCACCACTACAACACACCACCACTACAACAACAATCACCACTACAACAACCACCACTACAACACCACCCTACAATACCCACCACTACAAACAACCACCACTACAACCACCACCACTACAACAACCACCACTACAACAACCACCACTACAACAACCACCACTACAACAACCACCACTACAACAAACCACCACTACAACAACCACCACTACAACCAACCACAACTACAACAACCACCACTAAAACACCACCACTACAACAACCACCACTACAACAACCACCACTACAACAACCACCACTACAACAACCACCACTACAACAACCACAACTACAACAACCACCACTACAACCACCACCACTACAACCACCACCACTACAACAACCACCACTACAACAACCACCACTACAACACCACCACTACAACAACCACCACTAAAACCCCAACCACCACTACAACCACCACCACTACAACAACCACCACTACAACAACCACCACTACACACCACCCACCACTAAAAACAACCACCACTACAACAAACCAACCCACTACAACAACCACCACTGCAACCACCACCACTACAACAACCACCACTACAACAACCACCACTACAACAACCACCGCTACAACCACCACACCACTACAACAACCACCACTACAACAACCACCACTACAACAACCACCACTACAACAACCACCACTACAACAACCACCACTACAACAACCACCACTACAACAACCACAACTACAACAACCACCACTACAACCACCACCACTACAACAACCACCACTACAACAACCACCACTACAACAACCACCACTACAACAACCACCACTACAACAACCACCACTACAAACCACCACCCACTACAACACCACCACTACAACAACCACCACTACAACCACCACCACTACAACAACCACCACTACAACAACCACCACTACAACAACCACCACTAACAACCCACCAACCACTACAACAACCCACCACACCAACTACAACAACCACCACTACAACAACCCCCAAACTACAAACCACACAACACCACTACAACCACCACCACTACAACAACAACCACTACAACAACCACCCACTACAGACACCACCACTACAACAACCACCACTACAACAACCACCACTACAACCACCACCACTACAACCACCACCACTACAACAACCACCACTACAACAACCACCACTACAACAACCACCACTACAACACCCACCACTACAACAACCACCACTACAACCACCACCACTACAACAATCCCCACTACAACAACCACCACTACAACAACCACCACTACAACAACCACCACTACAACAACCACCACTACAACAACCACCACTACAGACACCACCACTACAACAACCACCACTACAACAACCACCACTACAACAACCACCACTACAGACACCACCACTACAACAACCACCACTACAACAACCACCACTACAACAACCACCACTACAGACACCACCACTACAACAACCACCACTACAACAACCACCACTACAACAACCACCACTACAACCAACACCACTACAACAACCACCACTACAACACACCACACTACAACAACCACCACTACAACAACCACCACTACAACAACCACCACTACAACAACCACCACTACAGACACCACCACTACAACATCCACCACTACAACAACCACCACTACAACAACCACCACTACAACAACCACCACTACAACAACCACAACTACAACAACCACCACTACAACCACCACCACTACAACAAAAACCACTACAACAACCACCACTACAGACACCACCACTACAACAACCACCACTACAACAACCACCACTACAACCACCACCACTACAACCACCACCACTACAACAACCCCCACTACAACAACCACCACTACAACAACCACCACTACAACAACCACCACTACAACAACCACCACTACAACCACCACCACTACAACAACCACCACTACAACAACCACCACTACAACAACCACCACTACAACAACCACCACTACAACAACCACCACTACAACAACCACCACTACAGACACCACCACTACAACAACCACCACTACAACAACCACCACTACAACAACCACCACTACAGACACCACCACTACAACAACCACCCACTACAACAACCACCACTACAACAACCACCACTACAACAACCACCACTACAACAACCACCACTACAACAACCACCACTACAACCACCACCACTACAACAACAACCACTACAACAACCACCACTACAGACACCACCACTACAACAACCACCACTACAACAACCACCACTACAACCACCACCACTACAACCACCACCACTACAACAACCACCACTACAACAACCACCACTACAACAACCACCACTACAACCACCACCACTACAACAACAACTACTACAACAACCACCACTACAGACACCACCACTACAACAACCACCACTACAACAACCACCACTACAACCACCACCACTACAACCACCACCACTACAACAACCACCACTACAACAACCACCACTACAACAACCACCACTACAACAACCACCACTACAACAACCACCACTACAACCACCACCACTACAACAACCACCACTACAACAACCACCACTACAACAACCACCACTACAACAACCACCACTACAACAACCACCACTACAACAACCACCACTACAGACACCACCACTACAACAACCACCACTACAACAACCACCACTACAACAACCACCACTACAACAACCACCACTACAACAACCACCACTACAGACACCACCACTACAACAACCACCACTACAACAACCACCACTACAGACACCACCACTACAACAACCACCACTACAACAAGCACCACTACAACAAGCACCACTACAACATCCACCACTACAACAACCACCACTACAACAACCACCACTACAACCACCACCACTACAACAACCACCACTACAACAACCACCACTACAACAACCACCGCTACAACAACCACCACCACTACAACAACCACCACTACAACCACCACCACTACAACAACCACCACTACAACCACCACCACTACAACAACCACCACTACAACAACCACCACTACAACTATTCTCTCTTAGCAACAATATTCGTCAGTAACTTAACTAGTCATAAATAATTGCAAAAAATAAAGATAATTCTTCCGCCGATAATCTGAAAACAAAAGTAATTTGTTGTAGCGACGTAAATAATAGGTTTTAATAATTAAAGTTTCCCCTCTAATTATATAAATTATTAGTTTCCCCTCTAATATAAATTATTAAAGTTCCCCTCTAATTACATTTGTTAAGTTCCCTGTAATGACGTAATTTACTAAAGTTTCCCCTAAATACAAATTTTTAAAGTTCCTCTTTAATAATATATATTAAACTTTCCCCTATAATACAAGTTTTGAAAATTTCCGTCAGATGATACAAATTCTTAAAGTTTCCCATTTAATAATTCAAATTATTACAGTTTCCCCTCTAAAAGTACAAATTATTATAGTTTCCCTTCTAAAAATACAAATTATTATGGTTTCCCCTCTAAAAATACAAATTATTATAGTTTCCCCTCTAAAAATACAAATTATTATAGTTTCCCCTCAAAAAATACAAATTATTATAGTTTCCCCTCTAAAAATACAAATTATTATAGTTTCCCCTCTAAAAATACAAATTATTATAGTTTACCCTCTAAAAATACAAATTATTATAGTTTCCCCTCTAAAAATACAAATTATTATAGTTTCCCCTCTAAGAATACAAATTATTATAGTTCCCCTCTAAAGAATACAAATTATTATAGTTTCCCCTCTAAAAATACAAATTATTATAGTTTACCCTCTAAAAATACAAATTATTATAGTTTCCCCTCTAAAAATACAAATTATTATAGTTCCCCTCTAAAAATACAAATTATTATAGTTTACCCTCTAAAAATACAAATTATTATAGTTTCCCCTCTAAAAATACAAATTATTATAGTTTCCCTCTAAAAAATACAAATTATTATAGTTTCCCCTCTAAAAATACAAATTATTATAGTTTACCCTCTAAAAATACAAATTATTATAGTTCCCCTCTAAAAAATACATATTATTATAGTTTCCCCTCTAAAAATACAAATTATTATAGTTTCCCCTCTAAAAATACAAATTATTATAGTTCCCCTCTAAAAAATACAAATTATTATAGTTTCCCCTCTAAAAATTCAAATTATTATAGTTCCCCTCTAAAAATACAAATTATTATAGTTTACCCTCTAAAAATACAAATTATTATAGTTTCCCCTCTAAAAATACAAATTATTATAGTTCCCCTCTAAAAAATACAAATTATTATAGTTTCCCCTCTAATGATATAAATTATTGAAGTTTTCACCTCGAACGAGACAAATTGTTTCATGACGTCAGAAACTTCCAGCTGACATAATTTCTTTCAATAACTGAAATAATTTTAACGTTGTGGTATCATGCAATATTAAAAACACAGGTCAAGTGGCCTGCACACCTGGCTGTAGCAAGATAACTATGGTAGGAACGAGGAACGAGCGAAGAGACAGCAGAGTAACTACCTATATTTCCTCCACCAAACAGAAAGCAGTGTGTGTACAATATATACAGTGGATATGTACAATAAGATAATACAAGCAAGAGACACAGTGAAAACCGTAGCGACCAGACTGGGAGGTAAGTCTGCCAGGGATGATACACAAGTGTACCACATCTCTTCACAACTCTGGCAGGCTTCCTTGTCATTGGCTGCTTGAACCAAGGCCCTTACTTGTTATTCTATTAACATCTGGTTCAATGGTCGGGAAGGCACGCATATAAGTGTGTGTGACATACACCGTATGTCACACAGGGGTGATTCCAAGCAGATAGAAGCTATTCCAAGCAGACAGAGGCCATTCCTAGCAGACAGAGGCGATTCAAGCAGATAGAAGCAGACAGAGAAGATTCCAAGCAGACGGAGACCATTCCAAGTAGACAGAGGCCATTCCAAGCAGACAGAGATCATTCCAAGTAGATAGAAACCATTCCAAGCAGACAGAGGCTATTCCAAGCAGACAGAGGCCATTCCAAGCAGACAGAGAAGATTCCAAGCAGACAGAGGCCATTCCAAGCAGACAGAGGCCATTCCAAGCAGACAGAGACCATTCCAAGCAGACAGAGGCCATTCCAAGCAGACAGAGGCCATTACAAGCAGACAGAGAAGATTCCAAGTAGACAGAGGCCATTCCAAGCAGAAAGAGGCCATTCCAAGCAGACAGAGATCATTCCAAGCAGACAAAGACCATTCCAAGCAGACAGAGGCCATTCCAAACAGAGGCCATTCCAAGCAGAAAGAGGCCATTCCAAGCAGACAGAGGCCATTCCAAGCAGACAGAGGCCATTCCAAAAAGAAAGAGGCCATTACAAGCAGACAGAAGCCATTCCAAGTAGACAGAGGCTATTCCAAGCAGACAGAGATCATTCCAAGCAGACAGAGAGCATTCCAAGCAGACAGAGGCCATTCCAAGCAGACAGAGGCCATTCCAAGCAGACAGAGGCCATTCCAAGCAGACAGAGACCATTCCAAGCAGACAGAGGCCATTCCAAGCAGACAGAGGCCATTCCAAGCAGACAGAGGCTATTCCAAGCAGACAGAGGCCATTCCAAGCAGACAGAGGCCATTCCAAGCAGACAGAGGCCATTCCAAGCAGACAGAGGCCATTCCAAGCAGACGGAGGCCATTCCAAGCAGACAGAGGCCATTCCAAGCAGACAGAGGCCATTCCAAGCAGACAGGGTCATTGCAGCTTCAGTGGTACTAGAGAGCTGTGGCGGGGTTGTCCTAAAGTGGTCCCACGGCCCCGTCCAGCACACATTGATCGTGCAGGCAGGCAGGCAGGCTGCTGGCAGGCAGGCAGGCAGGCAGGCAGGCAGGCAGGCAGGCAGGCAGGCAGGCAGGCAGGCAGGTTGGCAGGCAGGCAGGCAGGCAGGCTGCTGGCAGGCAGGCAGGCAGGCAGGCAGGCAGGCTGGCTGGCAGGCAGACAGGCAGGCAGGCAGGCAGGCTGGCTGGCTGGCTGGCAGGCAGGCAGGCAGGCAGGCAGGATGGCAGGCAGGCAGACAGGTTGACAGTCACGCAGGCAGGCTGCTGGCTGGTAGGCAGGCAGGCAGGCAGGCAGGCAAGATGGCAGGCAAGCAGGCTGGCAGGCAGGCAGGCAGGCAGGCATGTACGCAGGCAGGCAGGCAGGCAGGCAGGTAGGCAGGCAGGCAGGATGGCAGTTTGGCAGGCAGTTTGGCAGGCAGTTTGGCAGGCAGGTTGGCAGGCAGGCAGGCAGGCAGGCAGGCAGGCTGCTGGCAGGCAGGTAGGCAGGCAGGCAGGCAGGCAGGCAGGCAGGCAGGCAGACAGGCAGACAGGCAGGCAGGCAGGCAGACAGGCAGGCAGGCAGGCAGGCAGGCAGACAGGCAGGCAGGCAGGCAGGCAGGCAGGCAGGCAGGCAGACAGGCAGGCAGGCAGGCAGACAGGCAGGCAGGCAGGCAGGCAGGCAGACAGGCAGGCAGGCAGGCAGGCAGGCAGGCTGGCAGGCAGGCTGGCAGGCTGGCAGGCAGGCAGGCAGGCTGGCAGGCAGGCAGGCAGACAGGCAGGCAGGCAAAATATCACGAAGGTTATTGCTGCTACTACAGATGTGTCTAGCCCTGTATCTTGCGCTATTTCTGGCCCTGTGTCTGGCCCTGTGTCTGGCCCTGTATCTGGCCCTGTGTCTGGCCCTGTTCTGGCCCTGTGTCTGGCCCTGCTCTGGCCCTGTGTCTGGCCCCGTGCCTGGCCAAAATTCACTTTCATTTTTGCAGTAGGTAGCATACCTGTATAATTTATAACAAGTAACCTATATATAGCAGAGAGAAAACGCATATTAAACTGATTAAAATAGCCATATTGCGTATTATTCTTAAAATAAGCTCATTGCCCGTACATTATCTATTTAGAATAAGCAGAGTACCAGTCACTCTGTTGAGAATGGGCAGAGTAACAGTTACTCTGTTTTGAATAGAATGAGTAGCAGTTATTCTGTTTACAGTGTACTACCTGGGGTACCAGTTCCTTTGTTGAGAATGGGCAGGTTTCCCGGTCTTCTGTTTGGAAGACGCAACAGACCATCTATGTTACTATCCTAGACACAACACTGTAGCTCATTACCTTCATTTAAGCTTCCATTACTAACTCTTAAGACATTATCTTCTCTAGAAAGAACACAGACTACCCAAGTAATACCCCTCTCTCTCTCTCTCTCTCTCTCTCTCTCTCTCTCTCTCTCTCTCTCTCTCTCTCTCTCTCTCTCTCTCTCTCTCTCTCTCTCTCTCTCTCTCTCTCTCTCTTTCTCATCTACATTTCCTGCTCCTTCATTACCACAGGCTCCACACTCCAGCACACACGCTCTCTCACTCCTTCACGCTAATTACCGCTCTGCTGGGCAGGAAGGGAGGGAGGAAGAGAGGCTGAGGGAGGGAGGGAGGGAGGGAGGGAGGGAGGGAGGAAAGGAGGGAGAGACTGGCAGGAAGGGACAGTGGAAGAGAGAAAGGGAGAGAGGTACCAAGTGTTTTACCTGGCCGAAAACGGTGGGTACCCAGAAGACAAATATTACACAGCAAGACGGGCAGCCGTCGTCATTTCTGGCTGTATCTTTCTCATGGTCATCACCCCGTCAATTCCTCAGTGATCATTCACTTTTCTCCTGACACCTCTGTGGAACAAGGTGGAAAGGGGAGGTGTGAGGTGAGGAAGTGTCAAGCAGGGAGGTATAAGGCAGGGAGGTGTATGGCAGGGAGGTGTATGGCAGAGGGTGTAAGGCAGGGAGGTGTATGGCAGGGAGGTGTATGGCAGGGAGGTGTATGGCAGGGAGGTGTATGGCAGGGAGGTGTATGGCAGGGAGGTGTATGGCAGAGGGTGTAAGGCAGGGAGGTGTATGGCAGGGAGGTGTATGGCAGGGAGGTGTATGGCAGGGAGGTGTATGGCAGGGAGGTGTATGGCAGGGAGGTGTATGGCAGGGAGGTGTATGGCAGGGAGGTGTATGGCAGGGGGTGTAAGGCAGGGAGGTGTATGGCAGGGAGGTGTATGGCAGGGAGGTGTATGGCAGGGAGGTGTATGGCAGGGAGGTGTATGGCAGGGAGGTGTATGGCAGGGGGTGTAAGGCAGGGAGGTGTATGGCAGGGAGGTGTATGGCAGGGAGGTGTATGGCAGGGAGGTGTATGGCAGGGAGGTGTATGGCAGGGGGTGTAAGGCAGGGAGGTATAAGGCAGGGGCGTGTAAGGCAGGGAGGTATAAGGCAGGGGCGTGTAAGGCACGGGGAGAAGCGATAGGGTAAGGAGGGGCAGAGAGGTGAGTAGGAAGAAACATAGAGAGCAGTGTGTTACTACACTATTCTATATGATAGTTACACAGTGGGAACACCAGCAGTGTGTTGCTACACTATTCTATATGATAGTTACACAGTGGGAACACCAGCAGTGTGTTGCTACACTATTCTATATGATAGTTACACAGTGGAAACACCAGCAGTGTGTTGCTACACTATTCTATATGATAGCTACACAGTGGGAACACCAGCAGTGTGTTGCTACACTATTCTATATGATAGCTACACAGTGGGAACACCAGCAGTGTGTTGCTACACTATTCTATATGATAGTTACACAGTGGAAACACCAGCAGTGTGTTGCTTCATTATTCTATAAGACAGTTACACAGTGGGAACAAAAGCTAACTGTGTTTCCCTGTTATATTCTCTCATGCAGGATGTTGGTTATAGTTAGTGTTGAAATATGTCAGCCTGAGCTGGAAAACTCCAGTAGTGTCAGCCTGAGCTGGAAAACTCCAGTAGTGTCAGCCTGAGCTGGAAAACTCCAGTAGTGTCAGCCTGAGCTGGAAAACTCCAGTAGTGTCAGCCTGAGCTGGAAAACTCCAGTAGTGTCAGCCTGAGCTGGAAAACTCCAGTAGTGTCAGCCTGAGTTGGAAAACTCCAGTAGTGTCAGCCTGAGCTGGAAAACTCCAGTAGTGTCAGCCTGAGTTGGAAAACTCCAGTAGTGTCAGCCTGAGCTGGAAAACTCCAGTAGTGTCAGCCTGAGCTGGAAAACTCCAGTAGTGTCAGCCTGAGCTGGAAAACTCCAGTAGTGTCAGCCTGAGCTGGAAAACTCCAGTAGTGTCAGCCTGACCTGGAAAACTCCAGTAGTGTCAGCCTGACCTGGAAAACTCCAGTAGTGTCAGCCTGACCTGGAAAACTCCAGTAGTGTCAGCCTGACCTGGGAGACTTCAGTAGAACCATTATAAGACTATGTATTATGGGTTCAGAAGCTACGGCAGCTTCAAATGTTTTCTTCCAGCAGAGCTGCAGTTTCAGCAGAACTGCAGTTCCAGCAAAGCTGTAGTTCCAGCAGAGCTGGAGGTTCTGTTCAGTGATGGGTGAGGAGAAGGGAGGAGTGGGAGGAGGGGGGAGTGGGGGAGGGACGAGTGAGGGGGAGGGAGGGGTAACAGACACTAACAAGACAGGCGGGTGAGGGAGATGACAGCCACAAGACAGGCGGGTGAGGGAGATGACAGCAACATCACACCTCACCTCCACTCATTCTCATACAACTCTTGTGTTTCTTGTTAAAAAAAAAACTTGGTCTACAATATAGACAAGTTGTGGATAAAGACACGTGAACAAATACGACATTTTATTTTGGAATCTTTTCGGTCGTGAGACCTTGTTCATTCAAACATGGAGGGCCATGGAGAGCACGGGTTTACTTAAACAAGATACATACAAGTGCGAGGTAAGCTGAAGTGTTGTGAGGTCACCTGATGGCTGTCTGGAGGCAGGCTGAGTGACACGTCTTCAAGAAACATGTGTGGCAGATCTATCGTAACTCTTTGATTTCTGTAGCACTGATTGCTATCGTTGTCAGCGATGCTTCTTAACGCCGACATCTCCATAACTCTGGTTTCCTGATGCTAAGTTGGGTTTTGTTTCATTTCATTAAATGTTCCGTAACATGGTGGAGGAATATTGATGATATTCTGGTGTTGTGCCCAAGATGGTTTAATTTATAAAAGCACCTTAGGCAAAGTAACATGACTAAGCTATCATCAAATTTACTTTTGAGCTCCAAGAGAATGGTCAAACTTCCTTCTTAGACGTCCTTCCACATAGAACACCCGACAGTGTCATCCTGTCTTTCAAAATGTATACGATACCCTCTGTTAAGAACGACTCAGTACGCTTCTACCCATACCACGATACACCCACCAAGACAAAAATCATAACTACATTCTCTTTTGAGATCTCTACATACGTCTAGTGTTGTTCCTGTCCTCAAGGAAGCGTGTCATACATACCTTCACATCTTCACTTCTCTACATTCCTCGTCCAAGACCATCTTGAGTACTACCCCTTCACAATGCACCACAAAAGGTACTTGGTTTTCTCATGTGATGATATGCAGCAAACAAGACCCTTAAAGTACTCACTAAGAGTGATATTACAAGTTTATCAAAATATTATCTCTCCCTCCCCCCCCCCCAAAAAAAAAAAAGACTAGAATAACTTCTGCAGTATCTACCACCAGTGTACTACATTATCCCATGTGGACACTGCGATAAAAAGTACGATGGAGAGACTGGCAGAAGTCTGTCTATTGGAATCAACGAATATACTTGTTGGAGGGATGATGAAGTAACGCCAGCATAATACACAAACACACTGAGAATATTTGACAATATGGAGTGAGACCAACCTGGTCCAGCTGGTCCAGATGGTCACCAGGGAGCCAGATTTAAGTAGACACTCGTATTGAGGAACATTAACTATATATTACTTTTTTAAGGGATAGACTGGCCAGCCAGTGGAAGGCCTCTGTCAGGTGACCGAAATCTCCAGCTGCGGGTCATTATATTGTTAAGACCCGCGTCAGGAAACACTTGTCCTGTTTCCTGACTAATCTGACCTCACCTAGAAAATCTTTCTCAGAATTGTGATTGTTATTGCTGACTTATTTGCTGTTGTTTTATTATATTTATTGATTTTATTTGTATACTGTTTTAGAGACGCCTTTTTCGAGAGCCCATTCACTTATATAATAATAATAATAATAATAATAATAATTAATAATAAATAATAATAATAATAATAATAATAATAATAATAATATATTATTATTATATTATTATTAATTATTATTATTATTATTATTATATTATTATTATTATTATTATTATTATTATTTATTATTAATATTATTAAAATTTAATTATTTCAGTAACTGTTAATGCAAAATTCCACCAAAACGCCAGTCATTTAAAAATGTTAATTCTACCCACCAAAACGAGGGTAGGCCTAAGGCTCCTCCGTCAGAATTAATGAAGACGGCACTAATTACAGTCGAACTCGTCATTAAAAGTCCTTAATAAATGAACGAGCAATTAGGCTCTTTTTTTTTTATCTCTCTCTTTCAAAAGCTGATGACGATTTAGGAATTATTTGCTGGGAAAATTTTCGAGAATTTGTTTATTTTTGTCGTTGTTTATATTTTTTTTTTCAGAAATGAATGTTTCTGTTCCTGGTCTTTTTTTTTTTTTGTTCTTGTAATTTAATGTTTATAACCGTAAGAAATAATATAATAATAATAATAATAATAATAATAATAATAATAATAATAATATTATTATTATTATTATTATTATTATTATTATTATTATTATTATTATTATTATTATTATTATTATTAATGAAAAATAACGATATAAGTATAATTATACCCAGAATTACCTGTAGGTTACCTGAGGTGGCTGCCGGGGAAGTCAGCGCCTGAGGTGGCTGCCGGGGGAGTCAGCGCCTGAGGTGGCTGCCGGGGGAGTCAGCGCCTGAGGTGGCTGCCGGGGGAGTCAGCGCCTGAGGTGGCTGCCGGGGGAGTCAGCGCCTGAGGTGGCTGCCGGGGAAGTCAGCGCCTGAGGTGGCTGCCGGGGGAGTCAGCGCCCCTTCAGCCAGGTCCTTGACCAGGTCTCCTGGTTGTTGGTACCCGCACCACAGTCTGGCTGATCAGGAACTGAGTTGAAGAATTTATCGAGTTCTCTCGATAGCCAGGGTCTGTTGGTGATTCATCTAATGCATGCAGGGAGAGTGTTGAAGAGTCGTGGTCCCTTTACACTTATTGAGTTGTCTCTCAATTCATCCGTTGCTACCCTGACTTTAACCAGTGTTATACTGCATCGTCTGCCAAGCCTCTTGTGTTTATGTGTAGTAATTTCAATGTGCAGGGTTGGGACCCATTCTCTGTTATCATGTGTGTTTCTCTCCGACTTTCTAAGGAGTACAGTTTGAGGAACTCCAGGTTCTCCCAGTAGTTTAGGTGCTCGACTGAGTGTATACGAGCTGTGAAGATTCTCTGTGCATTTTCCAGCTCAGCAGTTTTTCCTGCCTTTAAGGAAACCAACGGTACACATCAATACTCCAGCCTTGAGATTACCAGTGACCTGAAGACTGTCATCATTGGCTTGGCATCCTTTGCTTTAAAGGTTTTAGTTGTCTAACCTATTATTTTCCATGCAGTTGAGATAATAGCATTGTTGTAATCCTGGAATGCGAGATCTTCTGACATTACCACTCCCAGGTCTCTCACATTAAATATGTGTTATATCTGAATTTGTCTTGTCTAGTAACTGAAATTTGTCCTCAATGTCCACTGGAAGACTTGCATTATGTCAGCTTGGAGGCTCATTGTACCTTCTGTGGATGACACTCAGACGGATTCCAGTATCGCCTACAGAGGATGGTACAGTGCTATGGTTTATGTGATAAATGGTTTTGAAAACTGACAAGTTGAAGAATTGAGACACTTATGCAACATATGGGAATCGTTACTGAAGAAACGTTTCGCCACACAGTGGCTTCATCAGTCCAATACAAAACAGAAATGGGTAAGAACATAAGAACATAAGAACATAAGAACGAAGGAACACTGCAGCAGGCCTACTGGCCCATGCGAGGCAGGTCCAAGTCTCCTACCGGCTTAAGCCAATGCACCCAACCTAGTCAGGTCAGGTCACATTGACTTAAGGGAGGAACACGGCAACCGACCTGGTAGCACAAGCTATCAGGTCCAACTCACACCCACCCACATCCACTCATGTATTTATTCAACCTATTTTTAAAGCTACAACGTTCTGGCCTCTATAACTGTACTTGGGAGTTTGTTCCACTCATCCACAACTCTATTACCAAACCAGTACTTTCCTATATCCTTCCTGAATCTGAATTTTTCCAATTTAAAACCATTGCTGCAAGTCCTGTCTAGGCTAGATATTTTCAGCACACTATTTACATCCCCTTTATTTATTCCTGTCTTCCATTTATACACCTCAATCATATCCTCCCTAATTCTACGTCTTTCTAGAGAGTGCAGATTCAGGGCTCTTAGTCTATCCTCATAGGGAAGGTTTCTGATACTTGGGATCAACTTTGTCATCCTCCTTTGTACATTTTCCAGAGCATTTATATCCATTCTGTAATACGGTGACCAAAACTGTGCAGCATAATCTAAATGAGGCCTAACCAAGGCTGTATAGAGTTGAAGAACAACCTGAGCACTCCTATTATTTATGCTTCTTGATATGAAGCCAAGGATTCTATTAGCTTTATTGCGAACACTTATGCACTGTTGTCTTGGTTTCAGATTACTGCTAACCAGAACTCCTAAATCTTTTTCACAATCCGTAATATTAAGATCTACATTATTTAGTTTATATGTGGCATGGTTATTGTCCTGTCCAACATTTAGAACTTTGCATTTGTCTATATTAAACTGCATCTGCCACTTCTCCGACCACTGCATCAGTCTATTCAAATCTTCCTGGAGTGCTCTAATGTCCTCGTCAGAATGAATTCGACGGCCTACTTTGGTGTCATCGGCAAACTTGCTCATGTCGCTCTTTATGCCCTCATCTATGTCGTTTATGTAGATTGTGAACAGCAGGGGGCCCAACACTGACCCCTGTGGAACACCGCTCGTGACGCTTTCCCACTCTGATTTCTCCCCATTTATGCAAACTCTCTGCTGCCTATTTGTCAACCATGCCTCTATCCAGGAAAAAAATTCTCCTCCTATTCCATGTGCCTTAATTTTCCTCAATAGTCTCTGATGTGGGACCCTGTCAAAAGTCTTACTGAAGTCCATATGCACAATATCATATTCATTACCATGATCTACCTCCTCAAATACCTTAGTGAAAAAATTTAATAAATTCGTAAGGCAGGAACGCCCCTTCGTAAAACATGCTGAGATTCGTTGATTAATTTATGCTTTTCAAGGTGGCTACGAACTGCCTCGGCAATTATTGATTCCTTAAATTTTCCCACTATGGAAGTTAGGCTTATTGGTCTATAGTTCGAAGCTAAGGACCTGTCACCTGCTTTGAAAATAGGTATCACATTTGCCATTTTCCACTTATCTGGCACCATGCCAGTTTGTAGTGATATGTTGAAAAGATTAGCCAAAGGTTTGCTAAGTTCCTCTTTACATTCCTTTAGAATCCTTGCATACAGTTTATCAGGGCCTGGGGATTTGTTAGGTTTTAATTTATCTATTTGCCTAAGGACCATGTCACTTGTGACCCTAATCGTGCACAGTTTATTATCGTCCTGTTCTACATAATTTATCATTTCTGGAATACCGCTGGTATCCTCCTGTGTAAAAACTGAGAGGAAGTATGTGTTAAAAATTCTACACATTTCCTTATCATTGTCAGTGAGCTGACCCGAGGAACTTTTGAGTGGGCCTATCTTGTCCCTGATCTTACTTCTGTATACCTGAAAGAATCCTTTTGGGTTAGTCTTCGATTCTCTTGCAACTTTAACCTCATAATCTCTTTTTGCTTTTCTAATTCCCTTTTTTATTTCTCTCTTTAACTGAATATATCGATTTCTTAATTGCCCCTCTCCTCTTTTGATTTGCCTATATATGCCTCTCTTTTGACCAATCAGATATTTTAATCTATTGTTCATCCATTTAGGATCATTTTTGTTTGATCTGATTTCCCTATTTGGAACATAATTTGACTGAGCAGCTAGAACTATGCCCTGGAAAGCGTCGTATCGTCAACCATCACCACCTACCTGACCCTTAGTCAGGTCGTTCCAGTTCACCCCACCTAAGTAATTTTTCAGTCCTATGAAATCAGCCAAGCGAAAGTCAGGGACGGAGACTTGATTGCCATTATTAGGGGAATTCCATGATATATTAAAACTGAGTGATTTGTGATCACTTTCCCCAAGCTCATCATTAACCTCAAGATTATTAATTAGTGTTTCCCTACTGGCAAGAATCAAGTTGGCTCTGTCACAAACTGTTTTAAAAAACAATCCTGGATCGTATCAAGAAAGTCACCTGACTCTAAATTTCCTGTCAAATTGCTCCAGTTAATCTGTCTATAGTTGAAATCTCCCATTAGCACAACATTTTCGTATGTAGATGCCTTACGAATTTCGTCCCATAGAAGTTTACTGCACTCCCTTTCAAGATTTGGGGCCCTGTAAATCACACCCAAAATTAGTTTTTCTCGGCCCTCGAGAAACTGTAACCAAACAGATTCAGTGGCTGACGCTTCTAATTTTATATCTTGTCTAACACAACAATTTAAATTGTCTCTGACATACATCGCTACTCCACCACCCTTCCTGTTGACCCTGTCAGTGTGGAATAATTTATAGCCTTGTATGTGACATTCAGAGGGCATCTCTCTATCTTTCAGATTGAGCCAGGTCTCTGTTATAGCAATAATATCTATGTTTCCTGCACTTGCAATTAATCTTAGCTCATCTATCTTATTTCTTATACTCCTGCTATTAGTATAGTAAACCTTAAGGGAGCTAGTCCCTTGCTGTCCTCTGCTGTCCCCCTTTGTTTGCTGACCTGATCTATTGTCTTTATTTATAACTTCATGCTGAATGACTTTTATACATTTTCTGATTCCAACCCTAGTGTTGCAACCTGCTTGTTTCCCACACACACCCATACCTCTATCTTCTATCAGTTTAAAATCATAGGCATTTCACCAATGGCCTTCTCAATTGAGTTTGCAAGTGCTACCACCCCAGCCCCAGAGAGATGTACCCCATCCCTTGCATACATATCATGTTTGCCATAAAAGTTGTTCCAGTTGTCAATGAATGGGATTGCAAATTCCTTGCAGTATCTATCTAGCCAGCAATTTACACCAATTGCCCTAGACAACCATTCATTTCCTACTCCCCTTCTAGGCAAGATGCTACATATGATTGGGACCCCTCCCTTAGACTTAATGAAATCTATAGCTGACCTGTACTTACCTAGCAGCTCTTCTCTCCTACCCTTCCCAGTATCATTTCCACCAGCACTGAGACAGATAATGGGGTTGTTCTCATTACCTGACATGATATTATCCAGCCTGTTAACTATGTCCCCAACACCAGCTCCAGGGAAGCACACTCTATCTCTCATCTTCTTATTCCTATTACAAAAAGCACGGTCACTATATCTTACCTGAGAGTCACCAACCACAAGAATGCGCTTACCTCTTTTAGCAGGGGCAGTAGTACCCTTACCTTCACTGGCCACTGAAGTACATTCATCCTGAAGAACAGAGAAGCGATTTCCTACCTTCAGATCTTCACTCTTAACTTTCCTTATTCTGATTCTCCTCCCATTACTGGTTACCACTCGCCACTTGTAGCAGGTCCTGGACTGCACCTCACTTCTGGTAGCCATTGCTACCTCCCCACCTACAGCCTCCTCACAGCGAGAGACAGACTGCACCTCACTGCTAGAAGCCTCATTCCCCACAACTCCAGCCACCTCACACTCTCTCCCAGACCCATTGAAGTGGACCTTCAGCCTCCTAATCTCCTCCTGGAGAAGCAAGACCTCCTCCTTCAACTCTCCAATCTCAATTTTTAAAACACTGCAGAAGCAAGCCATGCTTTGTAACCGTCCACGCTAATCCCCAAAGCAGCTCAGGGTCTGTGGAGAAGAAGAGAAGATTGAGGTAATTAGTCCCTCAGCCTGGAATCGATGTGTTCAGTCCATCACTCCTGTAGGAAGTACAGCATAGGGCCAGAGAGGTGACTTATATACTGCAGACAGGTGAGTCTCCTTACCCATTTCTGCTTTGTATTGGACTGATGAAGTCACTGTGTGGCGAAACGTTTCTTCAGTAAAGATTCCCATATGTTGCATAAGTGTCTCAATTCTTCAATTTGTCGGTTTTCAAAACCATTCATCACATCTGTCAAACACTGCAACATCATAGGATCTTGGTACAAAGACTTCTTCAACGCTTGTCCAACCTTGGGACGATGACCTACTTACACTAGTGGAAGGTGCCATTGAGATCCCGCCTCCTCCTGCTTCGACTCACCTGTCTGCAGTATATAAGCCACCTTTCTGGCCCTATGCTGTACTTCCTACAAGAGTGTTGGACTGAACACATCGATTCCAGGCTGAGAGACTGATTACGTCAATCTTCTCCTCTCCTTACCCATTTATATCACTGTGTCGGAGACGAGGAGAAAGAAAGGTGGGGTGAGTATTGTGCCTTGAGAGACACATCTTTTCACCGTAGCAGCCCCTGATTTCCATCTATTTACTATTATTCATTGGATTCTATTAGTTAAGAAGTAATATCCATCTGCCCATCTTTGAAATTATTTCATTTTAACGTATTTTTTTGCGCTAGTACATCATGGTCACACCTGTCAATGATTTTACAGCGTCAAAGCACACTAAATCTGATCTTTGCCTGTCTGTATCCAACACCATGTACTAGTGGTTCAGCAGTTGTGAAAGGCACTAGTGACCTGTTGTGAACACATGTTGAACTTTGCTGTGCAACTGTTGTGATTGGAAATCTTGCTTCTTAAAACCCTCTCAAAAATTTTGATAATGTGGGATGTCATTTCTGTCTGACATTAGATTTTTGCCATTCCTTCAGTGCCACCTTGGTGACTATATCAGCAGTATTCAGTGACTAGTGTCCAGGCTTCTTTTCCAGAGAATATTCAGGGAACCTGATGATGCTCTCTTGCAGTTTTTGATAAGTATGGAGTTCCATATAAGTCAGAGTCTGGGAACGGAGAGAACTGTCATGAATCAGTCGTTTCTTTGAGGTCAAGTGGGGTATTACAACCTAGGATTTCAAATGGCCTGTTATCCCAGGTGTAATGGGAGCAAATAAACACAGTAGAAAAAGTTTACTTATATTATCCTTCACCAATTATAACAGCAATATGTACACTATGTACAGTGATAAATATAGTGCACTCCACGGTAAGCAAGGCAGAAATAGAAGCCACAAGATAGCAGACCGTGCTTCAACCAGCTCTAGAGTGGGAATGACAAGGGCAGACAGGAGAGCGGTATCCACATAACCTCTGCGATTGTCAATCCCACCTTCTTATTGGCTAGAACCTGGTCACTAGTTGAACGATGGGGCCCCATCATCAACTCTTAGCAACCTGGTTCGCTGGTTGGGGGAGATAGCCTGTAAATGAGGGTGTGTCCATGCGCCGAATAAAGGTTACGTACTCTTTGCATGCCACATGGGGATTAAGAGTTACATCAGAAGTCATGAAAATGTCAGCATTGGTTTATGTCATTCGTTGACATGGTCGGTCCCCAGGTTGCTTAATGGCTCACTCAACACTAAGTCGTATTTAAACGTTATTATTTCGCTCATTTTTGTGTTATCGTCAGTGTATGTACCATCGTAAACCAGAGTCACTGTACTAGAAGTGATCCTCGACTTGGATTCTTTCACTATAGCTTTAATCTTTAGTAGTAGACCTATCATTATTAGACCCTAGCTTCTAGCCGGCCATCTACCCACATCCCTTCCCGTATAATCCCCGTCCATCCTCTACTATCCCCTACCATCCCCTACCATCCCGCACAATTCCCTACCATCCCCTACCATCCCACACCATCCCCTACCATCCCCTACCATCCCCTACTATTACAACCTAGGATTTCAAATGGCCTGTTATCCCAGGTGTAATGGGAGCAAATAAACACAGTAGAAAAAGTTTAGACTTATATTATCCTTCACCAATTATAACAGCAATATGTACACTATGTACAGTGATAAATATAGTGCACTCCACGGTAAGCAAGGCAGAAATAGAAGCCACAAGATAGCAGACCGTGCTTCAACCAGCTCTAGAGTGGGAATGACAAGGGCAGACAGGAGAGCGGTATCCACATAACCTCTGCGATTGTCAATCCCACCTTCTTATTGGCTAGAACCTGGTCTCTAGTTGAACGATGGGGCCCCATCATCAACTCTTAGCAACCTGGTTCGCTGGTTGGGGGAGATAGCCTGTAAATGAGGGTGTGTCCATGCGCCGAATAAAGGTTACGTACTCTTTGCATGCCACACCTACCATCCAGCACAATCCCATACCATCCCGCACCGTCCCCTACCATCCGATACCATCCACCATCATCCCTTACCATCCCCATCCATCCCCTACCATCCCATACTAACCCCTACCATCCCCTACCATCCCCAACCATCCCCCACCATCCCCTACAATTCCGCACCGTCCCATACCATCCGCTACCATCCCCAACCATCCCCTACCATCCCCAACGATCCCTTACTATCCGCTACAATCCCCCACCATCCCCTACCATCCCCAACCATCCCCTACTATCCCCAACCATCCCCTGCCATCTCCTACCATCCCCTACCATCCACAACCATCCACTACAATCCCCTACCATCCCCTACCATCCCCTACCATCCCCTACCATCCCCTACCATCCCTTACCATCCCCAACCGTCTCCAACCATCCCCAACCATCCCCTACCATCTCCTACCATCCCCTACCATCCCTTACCGTCCCCTACCGTCCCCAACCATCCCCAACCATTCTCTATCATTCCCTACCATCCCCTACCCTCCCCTACAAACCCCTACCATCCCCTACCATCCCTTACCATCCCCTTCCAACCACTACCATCCCCTACCATCCCCTACCATCCCCTACCATCTCCTACCATCTCCTACCAACCCCTACCATCCCCTACCAACCCCTACCATCCCTTACCATCTCCTACCATTCCCTACCATCTCCTACCATCCCTACCAATCCCTACCAACCCTTATCATCCCCTACCAGCCCCTACCATCCCCTACCATCTCATACCATCCCCTACCAACCCCTACCATCCCCTTCCATCCCCTACCATCCCCAACCATCCCCTACCATCCCCTACCATCCCCTACCATCCCCTACCATCCCCTACCATCCCCTTCCATCCCCTACCATCCCCTTCCATCCCCTACCATTCCCTACCATCCCCTACCATCCCCTACCAACACCTACCAACCCCTGCCATCCAATACCATCCCCTACCATCTCCTACCATCCCCTACCAACCCCTACCAACCCCTGCCATCCAATACCATCCCCTACCATCCCCTACCAACCCCTGCCATCCAATACCATCCCCTACCATCCCCTACCATCCCCTACCATCCCCTACCATCCCCTACCATCCCCTACCATCCCCTACCATCCCCTACCATCCCCTACCATCCCCTACCATACCCTACCATCCCCTACCATACCCTACCATCCCCTACCATCCCCTATGTGGCATGCAAAGAGTACGTAACCTTTATTCGGCGCATGGACACACCCTCATTTACAGGCTATCTCCCCCAACCAGCGAACCAGGTTGCTAAGAGTTGATGATGGGGCCCCATCGTTCAACTAGTGACCAGGTTCTAGCCAATAAGAAGGTGGGATTGACAATCGCAGAGGTTATGTGGATACCGCTCTCCTGTCTGCCCTTGTCATTCCCACTCTAGAGCTGGTTGAAGCACGGTCTGCTATCTTGTGGCTTCTATTTCTGCCTTGCTTACCGTGGAGTGCACTATATTTATCACTGTACATAGTGTACATATTGCTGTTATAATTGGTGAAGGATAATATAAGTCTAAACTTTTTCTACTGTGTTTATTTGCTCCCATTACACCTGGGATAACAGGCCATTTGAAATCCTAGGTTGTAATACCCTACCATCCCCTGCCATCCCCTACCATCCCCTACCATACCCTACCATCCCCTACCATGCCCTACCATCACCGTTCATGAGAGAATCCATACAAAACAGTAAGACATTTGTGGGTCAGATCTTCGCCTCCACAACAACGGCGCCTTGAATAAACTGAGAATAAATTCTGGACGAATAAATCGCCACAAGAAAAGATGGAATGCAAATGAAATTACAACGAGCGCCGGACATTGTTGTTGTTGTTGTTGTTGTTGTTGTTGTTGTTCTTGTTGTTGTTGGTGTTGTTGTTGTTGTTGTTGTTGTTGTTGTTGTTGTTGTTGTTGGTGGTGGTGGTGGTGGTGGTGGTGGTGGTGGTGGTGTTGGTGTTTGTAGTGGTGGTGGTGGTGGTTTGTTGTTGTGATGTGGTATGTGGTGATTAGGTATTTGATTGGTTGATGGTGTTGGTGTGTTAGGTGGAGTTGGTTACTGTGTGGTGTGATGGTGTGTGGTTAGTGTTGTTGTGTTTGGTATGTTGGTTGGTTGGTTGGATTTGTTGTGGTGGTGTGTTATGTATTGTGATTATTGTAGGTAGTGTGTTGTAGTAGTGAGTGGTTGGTGTTGTATTTGGTTAGGTTAGTGGTGTTTAGATATTGTATTGTTTGGATGTGTTATATGTGGTGTATGTTGGTAGTTGTTGTGATTAGTTATTGGTTATAGTGTTGTGTGGTTGTT